>OX419602.1:9651972-9905260 GCA_948473455.1 Teleiodes luculella
AAATAACAATATCTTTTACTTGCTTCTCTGAACGAAACTGTTTCTTAAGTTTGTATTATATTGTGTATTTTTACTGTCCCTTTGTGTGGAATATATAGTTTTTTTATGTTACCAACCGTGTTTAATTTATGAAAATAAATAATGCTATTATCTGCAAAGGTAAGACTTTCTGTCCGAAAAAGTAACAAAATCATATCCACCCTACAATTTTTTCTCATATAAAAAATTAAAAACCGATTTTCTCTTAAAGTATGCAATTTAGAAGAACGGATTATTTATAATCTTTTAGTTTAAATTTTCTAAAAGAACGTATTCTAATTACTGGTGATCTATGAGGGTGAGCCTAGTCGATAAAGCCGAAAATATTGGGCTCTCAGTTCAGACGTTTTGGTAAATTTCGATTATTTTCGATCGTCATTTACTTTTAAACAATTAACTTTTGTGTCATTATTTATCTTTTAGGAATTCACATAGGTGTCTAAATATAACATATTGAAGTCATATTTATGTATTTCTTTATATAAATTAATGTTTTGCAAGTCAAATATTGGGCCCTCAGTCCAGACATATCTGGATTGAGGGCCCAAGATAAATCGTAATATTAATATGTAAATCATATTATACAAATTTAAGAATTTATATACATATTTTAGAAATTCTTAACTAAATGCTGAAATAAAAATTATAAACCCAGAGGTAGTACTTTTTGAGATTTGAAATATGCCATTTTAGCCGAGCATCTGGATTGAGAGCCCAAGCTATTTAATCACCACAGTTCCAATTTATGTTTAAGAAATTCGTGACCCGGTGCTTCATGTTTTTACTATTCTTTATTAAATCCCCTATAAATCTCAAATCGTTTTGTAAACTTTTAAAAAATGGGCCCTCAATCCAGATGCACACGTTTTGATCGATTATCTGAGATTGCTTAGCGTCACAAATTCTGAAACAAGGGTGTTTAGCGGTCATATAAAGTGTCCTATTGACCTAGTTAAATGTAAAATGTAAGGCTATTTTGAAGATCTGTCCAACCAGCATGAGCATTGAGCCACATAGCATGTGCGCAAGTTTTTTTTGACAGAAGGTAATTAGTCAAATTAATTTTTTTTATGTAATGTTTAGTCATATCCATATTAATGATTTCGTCGGCACCCAAAAATCCCAATTCGGAGTGGGTAGTCTACAGAGCAAAATGACCACGTCCGATCTATGAATGTATATCAACAAACAAATATTTTATATGGTACAGTAGCCAGCACATGCGGCTGGACGAGGGGACATGTTGACCTTAGAGAGCGCCCGTATTCCGTAGAAGTGTAGACGTAGGGGTAAATTTTGTAGCGCAAATGTCCAACCGCATGTGCTGGCTTCTGTACCATGGTGGACAAGGGGAAAATAGGGAAGGGAATACAAAAATCATTGTTTATGACGTCATATTTCCCTACGAGCGTTTTCGTACGATTTTCACTGATGCCTACCCATCACGACGGTTATACTATCGATTGTTTTCTAACTTTTCTTTTGTAACCATCAATGGACAGTGTGGCTCGGTACCTTTTTTTCTAAATTTTAGGTTGAGTAGTGACGTGGTAGTGAAGTGACCCATACGATCACTACAATAGTGTTATTTTTTATTTATTTTAATTTAAAACACTATAATAGCGCGACGCATCGGACGCCCTTTAACCTTTTCTTGCCCTATAAAATAGTCATAGGTTGCGTAAAATAAAACAACAGCAAGTATAAAGAGAATCCTCTATTTTAATTTTAACTTGATTTGATAGGCTTGTAGTCTCACTTTCCATACATAACAGAGTTCATTTCGATCGACGCTTCAGTTGATAGATAATAACACAATCTTATTATTTAGTATTACAGGGAAAATTATTTATAACTAAGCCTTTGTTTGAAATAAATCCCTGTTTTACATGATAGAATTAATCAATTTAATATTCAATCCTCTCATTTTCATGCACATATTTTTTCACGAAACCTAGTCTTGTGTCTCACGTAATTAGAAATAGTTTAGTTCAAACATATCTTGCAAAATAATTTGATAGGAAATGAATATGTTCATATAACATAAATAAAAAACCTGCTATGGGGGCGCCACGTGTATATTTTTACGACTATGGCAACAATTTCCATTATAAAATGAGTTCCGTTGAAATTCCGCAATATGGCGAGGTTTTTATTTCTCTGGTCGGGCTTTATGAATATATAAATTACAAACATAACAATATTGTTAGGCAATTTGAACAATTTCAAAATAAGTTCAAGTACGGTCAAGCGCAAGGTGAGCTGAACACGCTTACTGCGATTCTGTTCCTTATTCGATAGATATAATGACGTTGAAAGATCAAAGTGTTCAGCTTAGCGTACTCTTAACTGTACAAGTATAATCTTTTTTTTCCACATACATCCAACTGTAAATTAGTTCAAATTAGTTTATCACACAGGAATTATATCTTCTCGTTTTTTTTTTCACAATAACTTCATCATTACATTCGCTGCTTAGGTTATTTTGTCAAAAACTTAACAATAAATGAGAGGATTCTTACTTGGACAGTTATATTTAGAAGGTTCTTATCACTGGTCTAAAACTAGTCACCCAAGTCTCACCTAAGTTATCGACAAGGCAAAATATACATTTACTGATACCTTGTCAATAAGCAATACGATGGACTCTTCAGTGTTGCCATAACTATTATAGCTATAGCTCCTTGAATGTCTTTTTGAAAAAATAAAGGCCAATGCATTTCAAAATAAAACGTTATACGTAGGTACATAATAATTGCCATAATTTTATAAATTATAATTATAATGATATTATTGACTATAACTTGATAAGATAATAATATAACAAATAATAATTTAGGCTCAAGACGTATACAAAATAATTATAGTTGTATATAATAAAGCTATTTTGTAACAAAATGGCTCGTTAATATAATGCGAACGCGAATAGAGTGATGTTGAAGATATTTCAAGAATGTAGTTCTGGTTGCCACATTGCTATGTCAGTCAGTGTTGCTATGAAAGTTTGAGAAGAACTAGAATAATATCAAAAACAATTTAATTAGGGGCGTAGTTTACGACTACAGATAAAAAGTATAATTTAATTTTAATGTAAATATCGAGACAAAAAATTTTCAGAACGTGCCCTGAAAGCATACATTTTGGCAAGGATCTAAATGAACGTGGCCAAAAATGGTACCACAATGGTGACCAAGGAAATAATAAACCTGCTCTAGGGGCGCCACGTGTATATTTTAATGTTTATGGCAACAATTTCCATTATAAAATTAGTTCCATTGAAGTTTTTTATTTCTTTGGTCAGACTTTACAGAATCACATTTTTAGTCACTTTTATAGCAAGCAGCGCCCTCGTTAAGGCCCATTTAGATTCTTATTGGATGTAAGTCAACGATAGTGTTTTAGATGTTTCTACATTAGGTTTACCTGTAAAGCCTATGCAGAAAAAAACCTGCTTTGGGGGCGCCACATGTCTTTTTTATGTCAACTATCGCCATTAAAAATTCAGTTTCTTTACAATTCCGCAATATGCAGAGGCTTTTCATTTTTCTGGAACATATTTTGGGAAAGAACACTTAAAATATCTACAATATCACGTCTTAAAATAAAGGTAATTATAGAAACAGTATTATAATTATACTTTGAAACACGATTCTTCTATTATAAAATAATTTCACTATTTTAATAGGCTAGCTACAGTAACTAAGGCTGCGGCGCAAGGAAACAAGACGGTACAGTCTGACAACGATCCAAATAAACGAAAAACAATCTAAGTGAAAGAAAGAGCGGGGCAAATATATAGCTCTGGGCACTGGTCGGACACTGCATACAGCAAACGCGTTTTGACAACATACTGGTTTTTGAATAATAACTGAATATCAATGTACAAGTCAAACACTGAAACGCTATGTAAAACACACAGTAGCACTCCATATTCTTAAAAAATATATATGTTCAGGATCGTGCAAACATAGCACCATTAATAAGAAAATGTGATGCAAAAATACGCATTAAAGAGAAAACTAAGAATTTACATGGATTAGGAAGAATTCATAATTCGAGAGAGAGAGGGATTGGGCCATAGATCGATCCAAAGACGACTACAAAAAATCGATCAATTTCGATAAATTGGAAAGGTGTCTTCTTTCAAACTGTGTAACTTTAAAGGATTTTAAATCAGTCAGCCAATTGAGTAATTTATACCTTACTCATAAATCTAGCTTCTTGTCGTTGTTATCAACTTCGAGAATAGAAAGTAATTTGATTTACTTGGTAAATTACAATAAACCATTTCGTTGGCCTACTATTTCTCAACAACAAGATACTCCTCTGAACATTCTGTCATCTGTATGAACGAGACAGCAATATGAATAGAACGAGACAGCAGCCCGCCTTGCCCCGCGCGCCGCGGCGAAGCAACAACTTATCAACAAGTCAAGTACGGACTCCCCTCGCGAATCTTACAGACGCGCGATCACACAACAACATCCAAATAGATAAACAATTCAAATAAATACTCTAGCAATGGGAGAACAAGACTGTTAATCCAACGTACAGAACAGACCGACAAAGATTTAAATGAACTTGGCCAAAAAAGGAACTAACGCCGGAGTCATACGAAGTGTTAATTTTGACAGTCTCTTGTATAGCGAGCAGCGCCCTCGTTCCGTTCATTTAGTTAATTGTCGGACTGTAACAGAATTGCTCGGCCAATTGTAACGGTCTATTTTGGACAAATTACGGGTATTAAAACTAAAGAATATTTATTAAATGCAATGCACAGTACAAATAGGAATTCACAAGAGATCATATACGTACATTGTTGATTAAGGTAAGTAAACATTTGCAAAGGTACAATATAGAATAGGTAGTGTTAAAAACGCTTATTTCTCAATAAACCTCACATATCAAAATTTTTTTTTATCTGCTTTTGACATCGTATACAGGGTGTAAAATGGCGGCTTCGAAAAACTGATACTACATTCCTTCATTTGACACTCAGACGGTTTTGAGTCACTTTACCAAAGAACTTTTCTCGCAAACGAAACAAAAAATCGACACTCCCATATAAATAGAAATTTTAATCAGAGAATTTGTATAGAACAGTAAATGTTTTTTTCGTTGTAGGGAAAATATTATTAGAAAAAGTTGTTCAAATTCATTGACACTATGTTCTTTACACCCTGTATATTAAGTGATTATTATTGTAACACTTATATGACAGTTGATTTATTGTAACACTTATAATAACAGTTGTATTCTCCCATTGCGGTTATAAATCCAAGAACATAGACACAACGCGTGAACTCCGCGATCTCGGATCGCTCCAATCTATCGCTATATTTACAGTGAGCTGACATACTTCACTTAAATCTACAATATTATACATTCGTCTATACAGAAAATCTCATTGATGTTGCTTTCCGAAGCAATTTGTTTCCCGCGCTAATCTTTCAGTACTATATAATTATATTTTGTAGAATGAAAGATGGTAATTTAAACAAATCGAAGGTAATTGTAATAGTACAGACTATAGGATATTGGCCCAAAGTCAAACAGTAACGCTTTAAGATTCTAAAGGTTTAGTTTACTTTTTTATTAGCTTTTTGGTTCTCTCAAAAATTTTTGTGAAAATCCACTCTTTACAAATCAGAGAAAATTATTTTTTTCTCAGATTTTTTATCTGTCTACACTAGCATCAAAATCCAAATTAAAATTGCAATGCAGCTTACTCTATCGCATTTTAAATTAAATACAACTGAAAAAAAAGTGTTCATGTTTTGAAAAATACCGCGTATACATAAAGCGTCACTGAAGGAATCGGTAGCATTAAACACCTCGGATTAGTTTTGGATACCATCTTGTCACTCTTTGTCAAGTCACGCGAAATCAGTTAAAATCCGCCTCTTGTTAGTGGTCATGCGAGTCGCCCCTGCGGCCGTTGACCGCGCGGGGGGCGGGCGCGGCGGTGGCGGGAGCGGGACGCGCCCACGTGTTAACGCACCCGTCCGCGCACGCCGTCAGGAAATACTCCGGCCGGAACAGCAAAGCCGTCAGCCGCTCGTGCGCTATCTTCTTACACACCAGCGGCTCTAACACAGGACACTCGTCAAACCGCGGGCACCACGCCGACCCGATCAGTCGCAAAGGATCCCCCGCGTCCCCCTCCCCCGTACCGCCCGCGACGGTAGGTTTCCCTTTGGTGTCGGGCGCGCGTGTCAGGCTGAAATTGCGCCGGTGTTCCGACCGCCGCTCGCCGAACGAAAACCCCGCCAGTCGTGACGTCAGCGACGAAACGCCTAACCCACTTTTCTCACCTGACTCCTCCTTCGCCTTTCCGACGCTGATGTTTAACGTCGCCACGCTGTTTGCCTTCGCCTTGGAGTTGTTTTTAGTAGTCTCTGTTTGAGGAAGGTCGGCGTGTTTATGGGCAAGTTTGGCGGGTCTTTTTGCTTGACGGGGGACGCCGTTAGGGGAGAGCGCGGGTGCGGGAGCGGCGGGGGGGACGGGGGAGCCGGCCGCGGGGGAGAGGTGGGCGGAGGCGCGCGCGCGGGCCGGCACCCGCAACACATCCTCCGTCAGATCCCAGAGGCAGAGCTGCGTGTCTTGGGACACTGAGCCGAGCCGGTAGCAAGAGTCCCGTTTGTCTTCGCTGTCATCGTCCGCGGCTCCGACGAAAGAATCGAAAGCGACGACGGAGACCCACGACCGGTGGCCTTGGCAGCGAGCTACGACGCGCCTTTCGTTCAGCGCCCATACTGTCACCAAGTCGTCTTCTCCTCCGACCGCCACGTACCTCCCGTCGGGTGACCAGCAAACGCACAAAAACCCTCCGAAGTATGACCTTGCTCGGCCTACCAGCTCCATGGTGTCGTAGTGGAAAACCCTCAGGAAGCCATCTTGGGAAACCACCGCGAGCCGCGCGCCGCAAGGGGAGAATGCGAACTCGTTGATACACGAGTTTTCTGCTCCTATCACCCACCTGTAAATAAAACAGTAGCCATCAGCTAGTCGACAATAATCGTTAATGTACCATACATTTCTTGCATCCCATCCTATCCAAAGTCAATTTTTAACCCCCGACGAAAAAGAGGAGTGTTATAAGTTTGACGTGTGTGTCTGTCTGTCTGTCTGTGGCATCGTAGCTCCTAAACGGATGCGCCGATTTTGATCTAGTTTTTGTTTGTTTGCAAGGTGTCACAATCGAGAGTGTTCTTAGCTATGATCGAAGAAAATATCTTCAGCCATTTGAAGATTATCAGCTCTTTTTTAGTTGTTGAAAGGATCAAGTAACGGTTTTGTGTCGGGGGTTATTAATTTTTTTTTATTAGTGTTTATTTATACTAATGTAACCGATTTTTTCAGGTTCGCAGTAATTAGCTATGCAATGAACGAATCGTACTTCGTAACTTATTAAATACTAGCGACCCGCCCCGGCTCCGCACGGGAAAATGGTTATTGTGGGTTATCCTTCAGTATATTATGCATGTATTATACATATAAACCTTCCTCTTGAATCACTCTATCTATTAAAAAAAACCGCATCAAAATCCGTTGCGTAGTTTTAAAGATTTAAGCGTACAAAGGGACATAGGGACATAGGGACAGAGAAAGCGACTTTATTTTATACTATGTAGTGAAGAAGCTCAAAGGAAGGAGCTTGCGTATGCCTGCTAAACGTTTTTTAATTAGCTTAATGGTTTGATTACCTTTCAGATGCATTTGAGCTTTATCTGTTTTCCTATGCAACTAATGCAAATAGCTGTCTGTGAGTGTATATAGAATTGCATTCTTTTCTGTGGGTAATAAAGGTCAACAGCTGACAACATCAATCCTGGTGTCAGAATTTTTGATCCACCCAAAGTTTGCAGGTAACGGATACACAAGACACATGGCTCCTTATTATTGATTCAAAATCTGTGAATGAACTGACCTGTACAATGGATTCCTAGTAGACTTGGTCCGGCACGTATGTATCGAGTAGCAGTCGCCCTGTTTGAACAGCTGGTAATGCGGGGGCGCCGTGCCTGCTCCCAACTCCTCGTTATACACATAGAGCTGGCCCGAAGCGTGTGAACAAACGAACAGGTTACTCGAACCCGGCACCCATTTGATACACGTCACTCGCGTCTTATCTATCAGCCTCTGAAATGGAGAAATGTATAATGCAGATGTATGATGTAACAACAATTCATAAAATTTTATAGAGGCTATGCATAAATTGTCATATCATATGAATTTTATGTATTTTATTTTGTGAATAGGATACCCGTTAGCAAGATCGTATTTGGGTTTCCACTTCACCACGGCCGTCGGGGCAGAAAGGTTCGACCGCGCGCCGGAAGACGTAGTGTTGGCAGGCCCCCCCACGAGGTGGACCGACGATCTGGTGAGGGTCGCGGGAAGCCGCTGGATGCGGTCAGCGCAGGACCGATTATTGTGGAGACCCTCGGGGGAGGCCTTTGTCCAACAGTGGACGTCTTTCGGTTGAGATGATGATATTTATGTTCTAAGTACTGTAGCAATTTTCTTTTATTAGCTTTTTTTATCTTATTGCTGGGCAAAGACCTTCACTTACCACCCCTCTCTCTCTGTCCTGAGCAGTGGCTGTGTGATTTTATGTTTTCCTTTTTAATCTCTATGTCATACCCTTGCGCCTTGTCACGGTCATTGTCATTGACATCGTAAATAACATGACATGCTTTATGACATGTATTGAAATGTTTGTATTTTTATAAATATCCATAGTGTATTTTACTACCCTTTATTAACAGATACAAAAAAAAAAATTTTTTAATGTATATTTTGAATAATTTACATTTTCACATTATTATGTTGTCTGTCACAAAGACAAGGACTTCTCCTTTCCTTGTTAAAACAATGTCATACTTTGACCTCCGCCCGCTCCTTAATAAGTCACGTAATTAATGGGTGGCCCCTTATTGAGTACAATAAAATGCAAATCAATCAAGTCAATCTGATGAATCACAATACATTTGGAATGACTGCTTCGTATTATGTAATAATACTTAGGCAATGTTAATAAGGAATTGTCATGTTTAAATATATACAATATACTTGTTTGTTATAAAATTTTCTTGCAGCAGTACCAAGTGTAAAAATTAAGGTAAGTAGATGAAGCTATTATAGTTACAAACAGAAAGCCACACAAATGGCAAGGTCAAACATAGCAATAACATGGCTTCTTTAGTTTACTATGAAAGAGTATGTATGCAAATTATAAAAAAATCTTGACACAAAACCTATACTAGAAGCTGAGTATACAAGGGGGTACAGTATTCAGTAGAGTACAGTCTGCTGCAGATATAACTTACACCCTGGAGCTAAGAATAGGATTCATACTCAACTGGCTTACTCAGCTGCCTACTTTAGTAACCTAGCTAGAATTATTTGTATATAAATTAATGGAGGAGTATGCTGCAAGCAAAACGAAAAAATGGGATTAACAAATAATCATAAATAATAGATTATGTAGTTCATCAGTTTGAACTAGATGTCATTTCAACTCAATGTTTAATTTTTGCTTCCATCAAAAAAGTATTATTGTATATCATACTAGCTTTCCGCCGCGGCTGCGCCCGCGTTAACAGTTTTTTCCCTGGGATTGAGGCATTTTCCCGTGGTAAAAGGTAGCCTATGTTACTCAGGGTGAATGTAGCTTTCTAATAATGGTGAAAGAACTTTTGAAATGTGTTCATAGTTTTTAAGTTTATACATTACAAACATACACACACACACACAAATACAAATCTTTCTTCTTTATAATAATAGTATAGAGTATAGAAGTATTAGATATTATTTAAAAAAATATTATATTCAAAAAAAGATTAGAAGATTATTCTAAAAATATGGTTGTTTATGTGATTCAAGTATGAAGATAACATTCAGTTGCTATCAATTCAAATTACTATTCAACTTTATGATACCAATCTTATCTTATAGGTATATGTAAATTCTAGTTGCATTTATTCTATTATAATACAGTTTTGTTTTGTGTGAACCCAAATTCTCTTAATAAAAAATATATTTTAACAAAATAAAATATGCAAGTCATGCTTGAAAGTGTTTCTAATAATATTAATAAATATAATTCTAATGTGGGAATATTTTACGTATGGCCATTTCCTTCGAACTAGGTAGAATGTGTACTGAACTGAGGTGATCACAGAGTTGAAATAACTAGATAATTTGAATAAAAAAAAAATGACCCCTAATGCTAAGTTCACACGCGCGCGTTCAACTCCACATTCAACGTGCACATTCACATTCACGAGCGTGTAAACGGTACGCCCGAGCCCGTGAACGCGCCTGTGAACGTGAATGCCGCGAACCGGGCAAGTGTCGGTTTTTTGGCAAAGTTCAAAGGATGAATGTGCGGGCGCCCGGAGACTGTTTACACGCGCGCGGGCAGTCAGTCTACCCCGCGCTTTTGCGACGAGTGGATCTTCATTCAACGTTGCTAAGAAAGTCGCTACGATCTTTTTTTCTTTGCAGTCTTTTTCTTTTTCTCCGTCGTTCATAATTTTGTTTCTTTTTCCAATAAAAATAAGTTAAGCCAAAGGATATGGCAGCAACAACACCGAGATCCTCGCTGCTCGCCATTCTGGCACTGACTGACACGACGGCGTGCGTGTGAACAGCTTGAATGTCCGCCGGCCCGGGACGGGCTGCATGCCGCGCAGCCCGCCAGCCAGCCCGCCGGGCTGCACGGCGCGCGTGTGACCGTAGCATTAAGATTTGACAGAATGACTAGGCCCAGAAAGTTGATTAGAGACGTTACCAAAGTATACTTTAGGCCAATAACGCTCTTAAAACAGAAAGAAACTTACTTCTTCATTATATAATTTGCTAAGTTCCTTCTTTATAGGGTCGATGAGCTGAATTTGTCCTGTGGAGAAGCCAATCAACAGTGACACTGATTCAGAAGTCATCGTCACCATGTTGAAGTCATGACATGTTGGATTTGTGCCCTTATAGATCTTCTTATCCAACGGCTTAGTCAGATCAGCTGCCTAAAATACAAAATAAAGAAAAACATAACGATATTATGTAGTTCCTGCAAGAAGCCTGTTGTTTTGATGACCGATCTCATAAAATGCCTAATTGCCTTTTTAAATGTTTCTATTAATACTGTTTGTTAATATGTGACATTCTCAAAGTGAAGGGACCTTATTATTAATATGGGCTTAGTGATGTATTCATAATCTACATACATACTTACATCTAGCCAACTAAAAATATTTTAACATTACAGTGATTTAAACCGACAAGGTCTCTTTCAGATGAAATATCACATAATTATGCCTTAGAATCATAAGTAATCATCAGAAGCAATAGGAATAGAGCAGATAAGGATTCTAATAAGTAAAACATGCCTTCTTGACGCCTCTGTAGACGTAAACATAGAGCTCTTTGCCGTGGTTGAAGCAGATTCTGTCGTCGGAAAGTGGCGGATCGGGGGGAGGCGCTCCGTCCACGGCCCCTTCAGGCGACGGCGGCAGCGACACCAGCGACACGCGCACGTGCGACGAGCCGCCTGCCGCCGTATACCCGACGCGGTTCGGCCGAGAGTACTCCGACAGCGTCATAAGCCGATACGTGCCCTCTCGGGTCACGAACTGCGTCTTCACCTCGTCCTTTCCCCCCGAGGAGTCCGACTGCACCGCCATATTATCATATTATCCTCCTGGTGCTCATTGAGACTGTGGAGAAGCCCCGATATGTATTGACGGCTTAGCCGAGCTGCGGACGAGCTTCCGGCCGCCCGTTCACGAAATCCATGGTTTTTTATTACACAGACGTTTACCTAATGCACTCTTTCTTATATTAAAACACGTCTAACCAAATGTTTTCAATAAAAAATGAGGGAATTATAGGTTTTTGTATAGGCAATGCAACTCTCACTCAGAAGTCAGTCAAGTCAGGTGTCAGACATGACGGTTGTCTATGGTATGGTAAGTTTTTAAAAAGTGCATTGATTTGGAAGAGGCAAAGAATAATTATCAAAACACTCATAAAAAAATATTTTTATTAATCTTTCCTAAAAAAAAATATGTATAAAATAATTAAGTTAGGGACTATTACATACAATATTTATTCTGTGGTTATGGGGCCTTGCGTGCTCTAAAAATAATAACTAATTCCTACACAACGTATTTTTATAGTTTTAGGCATTTAAAAAAGAAAATTTAGAAGGCTTTATTAATTTAATACTTAAAAATAATTTACAACGACATTTACATTTTAAACATCATTAGAAATGCTAGTTTTATTTTTCAGTTTCTTCCTTGGTTTCTGAAACTGGTTTTATTTCAACTTCAGCTTTCTGGCTCTCTGTGGTAGAAGAATTAGGAGTATTTTCTTTTTTATCTCCCTTATCAAGTGCACTTTTATCAGCATCTTCCTTGCCTTCCAAAAACTTATCCCATTTATCTATTCTCTTACTAATATCTGCATCAGTTTCCCCAATCTTGTATTTAGTTTTGCCATCCCATATTTCAGCTGTGATCTGTTTCTTTCCAAACCATCTCCCATTGATTAGTTCCACCACAGCATCAGCCATCTCTGGTTCTTTCATTGTGATCTGTGCTACTCCTTCTGGATGCCTGTCATAAATAACCACTTTCCTAACTTCTCCAGCTTTTGAACATTCCTCTCTCAAATCTTGTTGGTAATCCAATATCAATTGCACTTCTTTGTCAAAATCTGTAGGATGGAACAAGTTTTTCACAATAACAACTCTCTCATGCTTAGACCGTTCTCCAATGAACTTTTCTGGTCTCCAGTCAAACAATTTCTGTTGCATTTTTTTGAGCTTTTCCAACTCTTTCTTTTTTTTCTTTTTAGGTTTAAGAGCTGGATTGTATTCACCTTTTAGTTGGAAATGAGCTCTCTCCACCTTCACTTTATTACCTTTTAAATCACTACCATCAAGCAATTTTAATGCTAAATCTACTGATTCAATCTTAATATATGTACACAATGCATCTCCTTTGAAGCAGTTCTGTTCCTTATCCATGTACAGTTTAACTTTCATCTTTTGTGAATGTGGGTCTCTTTCAACTAAACCACATTTCTGCATAAAGTTCACAAATTCTTCTTCAGTCAAATCTTGAGGAAGATTAGACACATATACTTTGGTGTTCGTTTCTTGTGACGGTTCAAACCATTGCGGCTCATTCTTCCTTTTTACTCCTGCTGCAATATTATCAAGCTTTTTCTGCGCTTCTTTTTTCTTAAGCTCCTCTTTAGTTTCTGTTTCTTTAGAGCTATTATCAACAAAGCCATAGGACATTTGATAGTAGGCTAAGAAGTCATCATCAACTTTAGGTATCCAAGCCTTTTTTTGTTCATCCCAGAAGAATTTAGAACCATCTGATTCTGTGTATACATGAGTGTCATCTTCATAGCTGTATACTCTACCTGGAGCATCAGCCGGCCCTTCTTTTGCATCCCATGAGGTACTTTCTTTGTTCCAGGTATATTTTTGCCCAGAAGTAGGGTCAGTGTAAATGGCTTCTTCACCTTCATAAGAGACATAAGGAGCATATTCTCCCCAAGAATCACTAGCATCTGCTTCCTTATCACTTGCACTTACACTATCATCTGACTTCTCATGTTCTGAAGCTTTATTACAGGATTTTTTGTCAACTTTGTCTTCGCTATCAGTCTCTGTACACTCATCTGCCTGTACTTCTGATGTCTTTATACTTTCGGTAGTCAAATGAGGTTCATCACTTTTACTTTCGGTCGAAAGTTTATTTACAACACAATCACTAGGTAATGTATCTTGGTTTTTAATCTTTGCTTGCTGCTCTTCTTCTGCTAGTTTTTGTACAGTTTCACATGAGAGTTTGATTACAAATCCCGATTTTGGTTTGCTCGGTTTGGACTCCATTATACAGTAGGTACCAGTATTCTTTAAAGATATTTATTTTAAAACATGGTCAGAAGGAGTTTGTTCAAATATAATTACTCCGGCGAAATAAAGTAATAAAAATCGCAATCCTTTACAACAAAATCAATCACACAAGGTCGTACACCAGACAGCAGTGTTGCCAGATATTGGAGAACTCAAATATGCGAATTCTGGCTGCGCCAAGTAGCCTAAAGCCTAATATTTTTATCTTATAAAGTAAATAAAAAATAAAAATTGTTTAAAAATTGTTTGTTTTAAGAGTTCAAAACTTTTGAGAGAAGTATACTTACCTATTAACTATTTCCTAAGGAATCCTTGCTTTACAAGCGTTTTATTTAATTTTTTTCTGATTTTAGCGATATGTAGCCTAAATTGCCCAATTTCCTTTTTTGAGGTAGCCTAAATGGCGACTGGTCGCCGATTGGAATTTTATGTCGCCCCGGCATCCTCCGAGGTAGCCTAAATTCGCCTAATCTGGCACCACTGCCAGACAGTTTTTTGTTGACACTTTGACAATGACAGGACAGACAGCGGTCGGAAGTCAACGATAATTTTATTTTTCTATTTCTGTCTGCTAATGCTTGCTTGCTTTATGGGTCTGGGTAAAAGGATTTTTAAGCTTTTATTACCTATATTAAGCTCATTTAACATAATTTTACCTAAAAGCAAGAAAAGCTAGAGGAAGAATTACCTCTAGTTGATATTTTCCTCTTATGTTCTATAAAATTTGACTTTAAAATGCTTGATATCTATAATTTGCACTTTTATCAGATCAAGCTTCATAAACTGCTTATTTTTCTCTAAGCGCCCTCTATCCATTTGATCAAGAATCATGTCATCAATAAGCACTTAGAAGTAATTTATCGTTCCAACTATAGGTGGCAGTAAAAGCAATTATTTTAGTTTTTTTTTAAATCTTTGATGAATAAATGCAAATATTTTGCTACGGGATTTTCTGCATAGAATACTTAATACTTACAAAACTTACAATCTGCTGATTACCACATATTGGATAGCTCTGTCTGTTTAAACTGAAAGAAAATCTCGCGTTGAGTCGTACGTGTAGGGGAATAAGTTGTCATACAGTGGCTATAGCAGAAACAGTGGCGCAGGGGCAGTTTTAGAAGAAGTAAGAATGATATCTAAGGATATCTATCTGTTCTATACAATGGTTCTCTATACACTCTCCAAGAGCGTTTGGTATGCAAACTTATCAAAACCAATCGGTTGGCGATTATGTTGTATAATATTGTTTTTGATAGAGAATTTTTAATTTTTTCGTAGGAAAAAGTTGTGATTTTTGATAAGATTAGATTTGTTCCACCTCATTTTCAGTCTTGTGAATGGATATATTTATTTATTTCTCGCATATTATGACTAATTACCAGTATATTTGTGCTTTATTCCTGGGCCAATACCGGATACTTTTTAAATTCAAAATTGCCGTGGAGTGCACTCTGGCTCAAAACTTATAAGTGATAAATACAAACATTTTAACTTTAAAAACAGTCAATTGTCATTGAATTTTCGACAAAAAGTCAATATAATATATATCCTTAGTTAGTAACCACTCTGTACCACCCCGATCCATTGTACATGCGGTACTGAGCCACTGTGTCAACCCATAGGTACACAATGGATCATTTCTAAGTTTTTAGAAAATGTCATTTATATCTATTTTTCCATAAGTAGTACGAGAAAACTTAGCAGCATGAAACTAGAATAACCAAGCAATATAGGTGCCAAATTAAAACTTCCACAGAATGTTTTAAAGTAAAGTTCAAGCCCTCGGAAAAAAAGTGAGCCACTGTCACTGACCCATCACTGACCCTACGTCGCGTCGGCGTCGTCGTTCGTACGTACGATATTTTTTTTTGCTTTTGTCCAATTGTTATTTTAAGCCGGGGTCCATACTTTACAAAGTTGAAAAAAGTTGTATTTTTGTTTATATAACATTCGGGCAGCTGATTAATTAATTTCATATTGTGTCCTCAGATTCCTCATAAGCCTCATACAAAAGCCAGGCACATTATGCATTTGAACATTTGCAGGTAGGCAGGCACCTACCTAATAATGTACATATTTTTATATAGGTACCTAAATAGTTTCGATACTAGGCACTACCTGTGGCACTACCCCTAGGACCTAGGTAGTGCTAAGCAAAAGTTACGGATTTTATTCAGTTTCGGCCAAGGTAAGTTTATAGGTACGTTAAAAACTATGACTAACTGTTATACATGCCTGCCTGTTTATTTATACTTAGGACGCCTAGTATTTGGCCGACGATCTGGCGAAGGAGCCGCTGTATCTACCATCTGTGCGAGCAGCTCGGGACCGATCGTTTGGGATGAGATCTTTATTGAAGGCCTTTATAAAACAGTAGACATTTTCAGATAAAATAATGATGACTAAACAAAAGGAAAAATATAATGTAAAAGGGTACAACCATTGGTAGAACGAAATAAAACAACCCGCTTCTCATTTTAAACGACGACAAATCGTTTATTTGACAAGAAATAGTTTAGACAACACTTCCGTAGCTAAAAAGAACCAACTAACCGACGCACATTTCTCTTTATTCATTTATTCAGACCGAACAACAGGTACAATTTTAGAATAGGCACATAGCGATCTTGGCATAGTACAGTCCGACAAGGGTCTAACTAAATGATAGAATAATTAATAATCACGTTTGTAAGTATACAGGGTGTAATTATACAGGGTTAAAGTGACGGCTCAGCAAATACTGAAAGGACACGCTCAGTCAATGGATCTGATCCCAACTTGCATAATGAAATTTCTCGCGGTAAGTAACAAAAAATAGTTTTGTCTTGTGTACTACATACAAACTTTCCGAATAAAATAATATTGTGTTTGCGTTTCCGAGAAAATTTTCTATGGTAAGAGTTGCGCAAAACTGTTGAGGCCATCACACATTTTATATGGTAAAGCCTGATTTGAAAATAAAAAAACCTGCTTTGGTGTGTATATTTTTCTGTTATTCCATCGAAATTCCGCAATATGGCGAGATTTTTTATTTTTCCGGTCAAGCTTTACTATTAGTTCCCTTATTATGCCCCGTTCATTGAGTTCCTTGTCGGACTATTTTTTATTGTTATACAATTTCAACATTGTTCACTGTGCCTGTTTAACTTTTTTTGCTAAACGAAGTAAAGTTTACTGTCTAAATAACACCTTCATCACTCCTGGTTACTTCTTCCTATCTTCAATCAAAGACGGAAATTTAATAAAATCTAAGAAATGGATCTGTCTCCATTTCTGTCAATTAATTTGGCTTTCCTTTTCACTCCCAAACACCTAGACTTGAACTTAATTCTAGCTTAAATTGAATTGTTAATTTAATTCGTTGACTAATCTACTGTGATGGACTGACTTACACTAACAACTGTGCTGTTACTGACTTATTAACTCTATACAAAAGGAGAAAAAATTGTATAATATAATACACAAATAGTTTTTAAGGAAGATTTGTGACAAAGCACCTGAAGTTTAATGTTTAATGGACGATTATATGTGTACTACTACTTTATGTTTATTTTGAAAGTCTGAGACACAGTATAAATTTTTGCAGTAAGTAAGTAATTTTTACCAAAAAATCTAAGCTTTTGTTTACTACAATGAATTATTATTACTATTCATCACCTGGACAGATTTTTTCGGATAATTTAAGTAACATCTCAAGCTACTAGGTTACTTAACTTTTAATATAGAAAAACTACTTTAAAAACTTTTCTACTCATTTGGACGTAGTTAACTGTTTGTGATGCGTCGTACATTTTATGAAAATGGAAGATACGTTTAAAAATTGAAATATCTAAGTATGTAAAGTAGGTATTATCATCAATAGATAATGATGTTATTCTAATCTTAAATTAATTACAAGATCTTACAGAGTACTAGGATTCATTCACAATTTACAATTATTAACTAAGTAATAATATAGAAACAGTAAAAAAAGAAAAATAAGTATTCTACAAAAACAAACTAAGTTAACAATAAATTAATTTAATAGTGGTAGAAGATATCTGGTAAAATGAGGGATCAAAAGTGTCCTAATAGGTAAATAAAATAATATTGAATTGTAAAACTCACGTCATCATGTAAATAATTAAACGTGTACAAAATATAGAACTGTCTCTGAAACAATCAATTTGTTTTTATTTAATATCCACTACTTAAAACAGGTTTATTTTTATGTTCTAATTTAGTAGTTGTTACCTACACAACTGTACTATCTCATCTAAAAAATAATTAGGAAGCCAACGAGAAAGGTAACATAGAATGTAATATGGACAGATAGGCTCTATAGATACAAATAGAGGACAATACTTCTTAAATATAAGTTTCCAACTCAATCAATACACGTAATTTAATTTTATACAAAATATTTACAATTATAGCTAATAGTGAATGCTCAAGGATAATAAACATTAATTAGGCATTTCATCAGATTCATTACTAAATATAGCAAAAGATAATATGAAGGGTGGTCATTTTTATAAGACTATTGAAATTTTACTTTATATTTTAGGAACTGTAAAATAAATTTTGCAGAATGTTCAATATGTTAATTACTAATTGTGTAAATAAATTAAGTTTAAAAATGAACGCAAAGTGACATAACATTAATTAGCTTTGTAAAGTCAGACTACATCGAAATGGTTTTTTTTTTTTTTTTAAACACCCATTATATTAATGATGGACACAAATTTTGTTTAGTTTCTATAGATGGACATGAACATTATTAACTACTGTGTTACTACTACGATTTATAAAATGAGGACGAATATCTGAACGGTTTTGGTAAACGATTATCATTAAATTTATTAAAGTATCACTGGTTAAATAGAGAAAATTTCATATCAATGAAACCAAGAATTAATTTTTACCGTTTTGACTAGCACTCGCCTAAGTTAAAAATATGAAGTTCTTAAAATATTATCTGCTAGTGATACCAACTAGTATTAAAAGTTACATTGTTTTTAATACTTATTATAATAATTTGTAATGTTATGAAATTTTAAATCAAATAATAACAAATTTTAAAACCAGTGAGATCAAATCAATTCATGAAATTCAATTAATATCACAATGTATGTTTCTGAATGTGTGGGAGGGCCCCGTGCCGTGGATGGAATGAAACTCTCGCGCATGTTAAATAATGCACTTCGACGATTAATAAACAGTAAACGGTTTTACAAAATATCTTGCATTTCTAACTCTAAACACAAAAAAATATTTTGTGTAAATTTAACAAGTGAATAATGGTTAAAATATTTAGTGTACACTATTATAAGACACAAAATAAAAGTGGTATTACGAAACTATGATAGTTTAGGTATTTATTTAATTAATGACTCTTAGTGCGGGCCTTGTTTCTTCTATGATCAAACACCCAACTTTTTATTTGGTAATTTGAAAACTTTAGTTTAGAGGGATTTTATTTTCCTTTTCAACATAACAAAGTTAATTGAGTAAAACTTGACCAATAAATGACGTTTGTAGAGCAGCCACATGTTTGCCTTTGTAGTAACAGTTGTAAAGTTGTATGTAAGCCGTATAGGGGTCATTTATGTATGACTCATAACATAAGTTACCCCTTACGGCTTTTAGACGGCCTTTTCTGATCTGACCAAAGTCTAGTTTAGAGCCTAAACAAAGTTGCCCATTACACTTCCCTAAGACTAGGACCCAGATTGAATTACTTGCATAATCATAATAATAATATAACATCGTAGAGAGTGTCGGTGGTCAAGTGGCTAGGGCCGTGAGGCACGGGTTCGAATCTGTTTTGAGAATTTCGAATTCATTATGTACTTTTATTTGAAGCTATTGTGGTGAAGGGAAAGATTGAGACAAAAACTACAGTCACCTGCGAAGAAATTCAAAGGTTGTGTTGGAATTCAATCGACGCGCACTGGGCCTTGGTCGTCTGAGGCCTATTCACCCTGTTTGGGGTAGGCTCGAGCCCATCGGTGGGGATATATTGACGACTTAATATTGTAAGGGCATTGACCATTAGTCAGGGTCCGATCAGGGACGTGTAATATGCACTTTCTAAAGTTCAGAATGGTTTAGAATGGCGAGGTGGGGTCGATTGCAGAGGGAGGCGCCTAGCCCCGCCTAACGCCTCGTGTACTCCCACCTTTACATGCATATTTCAAATGTAAATTCTTAACTAAACCCGTTGGTTGCACCCGTCTGTTCATTATTTGTCTAATAACTATGAGGGGGCCGCAAAATTAGGTCACATAATTATATGACTAAATTCGCAGTCTAGTTAAATAGTTGTTAAAGCGACGTGCTTGAGACATATAGGAATTAACAGCTTGCTTACAACTATGAGTCGGCGTACAATTGTTTACCTAGACAAATAATTATCAGTCGGCAGCAGCCATCGGGCTGAGACATATATATAAATCGGGTTATTTTTTTTATGTAGGTACTTGCCATAATATAAAGATTTCCCGAATTTATTCAACTGGGTCGTTGATAGGCTAGTCCAATAAGCTTCTTTTTTTGAAATTTCAAAATGAATAATGCAAGCAAGGTGGTATTTTCTCTAGCCAGTTCTCTGTATTTTTTTTATAATAAGTCACCATCACCACTACTAAGCACTTTATAATTGTTACAATTTACACTGGTCTTGGTGTGTGTGTGCAAGTTTTTTGGTAGGTAATTTTAAAAATCATTTCTGTTTGATAGGATCATACTCAATTTGGAAATTCTAGACTAGACTTTTCTAAATACCTATGACCATAGAAGAACTTCTTATTTCAAACATCCACTTTATTTGTCATACACTTTATTCTAGACAATAAAGAAGTTCTGTTGTATTTAAATCGTTTTAGGTTTACTTTTGGTTTTTTTGTTTTTCTCCTAAATATTATCCATTTAAATTCATCTCTTGGAGATAGCAAATAAAATGACGATTATTCAACGTTTTGTGATAGCTGTTTTTTTTTAATAAGAATGTGGTTGTATCCAGAGCCGGGTTACACGAAGACACAATTTAAAAATTACAATGAATAGTATTATTTACACTAACAGACATTTTTGCAGGTTAGCTGTGCGGTTATCATGATCCATGACCGGTGTAATCCGGTCGAAATATCATTAAGCTAAATTTATTCAAAATTAAATCGCAAATTAATTAACTCGAATACAAAAAAATAAAAAATAAATTAGTTTATATATTAAAAGTCTGTTAGTGTAAAATTACATGTCCATTGCATTGCAAAAATGTATTGGTTCACATTTGAGACTACCTGGCTTCTCAATGAACACCAAATCGTGATTCCTAAATTACACCTCTGTGTATTGGCCTTCAGGAGATAGGTTGTCATGAGAATTTGGCCCATTACACATGAATGAAACAGTTTACAGCAGCCGTAGGCAGGTTATTCATTACACCCCAGAACATAGAGGTCTGGTGGAAAAGGCAAGGATTTGCTAAGTTGTGTATTTGTATCAGCCCGATGGTTGTATCGTCCGATAGTTATTTGTCTAGGTAAACAGTTGTATGCCGACTCATAGTTGTAAGCAAGCTGTTAATACCTATACCTCTCACGTCGCTTCAACAACTATTATACTAGACTGCGAATTTAGTCATATAATTATTTGACGTAGGTGCGGCCGCCCCATAGTTATTACAGCTTGCTTACAACTATGAGTCGGCATACAATTGTTTAGACAAATAATTATCAGACGGTTTGAACAATAATTGGTCTGCGACGTATACATTATACCTACCTTGCCTTACCACCAATAACAATTTAATTGAAGTACAGTAGCCAGCACATGCGGCTGGGCATGTTGACCTTGAGAGCGCCCGTATTCCGTAGCGGTAGGGGTAAATTTCGCAGTGCGAATATCCAACCGCATGTGCTGCCTTCTGTACAAGGATAAGTCAACCAAAAGCTCGCGATCGTCACTATTCAAATAACATTAACGCTTATACAATAGAACGAAACAAAATATAAAGGTACAGTGTCCACTGGTGTAACATTTAATATACACAGATCTAGCACTAGAGCAGTCCTGTGACCCACGCCGGGAATCAAACCCGCACTTAGGACCCGCCAGCCGGCCCGGCCGATGTGGACGGAGGCTCGCTGGAGTCTTCTTGCGCCATCTGAAAAAAAAATGGCCAAAGTTAGAAATGGGGCAAATTTACTTTAAATTTAAATTTAACCAACTTTGAAAAAGAAGGCGGTTCTGAAGTCTCAATCCTTTTTTTTTTATTATATAGATAGGTATAAGAATCCTCCAAACTTTGAAAGATTCAGGAGAATGAAATCTTTTAAAAAACAATAAGTAATAACGTAACGCAGTATTAGTTTCCACAAAATTTTGCTCACGAGTTTTGTTTTCTGTACCAAGCTCCTAAATTTTTTTTTTAAATTTCCTCCAATTTAATTTTTATCAGAAGCAAAAGCTTTCTCGAAAAGATATAATTAGCGGCTTACAACTTGAACAAGATGTCACGTCACAACTGCGCGCGCACGAAAACTTCATAATAAAAAATAAATGTATTATTTTCCCTCCAGGCTCCGCTCGCTTCTTTAAATTATTTGCCGATCGGTTCGAATCCTCTTCAAGTGACTCCAAGGCGTTAGCGTATTGACGATAAGCTTTTAAAAAATATTCGAGTGAAGAATATATTAAGAGTAAGTAGCTCTTTATTTCATTTGACAGGTATGTCGTGCAATTAATTTGGGGCTCTAAATGTTCTTAAAGATGATTGTGAATCGTGCAACGATGTGTACGCGCAAGGGCTCGGCCACAAGCAGACCAAACATTACATACTTAGAACGCGTGGCAACTTTTCACTCGTAGCTTATTTTTGAATTGTCAAATCAATATATTTATAAACAGTTATTGCGGGTGTTTGTATACTGAAGTACTCTTTCACATTCATAAGTATAGTACTTTACTATTTTTGTTCCAAGTATTACCAAATATGTTAAAAAAAAAACAACAAAACGTATGTAGCTTAAGTGGAAATTCATGCCACGCGGCATTCCTTGTATTATACAATAATGTTTAGTCTGCTTCCCTATGTATAAATAATTATATATGTCTGTGGGCTCGGCTGCAACAGGCGCCCGCGCAGGATGAAATAAAAAACACTCTTGCACCGCGGCAACAGTGTTGCAAACCTGTTCCACAGGGTCGTATTCCACCTTAATATCGCTGCAATAAAACTTTCATATCGTCGTCGTTAAAATTTTAAATATATGGTAGTATAGATGATACTACTCGTATTCATTAAAATTCATAGAAGAGATTTTACGACTCGATGACATTTTGCAAACTCTGGCCTCTCGAAGTGAATGCACGTAAGTTATTTACGTTGTTATTATTAAAATTAATATATATAAATAAAATTTACGTTGTAAAATTTCAAATACTCCGGCTTTCGCTCGCAATTTGAATGTTAGTATGTGAGTAAACAAACAAGTCCGGTGAAGATTGATTTGTCGTACTTTGCGACACAAGCATAGGTCAATATGCTTCCGCTTGCACAAACGTCTCTAGTGCCCTAAGAAAAATATAAAAAACTATTTATATTTTTTTAAATTAAGCAGGTAGGTAAATATAGGTACCTACCTGCTTAATTTACCCATGATGCAGAATATCGATAAAATAAAAATAAAATAAAATAAATGATATTATAAAGTTTGGTACTTGTAAAGTTTAAAAATGAAGGTATAATATTCTAGGAACGGCTCTGTTTGTAAACAGTTTTAAAATATGGGCTTCACCAGTGAAGCGACTCTGAGTACGACCCTGAGTATATTCAGGTTTGTATCACTCCATCTGTTGCCAGGCCCGGGAGTAATCCGATATAAACATGATTAAATCAGGACATTTAACGGAGTTTTATAAATAAAAGAAGGAAAACCAACTTTATTATGTAATATGGATGTTGATTGTATTCAAAATATGTAAATAAATCTGCGACTATTAATGCGAAATTAACCACTAGCTGTCTGCCCGCCCGCGACTACGCCCGCGTTATTTTTTTATTTTTCCGTAGTTATTTTTAACTATCCCACGGGAACTTTTTAATTTTCCGGGATTAAACTTATCTATGTTGAACGTATCACCATGCAAAATTTCATTCAAATCGGTTCAACAGTTTCGGAGAATAGCCCGTACAAACAGAAAATAATATTTTTTTTAAGTCCGCAAGTCCGGAAAGCTTGATAAATCCTAATCCAAAATCTATACCAGGATTTAGGATTAGGATTTATTATTACAACAAATCAAAGTAAATTCGTACAAAAGCGGTTGATGCTGTAAAGTACTTACGACGAATCAAGCTTCACCGGACTTGCGGGGGAGCGGATGGCTCTACCCCAAAGTAGTCATGTACCAACGCGTCTAGGGGCGGCCCGAGGGCCCCTTGAACCTAGGCCTAGCGCATTGATACGGAAAAACATCGTGAAGGAAACGGCGCGTGAAAGCATGGGCTACGGGAGTGGAACGCAATCTAAGTTTATATGCTGTCTCTGTGCCATAGAAATCGGGCGCAATCTATGTTACAGTTTGCATGCCGACTCATAGTTGTATTGTAATATAATAATAATAATATGTGGGGACACCTCACACACGGCCATCTGACCCCAAACTAGACAGAGCCTGTACTAAGGGTGTCATACAGCTGATATACATACATAATATAAATATACAACATCCAGACACAAGGCAAATACAAGTGATGAACACGAATGTTTGCCCTGGGCGGGATTCGAACCCGCGACCCTGTGCTTCGAAGGCAGCCGTACTACCTAGGCTACGGGGCCGTCAATGTACCCATACCAATTTACAACTTTAACTTTGATAATCTCTTCTTAAGGCTACTTACAATATTTTTGTAAATATTAACTTTCATACCCAACAAAAGCAACGATAATATCACATAGAACAACGGCTTTACGTGCCTTCCGAAACACGGAATCATATATAAGTGAGTCCAGATCGCGTTTTTTTTTATTGAGCTACATAATTATGTCTATTTGTCAATGTCATTGTTATAATTTCTTGAGTGCGTAAAATTAATTTGAACTTAGCAACATTACTCTCCCTAATCATTCGTCGTACGACCGTTAACAACCTGAAAAACTATACATCCTATACATGTATAAAAGTTACAATTAACTTGTCTTACGGTCTATTAGCAACGACTCTAAACACGGTTTGATCAACGTCTGTAATTGTAAAATCTTAAGGTTGCTATACAAGTAGGTACACACATAAACAGCGGGCTGGTATTGTGTTTGGATGTCTGCTATCTATGTTTAACCAAATTAAGAAGGGCTTCCGAACAAGATATGCTGCCCTATGTGTATAGCATACTAAATCCTTTATTTTTTATTTACTTAGTTACAAATCGTGGTGTCTAAACGCTCTTTGTAACCAGTTAAAGTTGAGTAGCAAAGTTTTTTTTAATCGACCTATGCTTATGTCATCATGCTTCACCGGACTTGAAAGTAGCTTCGTTCGTGTCAGAAGGGACTCAAAGTAACTTTTAGTCGGCCTTTCCCCCGTAACATGCAGTGCTGTGACAAAAGTTTGTCGCGCGAGGAACCCGCCATATTGAAATATCCTACAATAGGATACGAGAATACGCACGACAAAATTATGTCTGTCACGCGTGGACCGGGCATGTTAGAGGGGCTGATAGTTTTCTCGCATTTTACTAAGAAATTCATATTGGTTTGGTCGTTTAAATATTCGCCCGAGGAACCGACTTTTTGAAAATTACAACACTCAGTGCTTTATGCCGAAGGCTAACGGTTTGTGAGGTTGTTACCATTAAATAACTTTTTTGTAGCAAATGTTAAGCATTTTAAACATTTTCACTTTACAATTGTAATTGCAGTAATTAAAAAATTCATGCTGGTCGGAGTTGACAGCAGATGATTATATTATTATAAAATTTTAGTTTTAATAGTTTTTTATAACATTTTAGCTTTATATTTATAAAGTATGGGATTCAAAAGGTCACCGGTCGCCGGCCGCTTCACCCGAGCGGCTCGTAAAAACCTCTTCATTGACCAGCGTAAGCGCCTATCAATCAGCTGATTGACAGGTATCAGTCAATAAATTGCCAGTTATGTTTCAGTTGTACCACGGTTTATACCATTTTAATGGAAGACGTCCTGTCATATGTTTAAATTGTAGGTCAGTGTTGACGAGTAATTTGCCTTTTTACTCGCCACATGGTAAAAAATTATCAACATCTTCGTATTGTGTGGGTTTACAACTCGCAAGAATTTTCTGTACAATTTGTACTAATAGGCGAAAGAGGAATGGGAGGCATATCTAATTCTTTTCCACAAATTTGTGAAATTGCCAAATCGTTTCATTCATCGAACCTAAGACTTTTGAAAAAGTATAAATTCTGTAATAATAAAAGATTTAATAATTTTAAATAAATTCTAGTAAGATCCTATCAGCCGAAGGGAAAAATAAGTATCTTATCTTCAATTTAACGAACGTTTTTCGTGTTAATGTTAAGTATAATATAAGAAAGAAAAGAGAGACAGAGAGCGTAATTTAAAATTAATATTACCTTCAAGTACTACTAATAACACTGATAAACAAAACTAAAATACTTACAATATAAAAAGTGGTGGTCAGCAAAGGTCGTCAGCCAATTTTTATATTATTGACATTATATTTCATGATACCAATTGTAATTCTAAATATTTATTTGATTATAAGCGAGCCACCCACAAGCAATCTCAACCGATTTGCCACTTCGTTGTCCGTGGCTGCAATTTTCTCGTCAAAGTTGGACTGTTTTTGTTTGGACTGGGACACAATTCGAGCTGAGACACGTTTAGGCTGAAGCATTCACTTGCGCAGTGTCATTA
The DNA here is from genome assembly GCA_948473455.1 of Teleiodes luculella. NCBI lineage: Eukaryota > Metazoa > Arthropoda > Insecta > Lepidoptera > Gelechiidae > Teleiodes > Teleiodes luculella. The sequence goes on from OX419602.1 coordinate 9,678,856, forward strand.
TGCAAGCAATGAGCCAAATTATAGGGAGCCAGAGGGTGCACACCTTCACAACCTGGGACGTATTAAGGAAACACCATCATGGGCGTTGGGGCCTTTCTTTAAGCACCATTGAGCTAGCAAAATTTGGGCCTCCTTTTTATCCATGTAAATGAATTTTGCAATAAATGTTTGTATCAACATTTTGAGACCATCTTGTCTCAATGGTAGACCTAATTAAAGAAGGTATAATAAATGAGACACATAATATTTTTTTCAGTTCTCTTCTGGAGCCCATGTCGGATCTTATACTCTAAGTATAATATGTTTGCATTGTTATCTTTATGGAATTTATCGTAGCAAATTAAGTCCTAAATCATTAACATTTTAATTTAATTCATAGTACATTTCTTATGATGTATTTTATTCTAGGATGTTATAAGTACTAGTTGTACAGTAGTACTTATTACATCCTAGATTTTATCTTGCCACAGACAATTATATAATGGTTGTTGCTAGATTAATTATCAATCTTTTAAGAGTCTCATTATCTACTAATGTTTTCGTTTATTACCGGAATTATCTGATCAAAAATAAGTGCAAAATGGAAACAATAAAGAATATACAATGATAATATAAATCACCACACATCGGGCGGTTTTCTCTGATTGTTCAAGGCTTTTTAAGTGTTTCTTCTATGTTTTAGGGCTTTCTCTAAGTCTGGCTCTGGCTGTCAGTGTCAACGGCCTTTAGTTAAATAATAATATGCCACTGGGCACTGACCACGGTATACAGGGCGCGCGTTGCGACTTGCGCACACGCATGGAATCTCCTTTGAGCCCGCGTGGCTTGGCTGGCAAAGTTCAAAGATGAGGATATTTTTAAGAATGTATTAATTATTAAGATAATATATAAATATTCTGTACAGAAGATGATCAATTTTTTTGTACTTGCCAAAAAAACAAGATTTAAATATCCTATAGATAAAAAAGACATCCTTCTTCTTATTATTTTGTATAGATTTTGATACAGTAATTCATACACATACCTACACACTTTAATTCGGATCAATAGTTCTGACACTTGAGTTTGTGAGGCAGTGCCTGTGCTCATTACCATTACCCTTTACGATAATCGAGAAGTATATTGTTACGTATTTACAAACAAACATTTATATTATTTATATACATTAAGCTATAAAGGCCCGCTTCTGCAATTATAGTAAGCAGAGTTTTTTTTGACAGAGACTGCGGAGATTTTTTTTTACTTTCGCTGTCAATTGTAATACGAAAATATACAGGCAAGGATGTTATAAGTGTACCTACAGTAGTACTTATAACTATGGACTTAAGTAACATAGTTACATTAACTATGTTACTAAGTCCATGCTTATAATACAGACATTTTTAGTCAATGTTTTGAGCAACTTTTCCAAAGACTTTTTCTCTTGGAATGTATTATAAAAGTTTTAGGTCTCCATACAAACCATCGGATTAAAACTTTGGATTAAAATGACTGCTTTGTATGGGAGTTTCGATATTTTTTCGACTCCGATAAAAGTTTCTCAGATATAAATGCTCATTAAAAAGGTTAAATGATAACAAAAAATAATGGTTTACGCCCCAAAGGTTAGGTTAGGTTAGGTTTTGTATTTTTTGGTTAGCATTTAATTTTTTTTAGTAAGCATTTAAATACTAGATAGATAGATGAATAGACTAATGAAGACCAAAATAGAATAGAATATAGAATAGAATATACTTTATTGCACACTAGAAATAATAAAATCAGTAAATTCACAAAAAAAGAACGAAAGTGTACATGTTGGCGGCCTTATTGCTGAGTAGCAATTTCTACCAGGCAACCTGAAACCCCCAATAGTTTAAACAAATACAAAAATTTCCGAACGCAAGTTTTTATAGCGCTAAATCTGTTAGAGAGAGTCTAAGCATTGATGCATGCAAGTTAATTACAGCACCGCCTTTCCGCGAACTCAATGTAAGTATCGTAAATTACATTGTACTTATTGAGACCGACCTAATTACTGGTTTCCGAGTTAATACCAATATGTCTCAATATTACAATTACAAATTGGAGGAAGTACAGATATGACGAAAGAATATTTTTCTAACTATTCGTCGTTCCCTTTTAACTCGTGTATAACTTGGTTTATTTTGAATTACTATGATTTATTATTGCAAAATTCAAATTAAATCATACTGTGGCAGATTCCACAATCTAGAAAAGATGGCATCAATGCTGCCTTCATCCCTGGCTGTAACCGTGTTCTAAAAATTTATTTTTGTACCATATTTGTTTACATTGGATCTGTAAGTTTGATTTAGACACAGTCGCAAACTGTCCTTCTTCTCAGAAGGTGCTATGCTATTTCTTTGGGATGGTTGATGACGCATTCCCTCCTCTCCTCCTCACGTAGTGCTGTTTAAAGCAGTGTTTTTCAACCTTTTTCATGATGCGACCCCCCTGGTATGAAAAAATATTTTGCGACCCCCCGACCCTTCGCTTTTTTATCATGTTTGAGCCCATATTATAGATTTTTATTTTTTATTATTGACTTTTGAGTTTCCTGTCATTTGGTTATTAATAAACATATTCTTCATTTTTACGTTCCCTGAATTTGATGATGATGTAGGTATATTGTGTATGTATGTTACAATATTACAAATAATAATTCCATACAACGTTTTTATGCGTCTCTGTACATAATATAACGCGCAAAACACATTATTTTACAACAACATACATCGAATACGTCTTTCACGGTAGCTTGGCAATAGCGAGCGTTGACATTTACTACCACTGTACTCGTATTTTAGATAGCGGTATATCGTTTTCCTCAGTAAATGTATACGATATGAATATCGCTAGAGTATAGGAATACAAGCCAAGTTCACTCAAGTTCACTGCAGAGGTAACAAACATTTTTAATTGTAACCCTATTTTTGACCGTAATTCTGGTTGATGTTTTTTTTGATTATATGAAATAATTATGTTTTAATCTGGATGTAGACTCCTAGACTAAAATTATAAAGAGGAAAGATTTGATTGTTTGTTTATTTGTATGTTTGTTTGTAAAAAAAATAACAAAACGTAACAGGTAACAAGAAACAAACGAAAACTTAACAAACAATAATTAAAACATCGAGAAAGACTTCCAAACATGAATGAACGCAAGCGCACTCCGGACGGAATGACGCTCAAAAAACAAAATGGCGGGAGGAGCCACGGTGTGCGTACTCCTGTCTCGCTAGCGACTTACAATGAAGTAGTGTAAGTTAAAAATTTTAATTTTGCTACCAAATATTTTACATAATGTTTGAATATGGTGAAAAATTAATTTGTAAAGTGCTGTTTAGATTCTCGTTTATTGTAATTATTATTGCTACCCAGAATTTTTTTTTTCCCGCTGTAAGTCTTTATTTAATAAGATTATTTGTAAAATATTTTAAAACGTAAGATATATCATTGGAAACGTTTCAATAGTTCCCAATAAAAAACCATTTTGTAAAAGTAATAGTCAAAATCACAACTTATTGATATTGGAAGAAACAACCTTATTTTCGTAAATGTTTGAGATATGTGTGTTGACTTTACGCGTGATATTATGATACGCTAGCGATGTGACGTTTAGCGGCAGTTAGTACGGAAAGCGATAATTATCGTTTAAAAATATTACTTTTTGGTACCGGTCTTGTCAATGTTCGCTATTGCCAAGCTAACGTGAAAGTACTATAGCGCAATTTAGGCTTTTTTTTTAATTGACCTATGCTTGTGTCGCAAAAGTACGACGAATCAAGCTTCATCGGACTTGCGGGGGAGCGGATGGCTCTACCCCAGAGTAGTCATGTACCAACGCGACTAGGGGCGACTCAAGAGAGCCTCGAACCTAGGCCTAGCGCGTTGATACGGAAAAACATCGTGAAGCAGACAACGCCTGAGGGGCCCCGTCTCTGGTTAAGTATTAGTTTTGATTTTGCGATACTTACAAAGTTCATGTCGTTTAGTAATAATTACGCATTTGAAGTAATTTGTGATAATTTAAAATGGATAAATTCCTAAAAAAAAAACAACAGAACCGCCAACTTCCGGTGAGAGTAGTGGAAATAAAACAAAGAAAAAACGTCAATATGACGACAATTATTTGAAATTCGGGTTTACTGTGATTAATAATTAGCCACAGTGCGTTTGTATTAACATACAACTGTTTATGAGTATATCTTTTTGTTAAAATTCTCCTACTTAATAAATAAATCTTTTTAATCTTTATTGTTTTTTTTTTTTGAAGTAGTTCTCTCGGCCTCTGGCGACCCCCCTACAGAAGCTTCGCGACCCCCCAGGGGGTCGCGACCCACAGGTTGAAAAACACTGGTTTAAAGTGATGAAAATGAGTTAAGTTTAAAAATATATAATTTCGCTATTTGTGCAATCATTTTGGCCTTGGATAAAAAACCCTTCCCTTTTATTTTCCATACAAAACTATTGTTTTTATTACATAAAAATAATCTTACTTGACTCACCGTCATCCCTATTATAATATCCAATATGTTGAGGCAATAAGAGCTTCGAAACAGCATTTTCATGTTACACAATTTATGTAACTGTTGTGTGGGCACCTACGATCGTTTTTGAAAAGGGTACAAATGAAGTCGGTTAAAAATGATCATCTTTCTGGTCTTATCCATGTTCCTTTCGCGCAATGAACATTGTCTTATCTTTAAATTGGTTGTGTAGGTAACACTGTCCTGATTTTTATTGTATGCGTATGCGCCTGACTACACAATCAAGGATGACAAAATCATGAGGAATCATGACGCAGTTTTTCCAAAAGAAAAGCCATGCAGATCATAAATATCTAAATTATTTTATTATTTTGTTTCATTGCATTGCACGTGCTCTTTTACTCTCTCAAAAATCTCTATTATACTATCCAATGACACGTTTCAGAAGGATTCTGAAATTCTGCGTTTATAATAATAATAATAAATTTTATTTATTTCAACAACTTAAAACTATGTTTATGCTGAGAGTCTTTCCTTTGGGCCAATTTGTATCTAATGGAACAGTTATTTATCACATTACATTTAATTAATGAAGTGTTTTTATTCTTCCTCTTGCATCATTTATCTTTCTAGCATATCTATAGTGGATGTTTAGCCTTAGTCCAGTAGCGGACATAGCAATAGACTGTTGCAATAGTAGTGTTAGGTATGTATATGTAAATCCAGTCTGTAATACCAACTCAAATGGTGCGCAGAGTATTGCATGCAAGCAGTTAAAAAATCGCATCAAACAAAATTTATGAGCTCCTTCATACTCGTCTCGCAGTCAAACTTTTAATGCCATATTTTACGGCGGACCCTAAATTATTATATTAGTTATCCTTCATTCTATTACTTTTAAGTTTAAATTATTGCATTTTATTACCCATAAATTCAAGTTTTGACATACTTTACAATTTTTGGTCTCGCATTTCAGTATTTTTTCTTATGTCGTATTTTATACTTGCGTTAGGTAGAGCATAGCGGATTAATTGAAACTACTTTTGCATTCAAAGGTAGCGTGGAACAAATTGCTAAGTAGGTTATAAGGCTGCCTAAATGTAGTTTTTTTTAATTGTCTTATCCATCTATATAAATATTTATATATTTATCTTGTAAATGGATTTATTATTTTATTATTATTATTAAATAATAATACATTTTCGCGCAACACAAACGACATGTCTATTGCCTATTTTTATCTATTACGCAAAAGGATATTTGCAAATGACAACATATACGTTATAATGCAAACATTGACCGTCATTTGTTATCGTCGTTGATTGGGCGTCATTGGTCATCACTCATTATAGAACCAAAATCAAAATTGAAAATCAGAGACGGAGCCCCTCAGGCGTCGTCTCCTTCACGATGTTTTTCAATATCAACGCGCTAGCCCGTGGACCGAGGCTCCCTTGAGCCGCCCTTAGACGCGTTGGTATATGACTTTTTTTGGGGTAGAGCCTTCAACTCCCCCGCAAGTCCGGTGAAGCTTGATTGGTCGTACCTTTTCGACACAAGCATAGGTCAATAAAAAAACTCATTATATAGTAAGGAAGATTTTTTTGGGTAGTACATATATGTATTATATTATAGACGTAATACATGCATATCTTAATGTAAGAAATTCTGTCAACTAGCTGAGGTGCGGGAGGGTTGTCGCTGGGTTGTGATTGCTCCAAATGCAGATTTCTATTGGTGACTTTCTATTGGCCAAAACTGACATAAGGGTGCTCCCTCACCGGGAGCATTCGCGTGTAATGTAACATTATTGTAATGTGCTTCACTAAGTAATTCTACAATCTGTAATGTTACATTACACGCGAATGCTCCCGGTGAGGGAGCACCTTAAAACAAAAATATATCAGTACGAAACAATGATATTATAAGTAGGTAGGTACTAGTTGTACGTACGGTAGTATTATAAAATCCTTGGTACGAAATCACATATTATAATGTGTTGACAGGATCGGATCGCCTTATGCCCTACGTCTCTATAATGTGATACTCTTTGTTGGTCATCGTATTTGTTCGCCCTAGTCGTCGTCATTGCAGAGATAGAGCAGTCATGTCGTCATTTTCTACGTAAATATTGTCATTGGAAAATAATCTCTACTTACCTATGTGCGCATTTTCAGATACTTTCACATTACATAATATCACTCAGCGGTATTTTAAAGTTATGCGAACGATACTTACCCAAGATGTAACTTATTTAGTCTAAGACCAAGTTACGTTAATCGATTCTATAACGTTATATTTTTTAAACATTATTAAGTGTAACTGTTCTCATTTTCAGCAAAGTAGTGAGAAGAAGATTTTGTTATTAATCTCTCAGTTGCATTATTAAATCGGAGCCATTCCGCGGGCTACATTGCATCTCTGATATAAACATTTAGTTTAGTTGAGACCTTTGTCTCCTTACCAAATGTTCTTCGACAGGTGTCTACGCTATCTGGTTCCTTTATAGTAACATTCTCAAGTCGTGTTTACAGCTATACCTCAAACATTAGTCGCGTTAAATGTAAATCAATCCCTCACAGGGATATTATTAAACATAAGTTGTCAGTTATTTGAGAAACAACGTCTAATATTACTAGTAGGACAATCGGATAAAATTGTGGAAACACACGATGTTATTGTAAAATTACTCGTACCACAATGGATATCACCTATATTCGATAATGATGCTGTCAATTTAATTTATACCTGACCCAAATTGTTCCTCATTGTATGCAATATATTAGCTTCATGCTTCATGTTTTGAAATAACCCGTTTTAATCAAAATCGTGTCGCCTATTACAGTGAATGTGATTGAAAGATATGACACTCGTGATTCATAGATTATTGACATTAAGTACCTACTATTGTCTTTTTATGCTAAGTTTGGGCATGTCATATATGAACTAGGTGAGAACGATTCACCTGTATAATTCTACGGACAATGCCGTGGCCGTAACTTTTTTTTAAATTGACTTATGCTTGTGTCGAAAAGGTGCGACCAATCAAGCTTCGCCGGACTTGCGGGGGAGCGGAAGACTCTACCCCAAAAAAAGGCATGTACCAACGCATCTGGTGGCGGCTCAAGGGAGCCTCGGACAGTAGCCTAGCGCGTTGACAATGAAAAACATCGTGAAGGCCGTTACGCAGTATTGGCCCTCTTAGATATACCTATACATATATTGGTCCTCTTATATATAGTGGTTACGAAATGTAATATTACATTTCGATATACCTTTGATTCTTTAAATTAAAAAAAAAATTGAAATAATATTTTTAAAATGAATTATGTATTATGATATTGCATTAGAATAAAAAGATGTATTTATAGTTGCGTCCTAAATGAAATTTGCTACGAAAACAATAAAATTTATCAAAACGCGACCACCCCAAAACACATTAATATTAGTTTTTTTTTAAATAACAATATTTCAAATCGATGCAGTTCACAAAATCCATTCTAAAACCAAATTAGATAAAAAAGAACGAAAACTCAATTATTACCAAAAAAAGTGAAAATTGTTCCAGGAATGGGCAGAATAAGTTTGCAAAATTGACATTTTGGCTCGTAAAACTCATAAAGTTTACGACTGGAAATGACCTAAATTATGATTTGCGGGTAGGGTTGCCATACGTTGGGATTTTTCGAGACATGTTGGGTATTTTAATTTAGAAATAATTTTCTGGCATTACCACAACATAAATAAAGAAGTGACAAACAATTAACTAAACTCAATATTATCATAAATATTCAATATTACATACATTATTACTAATTATCAATATTACCTAATTTAAATTCAGTGCATGCCTATTTTAACACTATCTATTATGCACTAACCTTTTTTGTCCCTTAATTATGTATAGTATAGTATAACACTTGCTGTTTAATACAAAATACTGGACTAAAAAGCAGGATACTTTCTCCGGTTTATTTCTCGATCTGGTAACCCTGTTAGCGGGTTTATAGCCGAGCATGCTGGCGGCTTAGCTTCGTTTAACAAAAGCCGAAGAAATACTCAGACACATGTTATTAATAAATATATACTTTACGAGTCGCTGCAGTTTTAGCAATTACTTAATTAAAAAGAAGAACTTGAGCGGCAATAAAAGACTGTCGTAAGCACCATAGGTAATTGTTATTCATATGAACGTGAACCAAGACTTAGTATTATTGACTTGAGAAACTGCATAGACAAGTTATGCACCGGTAGGGGCCTACAGGAGCTAAGTGGCGCCCCCACCCTTTAAAAAAAATAACTTGAAAATTAATCAATATTTCAAAAATCTAAACCGGCGAGGGACTAGACGGTGATCTGTAGGATATATAGAAGCCATTAACTTTATTTATTATATCTCGCTAGTAGTTAAAGATCGCGAAAAAAAATTTTTTTTTAATTTCTTAGGCTCACGGTCTAACGGATTTATACACCGTGAAATGTAACTGGTTGTTTATACGCAACATGGTGGTAGTACTCATTAAACTGAACAACTTTCCCTCAGGAACATAGGTGAAAATCACAAAATTAATATACTACTTTTCATATAAACTTGTGACCTGCCACTTTGAGATTTCAACATAATTATAAATATGTTCCTTAGGAAAAGTTGTTCAGTTTTCCACTATGTTGCGGATTCGGGATAAACAACCAATTATATTCACGTGTATCTTTAAGCTCAATAGGTCCAATAGTTTTGACTGCTGATTATGAACACCGAGAGAGATGAGTACCTAACTTTGAACGCGAGTTTAATACACACTTATTTTTGAGCTATAATTGGACGATTAACTACTCGTAATTTAGCGTAATGTCTATCCTAGAATATTTCCGGCCGCAGCCTTGTAACCACACTGCGTAACATAATAGTCATAGTAGTTTTGTCACTATGTCGCTTTTGGACACTTTTTCGAGGCTCTTGCTTTTCTATAGTAGCCCTGCCGTTAATGAAAGAACAAACGTGCAATATTTATTTATAGCACAGACATAAAGGGAAGCAGACTAAACATTATTGTATAATACAAAGAATGACACGTGGCATGATTCCTCTTAAGCTACGTAAGTTTTGTTGTTTTTCTTATCATGATTGGTAATATTTGGAACAAAAATAGTAAAGTACTATACTTGTGAATGTGAAAGAGTACTTCAGTATACAAACACCCGCAACAACTGTTTATAAATATATTAATTTAGCAATTCAAAAATAAGCTACGAGCACCTACGAGTGAAAATTTGCCACGCGTTCTAAGTATGTAATGTTTGGTCTGCTTATCTTTATATATCTTTGATTCATAGTGCCAGTGTAATTTTACTGTATCACGAAGATAGATCCTTGCACTAACGAAGCCGCCTGCAAATGTTTTACGCCGCTTTAAGGTTAGCCGATCGTAAAAGAAACTTATTCCGGATAGTGCCAATCATAGACGATACGCCAGCTGTTCTCAAACTGTTAGGTAAGAGTACCTAGTTTATTTCAGCAGCATCATCATCATCAGCTTGTAGCAGTCCGCTGCTGGACATAGGTCTTTCTCTTGTCAAGCCGCTTTGATGTTATACAGAAGCGTATACCTACAGGATGTAAGTGAAGGTGAAGGCAAATACTGAAATTACATGGTCGGGTAACGGTTTTAAGAACTTACCAAAAAACTTATCTGGAAAATGAAATTCGACACTTTCATACAAAATAGTAATTTATATCGTAGAATTTTTATTGTAAAAATGACGGAGGAGTAATTTTTTTTGTTACTCAGAAAAGTTTTATTGGGAAAGAAGCATTTAAAACTCTTGACTAAGCATTCCTTTTCAGTAACTGCTAAGCCGCATATGAATGAAAAACTTTAATTTATTTTGTTTCTTTGCACTATAAGTACAAAATTTATATAACTTTTGCTACGTTACTTGACTTTAATAGTATCTATTCAAAACTTTGGGAGAAACACGGACGAAGCAGACGGAATGGACTACGTGCTTTTACGCAAGAACACTGCGATTGCGAAGTTTGACAACAGCTTTCCATGCTCGTAAAAAGTATAGAATAAGCCACTTTATATGAATGTCGGCGGCTGTAAATTACGAGTTTGCGTAGCTCAGCGCGAGCTACAGCGATGGCTGGTTTCAGATGAAATTTAATTTAGTAGCGTTATAACCCGCATTGCATAGTTTAATCGAAGTTATGGGAAGATGCATAAAACCCGGTAGTAAACGCTGCATCCACTTAGCTTTATAGCCACAACCTAAGCAGAGTGTTCCGAGAAAATCAGTTATTATAACTCAATACAGGTTTGATGGAAAACTGACTGACTTGCTAAGTAAGTGAAAGTTGTAGATGAAATTAGTAAGTATTCTTTTTTAGAGGGGTGTTATAAGTTTGACGTGTGTGTCTGTCTGTCTGTGGCACCGTAACTCCTAAACTGATGCCCGATTTTGATCTAGTTTTTTATTGTTTGCAAGGTGTCACAATCGAGAGTGTTCCTAGCTATGATTCAAGAAAATCTCTTCAGCCATTTGAAGATTATTAGCTCTTTTCTAGTTGTTGAAAGGATCAAATAACGGTTTTGTGTCGGGGCACAGAATACCAAATAGTAGTCCCTGTCGGGGTTATTAAAATATTTAATTATATGTTTTTGCAATCTCAAGTAGAGTTAACTATTTGGTATTCTGTGTTTAAAGAAGGTAGATATTTTGATTATAGCTTCTTGCTTATAACACGATCGACAACATGTTCATAAGAACATAAAGTCAGATAGAAAGACCTCGGTGAAATAGTCAAATTAAAATAGATGTGTTCATGCATTCAATTAATCCAGTCCAAACCCGTGGTTCACCCCATTAGTCCACCTGGGTGTACTATGGCACGTGACATTTAAGTGTAATTAACACCTTTAACACAGTTTCTAGATAATCTGCCTGCCTGTATAAGCTCTACATTATGTAAGTGGCACAAAAGTGACGAGAACGTTTACATTTTTGTATTTTACCATTTTATAAACGAAAAGTATTCCATCAATCGGTCACGTCGGCTTAAGTCGCAAACCACTTAACTCCAATTTTTTCCTAAATCGACATTTTAATACCATTCGATAGAGAATTTCTGAACGCATCAATAGAAAAACTCTTAAAAACGTCAAAAAATCCGTTACTGTTTAAAACCCTAAATAGAAAACCTCGCAACTCCAGGCACGCCATTTTGTTAAAGCAAACCACGTAAGTCCCCCGCGCAGTACTGTTCGAGATGCCCTAAGAATCACTGTTACCACCAATAAATCGTCTAAAACAAATAGTGAAAGACGATTATTATGTGAGATACTGAAACTGATAATAAACCGTCATCACCAAGCATTTTAACGATGTCTATTGTTAGTAAAATTGAGAGTAAACCATCATCTCCAGGTATCAAAAAAAGGTTTTTCGACGTACAGCGAAACTTTTGATCATCATCATTAGCAGCCAACGACAGTCCACTCCTCTAGGGCTCTTTTTCAGATCATCGTCACTACATCTAGCCATGGGCGTTCTACACTTCGTTTACCTAGACGTAATCTTCAGTGCAAAACCTGCTTACTCCAGCGATTTTTATTTATTAACTATGGGCTTGCCGTTGACCAGTCTCACCTGGTGGAAAACGACGACGTGGCCGATGATAGAACACGCTCACCCAGAAAATTCCTATTCACTCTCGACGAAGACAGCCAGGTTGTACGATTCTCTGGCTGTACGCATCAAAAAGGAAGACGCAAAGCGCTTGGTGCAAACTAAGGGGAATTTGACCACATGTGGGTGGGTTTTCCTACGGCGCCTCGTATACCGGTAACCAAATCTGGTTGGAGGAATAAGTTCGTGAAGTGCTTGAGAACACTCCCCAATACTCCCCATGATACGCCTTATAAAAACCGAGAGGCTGGCGACTTTTCGTCGATGCTCCAAGCTTTGAAGCTTGGTCTTAGTTGGTCGTTGCAAGTTGGTATTCGCCAATGAGTCTTCAAGCTTTACGGTCCACAGATCCAAGGGCATCCAGCTGATACTTGGCAGAGCCATCCTGCCAAGTATCAGCTGGATGCCCTTGAATCAGTGGACAGCAGTACCTACGCCATGCATGAATGAACGTGTGCTTGGTATAACTGGAGCATCTATTCTGGAGTAATACCGCCGGACCTTAAAAAGGACGCCAAGTTTTTAGCGGCCTCTCTGGACTCCCCAAAACAAATGTTTCAGGAGAGCCTCACACCAAGAAGCTCTAGGTGTTTGCAGGATTGTGGGAGAAAAGACACGCCTGCGTTTTGTTGGCATTGAATCTCACAAGATTGGATTTGCCCCATTCAGCCACTGCCTCAAGTGTAAAATTCATTCGGCCAACCATGGACAAATGTGACCAGTTAACTGCCACTTTAGCTTGCTTATTTGAGTGGTTATGTCGTTTACATTGGTTCTCCAACAAATTTCCTAGTTTCGGATTTTATCCATCAGAGAAACTTCGAACATAGTCCTCTGCATAGCTCGCTGAGCAACTTTAAATTATTTTGAGGACTAGTACCACAGTCAGTGTCCACGTTTCAGCACCGTAGGTCATGACGGATGGGAAGACTTTTGTATTTGACCAGTGATAAGTTGCCCAGTCTAATTGAATTCTTTATCGGCTTCCCTCACGAAGTATCTAGTTTCTACCCAACTGGGTACTTTGATTACTTTGCCCAAGGTAGACATAATAATTGACAATTTCAAGAGGTATTCTATCGACGATAATTGATCCAGGTACGAAATGCGCGTTAAACATAAGTTTTGTCTTGTCCTACTTCATACAAATACCAACTCGTCGAGAGGATTAATTCAAGCTGGTCAGCATGATCTGGAGCTCCTGCAACGACATAGCCATTATAACTATGCCGTCAGCAAATCAAAGGTGTGAGATATACTCGCCATTTACATTAATGCCTCGTCTCGTCGTCTCGTTTATTTTCCTTTGTTAAGAAAAAGTAACTGGCAGCAGCGTAAACAGTCCATAAAAGAAATGTCCCTTGAAAACTTACCGAAACTTGAAAGCTATTCTAGGTCACGGTCATTAAAATCCTATCTTGAATCGATTTGGTAACCGTTTATTCTTGTAGCAAAACACTTAATTCCTACAAAATTTTAGTATTATTATAGTAAAACCTCGTAACTCCATGTTTATTTACTTAAACTGACTTATCTTCGATTATTTTCTCGAAATCTGATTTCTACCTGCTACTATAATTGTTTATAAAAAAAAACAAAACAAGTCTTCATACAATTTTTTTCATAGTCAAGTTTTTTGTGTCTCCTGTAAAATTTGGTGTGACGGAGTTAAGAGCTTTGCGACTTAAGCCGACGTAATACTTGTACACGCGGGCTGTCACATATCCTGTCATCCAGTACCTACACATAATTCCCTAATTTATGGCGATCGAGTTTATATCTCGAACCGAACTGACTTTTACGACCACTCAGACCTTGTGAAGTTCTTTGAAACGTCTACGGGATGTAACTTGGCGTAAATTTTACGTCCCTCTTGAAAAAGACTAGGTAGGTAGGTATTTTGTTCTTTTTGTGTCTGGAAGAAAAAGGCACGGAATTACTTTTCGAATTAGTTCCTAATTTGCTGTGCTAATTTTTTACTGACCCTATAAGTACTTCTTATATTATAGACGACCTTACACTTAGAAATGAACAATACTAATTCATTCATTAATTATGCGACTAACCTTGAAAACTACAGAAAAAACAAGACAGAAATCCATACATTTTGATCCGGTAGTATTCAACTTTATATGAGACAATATTTTTATTTTGCTACTAGCATTTCACCCCGTGGCTCCGCCCGCGTTAACAGGTTTTCCCGTGGGAAAGAAGTATTTTCCCGCTTTAAAAAGTAGCCTATGTGTTATTCTGATGTATAAGCTATATTATTGAAAATTTTCATTAAAATCCGTCCAGTCGTTCCAGAGATTAGCGTATACAAACAGACAGAAAGACAGACATTTTTTTCAAAACTTGTGTTTATGTGTTCAGCTACACTCTCTTTATCACCTACAATAAGTTTTTTTTAAAAGCAAATCAATGTACAGACACGCCGATTCTTCAGTTTTATTACAGTTACATTTGGGCCGATCGATATAGTAAAAGTTGTTCATATTAATGAGTAGAATTAGTCCTCAAAGAAGGCTTAAACGTAAATGCTTTCAGTTAAATTTTACTGAGTAATGGTAAAAGAACCACCCCTTACACCAAACCAAGACAATCTAGTGGATCTGAAATATGTTCCCTGGTTACAACATCCTGCAGTTTATTGCAGGTAATGTTATTAAAACTAAGAATCGCAACCAACCGAATGAGCGCCGTAAAACGAGTTCCGAAAACTCATAAAACAATCATGGCGAAAGCTCCCGCCTTACACCACTACTAGCTTCATTTGAAAGGGCTCATCTTAACCAGGGAATAATAAAGGGTACAATTTGGTTAAAATAAATGAAACAAATAAAGGAATATTCTTTTCTGAAGTATTTCTTCAAAGTAGTCAAATACCATGACGACGTCCCTGTAGCCTAGTTGGTAGAAGGGGTCGCGGGTTCAAATCTCGCCCAGGCCAAAAATTGTGTGATGAGCACTTGTGTTTGTTTGCTTTGTGTCTGGATGTTGTATATTTATATGTATAATGTAAAATCTCATAATACACCAATTCAAGTCATAGAATTAGGTCAACTTAAACTTAACATTATCATACAATTACAATTTCCTGTTAGTCAAACAGCCCACCTCGGAGCATACCCGGCTCAAATGTCCCCATCACGCCGGCCGCGTTCCCGCGTTGGATGGCCAGCGAGATGTGCTGAACCAGGTATGATCCGGAGCGGGGGTCGCAGCCGCGTTCCCGCAGGCGTCGCCCCAGTTCCTTAATGAAGGTCTTTGCCTCCTCACACCACGGTCCGCCGGTCTCCACCGCGAAAGGCACAAACAAATATTGTTGCTGCAGATCCGCGTATTTGATTTCCTTCTGCCTGGCCGCGTGTTCAGCAGCAGTGCCTGCCCTCCTGACCGTATGTGGGGTGTGCGATGCTGCGAATGTACTCACACAGGTAGCATCCCACAAAAGGGAACGACCTCTTTCCCACGGGACCAATGTCATGTATAATGTATATGTATTTATATCAGCTGTCTGACTCCCATAATACAGGGTCTGCCATTATATTACCATTCGAGATTGTCATTTTTGGAAAGGGATATTTTAAAGTGCTAGCTTAGGTCACGTGATAAGACGCGATAATTATATCAAAAACATTACTGAAGGAAAGGTAGAAGGGAGGCAAAAGAAAAAACGACTAAGAAGAGTAATATGTAGAATGTAGGTAGATTTATGGATAAAATTAAGGATTCAGTGGATGTGGTATATTACGTAAAAGGTCGATATAATATAGAAGAAAGAGAATAGAACGGAATGGTGTAAATTCAAGAGGAGCGCACCTTTTATATTAAAGAATAACAAGAAATTACTCGTAAATTGTACTCATTATTTGAAAGATAAACTTCTTCCTATGTATACCTACTGTGCCTCTAGCTTGCTAATTGTGTGTGTTTCGAGGTTACCTCACAAACCCTGGTGTCGGAATTATAGAACCGCCTTAGGCTTCCGACATGGCTCCTATAACGACTACATCCTTAGCAGCCGGGACCAACGGCATTACGTGCCTTCCGGGACCAACGGCATCTTTCTTTTCGGGCAATCAGGTGATTCAGCCTCCAATATCCTAACCATACTGAGGAAAGTCTCACAAAATGATATTTGTTCGACGAGTCCCCACCAGGATTCGAACCCAGAACCTTCGTAACATCAGGCGAGCTTTTAATCACTCGACCACGGAGGCCGTTCCTTGTGCTTCTGTAATTAAATTAATGAAACAAACAAACAAAACTGTGCTAAATACTTTGCTAAATATTATCATGAAACCTACTAGCAATACTATTTAACCTACCCGCACGAAGCTTTTAATGTTCAGTTTTAGAAATGACATTAACCAATGACTGGTTCCAAAGGGTTTCGTACCCAGAGCCGTAAAATAGCTGAAAAAAATAATTGCCGAACAACCTATGTCTGCATCGCGTCTGCATCAACAATTTGCATCTAACAAATCTATTATGTGGTAATGATTATCAAACGTACATTTCCAATAATTAGTTAGCTATTAATTAGTAGTATTGCCAGACTCTTTCGTCATCGCGCTATTTTCTATACTTAGTATAAAACTTGATCTTACACTCATTAGTGTAATTATCTACAGAGTAGCAAATGAGCTTATTGGAGCAAACGACCGTCCATAGATATTAATTACAATTTGTGTAATTAAACATCTATTAAATGCTACATTTGATCAGTGAAGAATAACATCTCTCGTAATGCTTACCAGTTCTATGCAATGTAACGAAATCGAACTGTAATTTTTACTTAATTTACCTTAATTACAGAAACAAGTAAAATTATTCCGTTACAAAGTATAAAGCTTCTACAAAATGCTGGTATTTCCTAATATTCAATGCACAATGTAACAATGCCGATGGTTTATGAGTGTTTAATTTTTGTGTAGGCTTATGACTGCATGACTTCATTAAATGTGTCAAAACAACCTTGCAATGATAAACAAATAATTTGAATTCAAAAGATGACTGCGTGTCTTGAAGTGTCGTACGTGCGTAAGGACTTTAATTACGGACATGTTAAAATTTAAATCGACTAAAGTAAAACATCTAAATCATGGATATTTTTTAATTTATCTGAATTTTTTTTGTACAATTTACGATTGAGACTCTTTATAATTGCAGGTATTTCAAAGTATCGGTATAGCCGTGTATGTGACAAATAACTTCTTTGTTACTAAGCTGCGTGCACACTAGCAGTGTTTACGTTAAGATCACGCGCGCGTGACCGGACCGCGGCGTTTATTTCCAAAACAACCGCGCTGGGAGCGGAGGTGCCCACGCGCACTGTAAAGCTCCGGACAGGATAAAGGCTCCCAAAGTGGGCCGAAACGTGAGATAAATTATACCCGCTGCGGCTTTTGTCCCGTGCTTGTAGCGATATATTGTTGCTAATTCGTGTAAGCACGCGATGTTTTACAATTGTGAAGTAATTTTATCACAACAGTGTGCATAATAAAAATAATAAAAAGTCCGTAATTATATGAAGTGCGTAAAGTGATTTATTTTTATATTTTAAGTTGCATTAAAATTTAAACTATTATCTTGATTGCGTGCACTGCCATCTACTCATACGCATGAATATTTTTATCGAAAAATAGCCGCCAAACATCTGTCTACTTCTTTTTAGGGTGTCCCCGGTCTAGTGCCAGGGTCGGCCGCAAAACATCTGTATTACTTATAAATGTCTGTTATTTAGAATTTATTGCTCTTTTACAGATCGTGCAGACTGCATTCATCATTGTTTGCATAATTCTTACACCTTTTTTGCAAAACTTAGACATTTACCCTTTCACTTAATGCCGGTGAAAATAGTAATTTAACTATCTAAGTACAAATTTATTGCCTATGTATCCGTTGTCTGATACAACAGTATGATTTTAGTACTTTGTTGAGATAGTAAACTATAATATTTACTTAACTTTATTTTAATTATGCTAAGTTATTGTAATCGTCGCGTTAAAAGGCCCATTTTTCAAACAACTGTTGTTGATAACAATTAATATATTACAATGTAGTATATTAATATCAAGTATTTGAAGTTAAAATCCCATAAGACATAAGATACAACAATGAACATTTTTGTAAATTGGAATAAACAATATTTTAATAAAATAACCTTAATTATGACTTTTTAAATATCGTTGTTATTAAACTGGGTCTTGTATCCACACCCTAAAGTTCGTCGGAACCCATAAGTATATGATTTGTAGCCATGTTTGTTGGCCAGCATCCGGCGGACGGCGTATTTACAATCACGACGGATGCAATGTACAATCGGCTTAGAAGCTTTCATATAGAAAAAAAGTATATTTTAAGGGAAATACTATAATGGGAATTAAGACAATCTGGGTTAGATTATTCTGTAGAGATGAAACTGAGTCTTTATGAATAAACTTATCCATAATAAACCCATATTACATACATACTACGTCCTTGATCTAACCCTAATGGACTGAGCTGAAAAAGCTTATGATAGTCGAGCTTCGGCCTCTATTTTGAATTCAGGAGGCCCGCTGCGCTTGAAAGTGTGTTTGATTTTCGATTCAATATGTAGGCTTTTGCGGTACAAATAAACGATGATACTGCACTCGGATTAAAGCAACACGATTGCTATGCGCCCCATGTAGTTGTCATTATGTATAATATACTAATTATGAACGTACAATGACAATAAGCCTAAATGCTATGATCCGTATAGTTTTTCTCATTTCAGTCTCAATACCCTAAATTTGCCTGAAAGAGATTATTGTCATAGATAAATAAATAAATAAATAAAAATAAATAAAAAGACGTTTATTTGCAACTTTCACAATTTACATAATATGTAAAAAAATTTAGGCATAAGTAAAATAAGTGACGTGCAAATAGGTGTGAAGCTCAGCATTTTAGCTGCTGCCGAAACAATCAGTCTCACTATTTGAGTGCACGTAACAACAACCCATCCATACAAAAAATAAGTACATAATCAAAAACGCTAGCGATTAAAAGTTGAGCACATAGCCCGTATTTTGTGCATCCGCGGTCTGCTTCAAACGCAGCCAGGTCAATACCACGCTGCGGAACGTCGGTATATAGTTTAGAGCCATAGCAATAAGGCACCCTGTTGTCTTCTGTATCGTTAATTCAATGTATTTAAGTTTCTATTTTTTCTGGGTGTCAATAAAGTTGATTATTTAAGGTATTGTATTGTATGTATGACATCACATGAAATAGTCTTATTGCATTTTGTATTTATTTAGCAAAACAAGGTAGAGGCAAGATAACGAACACTTACCACAACGAATGCGGTTTCACTCTCAGAACAGTAGCAGATGATGATAAAAACGTTCGTTTTATTAATAAGCGTGCGTAACCGCCATAATTAATTCAGATGGCCGTTAGTGGGAGTTGTTGCATAAAGCTCGGGAGAGAGCCTATCATCGCACCGCCTTGCGAGTGGTTATTAGGGCGGAAAAATGAGCAACCAATCCCACACTAATTCACATCACTATGGAATCAGCTTTATAAATTGAATCGATCTGTTTTTACGAAATTACGATGCTGAGTTCAAGAATGAAAATCACGTTTGGTATATTTTTTTAGTTAAGGTTTGATAAAATCCACCTAAAACTAAGTGATAATTGTCTGAACACAATCACACTATTTATGAATCTAACTAGATCATGTCCAAAACGGAGCGACGGCAGTTAATAATTTTGATGTATTTTTTTTGAGTGAAGATTTCTTTCTGGTTTCTAGTGTGACAAAAGCTTTTTTACTTCAGGAAATATATAATTTCCTGTAGAGTGTGCTAGAAGTTACTATTTTATAAAATATATGTTTTTTTGAAAACACTGAATGTTGGTTGTTTTGCTGACAATGCGGTTATGGCTGCGGTTATTCTTTACAAACACAGTAGTCCAATATAACTATTATAGATTGGTTGCCTGGTAGAAATAGCTACCATAGCAATAAGGCATTTGTATTTGCCGTAATAGACTGTATTCTTCTTGTTATTTATAAAAATAATTATTTTAAATTATTTATTCATTTTTCAGACTATGAAAAATTGGCCCATTTTGTTTTTTAATTAAACACCATGAAAGCAATATATAAGCTTATGCAATATTATTTGCACTATTTCTGGTGCGGAATAAAGTAATCTACTTAAGTATTCTAGATCTTTCTATAGGTAATTTACTCCGTAGTTGACGCAGTTATTCTACTCTACCTATAAACCGTGTCGACTCGTTTAAGCTTTAATATATTTTTAACGCGTGTCGGCAGTCGCTGGACACGCCTATTACATCTCTATTAAAACACACAATGTGTGCTCTCAACAACAGCATAGAGTATAAAATTGTACTCACATAAAAACGAACGGTTGACTAGCCATCTTTATTAGATAAGGTCGCCTCTAAAAATATTATGAACAAGGATAAATACAATAGTGATGTCACTTGTAAGATAAATGTCAAATTCCGGTTCTATTATACTCTCTGGTGAGAAAGGGGTGATAATAATATTATTAATATAATTAATTCGGCTAATAATTTTATTCGGCTTTTTTATAGAATGTGTTTAGTTTGTATGATGTAAGTGACAATCTTAAAATCAATTTCGGTTGACAAACAAATAAATAAAATAAATAAATAAATGTGGGGACACTTCACACACGTCCATCTGACCCCAAACTAAGCAAAGCCTATACTATGGGTGTCAGACAGCTGATATACATACATTTATAAATTTACAACATCCAGACACAAGGCAAACACAAGTGCTCATCACACGAATATTTGCCCAGGACGGGATTCGAACCCGCGACCCTGTGCTTTGCAGGCAGGCGTACTGCCAACTAGGCTTCGGGTCAATTTGGTAAAAAAATCAACTAGGTATGTATTTTCTCTTTACCTAGTGGATGATGTTTTGAGCCGTCAAGTCTATTATAACCTACCTATATGTAGAGAATGCTTAAAAACGGTTTGTGACGTGAGTAACATTTTGTACCTTTTGTAATGTTCCATTTCCATTGCAATTATGTGTTTAGTGCTTACATTTGTAGGCAAAGATAAAGCATGCGTTTCATATCGCAGGTGGTAAAATCCTAAGCAAATGTCTTACTAGAACACTTACGGTAAATATGTATATTTCAGGTAGAGTTAGTATACCAACCAAAATAAATATAATTGTTTTAGAAAAAAGATAATAGTTGGGCTGATTTGAGTGTGAAAATTACACACTCAAAATTTATAAAACATTACAGCGAATTACAGATGAACTAAATAAAGTACTCAATGCAAAACAGGACCATATCAAAGAAACACGTCAACCTATAAAATAACACGTTGAAATGGTCTAAATAAATGGGACTGGTTTAGAGCATAATCTATAGTTATTACCTATTCTAAACTACGAAAGAATATCCATTCAAGACACCGTACGATTTAAAGTTGTCCTCGATTCAGTCACGGCCTCGGGTTTAACGATGGCTACTAAAAAGTATTTTGTTGCTACATGACTGCTGTCATTCATGCGAACCATAAAACCAAATAATACTTGTTTCCATACAAAAAGATGTCATCAAAATTAAATGTGTCGGAACAGTCATCAAATCTGTTCATAATCATATTAAGAGGAAAGGAAGGGGAGATAGTATTCTTGAGTGCCAGAAAGGGATGGAATACTTTTTCAACTATTGAGTGTTCTGTTGGTGGCCGTTTTGTAATTGAGTCGCAAGCAATAGATTTTAGTGAAGAGATTTACGACACGGCACTTTTTAAAGACTTCTCGTGTGATTATTTTAAGTGTCCAATGCAACGCCGATGTAATAAACTTCAAGAAAAATGAGTTTTTTGTTCGCTGCCGTTTTAGTGTTCACGCTTTTAAAATAAGATTTTATGTAGAGGTCATACGATTTTGAACTCGTTTATGATCTATTTCCGGATTATTTAGAAACTAAAAATATATTTTTTCATATTTCTTTCGTGTCCTATAATAAGGACATTTAAGAAATGTAATAAACATTTCAAAAGAATAAAGTTTGATGAAATATGAATCTACATTAAAAGCAAGTGCGTATTAGAAACAAAGATGAAAGCCCAAAATTGGAACAAAAACTACAACGAAAAGCATAATATGTCGACAGAAGAATCAAATAAACTCTTCTTTTTAACCACATAAATGTCACAATAAGTTTAAATGCATTCATTTTTCCCGTATGCAAAATTCCCCTAAGATACAGTTTCTTTCAACTAGTTTATGAGAATTGAATAGAAATTGAGTCCGGCGATGATAGTAGAAAACAATAAGAAAGTGCTTTTTCGAATCGTTTGTTTGTTTGAACCGCGGAGTGAGTAATTTAGCCGTGAATTATTAAAATTTGTCGGTAGGGCGTCCGCGTCGCAGGCCAGACGTCGTTAAATTTTACGACAGCGACTCTACTCTTTGTCAGCGTCCTTTGGCTTGTACACTCCGGCTGAACACAAGCGAACACACATTTTCAAGAAACTCATCCGTACTTTATATATGTTACGCTCAAAGATCGAAAACGCTCAGTGAGCAGAAAAACAGCTCTCAACGCGTTGTGGTCCCAATAAAACATCCACATGGCGAAATTAGTGTTATGGCTATAATGAAAACGCGCACGACGCGTTGTGGTTGTGGCTATCACAGAAAGACCAAATAGCGAAATTCGTGTCGTGGCTGACATGCTATTTAATTCGATCTCAACGTGTTGTGAGCAATTGTTCCGCTCACTGAGCATTTTCGATCTTTGAGCGTAACATATACAGACTTACCTATTTAAAATTATCGCGCTAAGACTCAACAATCGTAATGTCATCTGTACTTGATAAATAAACAAACAAAAAAATCCTCTCATGCTTGCTGGCAATTTTATTTTAATAGATATATTCTAATAAAAATAATGTTATAATTTAATTATTCTTAGCTGCAAGAGTCTAATGAATAGATATTGAAAATACAAACAATAATTTTGTTCATAAAAAAAATTAAGTACCTATATTTAAAACTAGTATAAATTTGTTTATCGTTAACTTGGATGTCTATGAAATAACAAAAAAATATTTTATGTATCACAATAATTTTCGACAATAAAATTGTATAATCTGTTATATTGGTTTAATAACACTAGATTAGTTGAATAACTTATTTTTTTGTATTCATGAGGAAATCTTGTATAATAAAAGCTTCAACCTCGAAAGCTTTCGTCTGTTCTGTACAAACCTGTCGTCTAAACACAACCTTTAACATTTTGTGAACACTTCTAATCTAAATATATTACCTTGCCAGGAGCTAAAACAGCGGCAATGTATTCAAAAACACTAAAACTCTTTGAAGTGCTTTGCCAGCTTTTGTATTGACGACGCAAATAAAGTCGCGCGCCCGCCGCCGCGCCGCAGTGAAAAACCTGTTAACTCCAAATAGGAGTTTAGTTAGAATTTAAAGGAAGGGTTATATGACAATTCGTTTCGAAATTGTTTGCCAGACTATAAATACTAAAGCTTTTTTTTCTTTACATACATGTAGCTATATTATTTTAGCCATCAAATCTAGCAGGAATTCATTTTATAATCTGATCAATGGTTTAAAAAGGCATAGGAGACAACTATAGATTTTTGTTTATACTATTAATCTATGTTATAGCCTAGCTAGCCATAATGCTAGATAAAAATAACAATACAATACAAATACATATTTTATTATTTATTACACCCAAGAAAATATAACAGAAAAAAAAACACTAATAGTTATAGAAAAGACAAAAGATAGAAGAGTGTGCGTTCTAATCGTACTTGAAATGTAATAATAATTATTTTAATTTTATTATAATAATTTACTTTAATTTACTTTAATTTTTTTATAATTATACCATTTGACAAGCCTAAATATTACCACTGCATTTCGTACTTGAAGAAACGAATACTAAAATAAATAATATTTTACAGAAATCCAGTTGGAAGTTCGTTGTATGGATCATACAACACGAACCAATTTTACCATACAATATAGAATATTTCGCTGAAGTTTGGAATTAACCGTTTGTGACTTCGATTCTGACGCCATTTTAGAAATTAAAGAAATAAATGGTGTAGTTATTATTCCAATTATTAATAGCTGTCTGTCTGTGAGAAGTCTTTATACATTGTTTTTTAATATTTCAGCAAAGAGAAACGAGATGTGTGAGAGAAGCTAAAAGCAGCTTTTTAGGGTTCCGTAGCCAAATGGCAAAAAACGGAACCCTTATAGATTCGTCATGTCTGTCTGTCTGTCTGTCTGTCTGTCTGTCTGTCTGTCTGTCCGTCCGTCCGTATGTCACAGCCACTTTATTCCAAAACTATAATACCTATACTGTTGAAACTTGGCAAGTAGATGTATTCTGTGAACCGCATCAAGATTTTCTTACACAAATAGAAAAAAAACAATAAATTTAGGGGGTCCCCATACATAGAACTGAAACTAAAAAAAATTTTTTTCATTAAACCCATACGTGTGGGGTATCTATGGATAGGTCTTCAAAAATGATATTTAGGTTCCTAAAAACATTTTTTTCTAAACTGAATAGTTTGCGCGAGAGACGCTTCCAAAGTGGAAAATAGTGTGTCCCCCCCCCTCTAACTTCTAAAATAAGAGAATGATAAAACTAAAAAAAATATATGATGTGCATTACCATAAAAACTTCCAACGAAAATTGGTTTGAACGAGATCTAGTAAGTAGTTTTTTTTTAATACGTCATAAATCGTAAACCGCAATTTACCTTTCACTATTATTAAAACATCGATTAAAGTAACAACGAACTACAAAAACTTTTATATTATGTTACTGGCTGCTATGGAACCCTTCATGGGCGATTCCGACTCGCACTTGGCCGCTTTTTCTTTTCTACTTGTGACGATATAACTCATATAAAATCCAAATTTGAGAGTTAGCAGTTATGCTGTTATCCACAAGTAAAATCTTCTTCATGTAAAATTTTCGTCATTAATAGTGTGGGAAGCCAGATGGTCAGACCAGACCGTAGAGGTAGATTTTTTTATCTATGGGTCAGACGACCTAAGAAACCACGCAGGCAGTCTATGGCCCAGAAATACTGACTGAGGATCGCGCCGCATAGAGGTGCTCTGGAGAGGCATATGCCCAACGGTGGACGAAAGAATGCTGCTGAAGAAGAGAAGAAGAGAATATTATCGGTAGTATTTGTTAGAATTGGAACCATTGTTTGAGAAGGAACGATTTACAAGTCACAGCCGGACCTTGACTCTTTATAATCTTGTTTTCTTTAACATCTTATATGTTGAGCTATACAGGCTCATATAGGTGGTAAAGAAACAATTAATATGGAACAGATTTTTGTTAAAGCTCTACTAGATCTCGTTTAGCTTTAAGGCTTTTAGGTATTTTACTACTGAATTTAGAGACATTTATGAACTAGTTGATACACTTAAACTATTCGGTGATATATTTTTTAAAGCTTTCACGGTCGTTTACAAAAACCACGATAAATACCTTGTTTTATGTTACAACACTGAGTTAATTTAATCGGAGGTAATGTCATCAGTATCAAAAATTTTACAAGCAGATGCTGCTTACATCTGACAAATCCGATTATTATGATTGACATAATAGCAGCAAAACGTCTATCATACTCCGCCAATAAAAAAAAAGAAAAAACGCAAAGAACCGCCGAACTCAAATGAGAAAATAAACAAAACAGCAGTAGTAGCGAACCTTCCGAGTTTAAAACTTCTGACGGGGCCTTATCTTGGGATCCAATCCAAGTTGGAGCAGTAAACCGGCGGAGCGTGTCTGGCTGCGTCACTTTATAGTCCTGCGCTGATCCGGATACGGAAAGATCCCATCACCAAATACCCTTCTCTTCCTTGTTATGAACTTCGTTTGTATTTGGAATGAGACTACTCCGTGTTCGTTTAAAACGTGTTTTTGGTATAGTTGGATTGGGAAAATACTCGTAAAAAGGTAAGTGGACGATAGCCGAAATTGTAGCTGCAGAATATTTCCCGCCCCGCCGCCATTTTTTTTATTTGTAATCGTAGCGCTCCATATGTAGGAAAGTGGTATTAGTATATTATGTGCAGACACGTTCTAAATTGCAATATTATCACGTGCTTTTATGCTTTAAAATAACTTTTTACTGATTTTACGCACACAGAAAAAGTGAGAACATGCTTTTGTGAAAAAAGTTATTTCAAAGTAGGTATAAAAGCACGTGATATGATTGCAATTTGAACGTGACTGTACATCATGCCAACATGATAGTGATCCATTAGTTAGCGATCAAATAATAAAAAATATTGTCTTTTTGTATTTTTGGGCTGGGAATATGAATTGAGCAAATAAGTCATATAAGAAAATTAAATATACTAAATCATTACAATATCGTCAAATAAATAACATACTATACAGGGCGTCCCATGGCTATGCCACATGGAGGGAAAGTACCTTAAATATTGTAGGTAGAACGTTTTACTGAAAGAAGACATTATTTTATTTCTAAAAACTATCAAAACTGCATTCATACATATTGTAATAATTACATGGTTGAACCGGGAATCGAACCCGCTACACGAGAAAAAAAAATCACCCTGTAGTTTTATCATACCAATCGAAAGGCTTCATCATAAGGATAATTTTTTGCTAAATAACATAGTGTCAGAAATAAAAGGAAGACTATGAATTTTAACATTTGATGTGGCCGGCCGAGATCGCCAAATCTAGCCCCGTTAGATTTTTTTAATGGGATTATGTAAAAAAATTTAGTTTACAAGAACCGGTACGAAAGTGTCCACGAGCTACAAACAGAACCTAGACGTATTATTCTAAATATCCACCACAACAAGATAAAAAATCGACAGGGAGTGAAATAAAGAGTGTGATTTGTATTCAACGGGCCATTTCGAACATTTGATAAAATTGATAAATTTTGTATTAAAAATGTTAAAATACATAGTCTTCCTTTCATTTCTGACACTATGTTATTTAGCAAAAAATAACCCTTATGATGAAGCCTTTTGATCGGTATGATAAAACTACAGGATATATTTTTTTTCTCGTATAGCGGGTTCGATTCCCGGTTCAACCATGTAATTATAAAAAAATGTATGAATGCAGTTTTGATAGTTTTTAGAAATAAAATAATGTCTTCTTTCAGTAAAATGTTCTACCTACAATATTTAAAGTACTTTCCCTCCATGTGGCATAGCCGTGGGACGCCCTGTATATTATATTTTTATTTTGCTGATCAGGCGCCACGCTCTACTAATATTATAAACGTGTAAGTTTGTGAGGATGGATGAATGTTTGTTACTCTTTCACAAAAAAACGATATAATTGATTTAAATGAAACTTTACAATAATGTAGCTTAGACATCAGAATAACACATAGGTTACCTTTTACCGGGGGAAAATCCCTCATTCCCGCGGGAAAAACAGTTAGCGCGGGCGGAAAGCTAGTGCTCTGATATTTATATAAGTAACTAGCGACCCGCCCCGGCTCCGCACGGGAAAATGGTTATTGTGGGTTATCCTTCAGTATATTATGCATGTATTATACATTATAAACCTTCCTCTTGAATCACTCTATCTATTAAAAAAAACCGCATCAAAATCCGTTGCGTAGTTTTAAAGATTTAAGCGTACAAAGGGAGGGACATAGGGACATAGGGACGGAGAAAGCGACTTTATTTTATACTATGTAGTGATTTAGAAGAAACGTAGGATATGTTGCATCTAAAAGCAAATGGCTCTGCAATTTCTTCACTGTTGTCTGTCGGCGAGGAATATTAAATGCTACTATTTCACAGATAGTCTAGGAGCCAACAACATTTTAAGCTCCGTAGTGCTGAATGCCTTTTGTTTTAACTTTTACTTATTCAATCAATATTTGAATCTTTTTATTTCTTGACCTCAAAATGCATTATCAGAAATGAAGAAATAAAAATAAGGAGTGTAAGATTTTACGGTAGATATCTTCTCCTATTAGTAAACATAATTTGATGAATACAAAAATAAGACAAGAATATAATTGGTCCTGTTACAGTACCTAAGTAAGCTTTTTCTAATGTGATGTGTGTAGTAACTGAATTGGAAAATCTAAGGTCAACCTTTTTACCAAAATACAATTATTGTGCCAAGCTTTACATTAAATTGCAAATAATATAAATGGCACTTAGACCCTTTCTATTTACAATCCTTCAAAGATGCCTTCCAGTGTTACCAACTGTACTGCTAAACTCCCGCGCCGCGGTGTGAACGAAAACTCTTTTACCTCGATCACAACACAGCATTGCATGTCAATATGTATAATAGGGTTGTCAGGTAATTAAACTACATTCTGTCTACATGTTCTCTGCATTCCGCAATTCAATGTTTTTTGTTCTTAAACGTTGCCGGTTGCGATTATAATGTATAATTTAACAATTATGGTGCATTTGTATGAATACCGTATTAAATATTATTACCAATTTATAAATTGTACTTATATTTTTTCTTTGAATTGGAAGCAAAATTTAAAAAGTTAAAACTCACTACAACGTGTTGTGCTTAGTTGGAAGCTTAGCTTGTTATGGTTAATTAAGTTCTAGATTTTTAAAGTAACATTAAATGGCGTGGAAAATTAATTGAATATTTTCAATTAAAATATGACGAGGTATTACTAGCTAAATCTTCTAAATATTATAATATTTTTAGGATTCCGTATTTATAAAACCAAAAACGGATTTCTTATAGGATCACTCTTGTCGTGTGGGTGTCTGTCCGTCTGTCCGTCCGTCGCCCGTCCAGAAAACTAAAGGTGACAGATGCAATTTCCTCAAAATATTTTGATCACCCACAGTATTGTGATTTTTATTTGTGCTTATTGTATTATATGATTTTTTTGTACTAATATTAAAACAACGGAATATTATAGGTTCCGACTGAATCATACTTAGAATTCAAACTGTTTAATTTATGACTCTTTTAAGATGGTAATTGTTTTACTGTTTAACAACATAATAAATAGGTACCAGTTTTTGCTAATTGTTTTTAGTTTAAACAGGGTTGCAAATGACCGCTACATAGAATTCATAACGGGTTAACAAAGTTCAAGCCTGCCAACCCTGCGGTAAAAAATACAGATGGCACGACGATCACCATCACGGGCGGTTAGACGCGGCGACTGCGCTACTTCACCAACCAAATGAAAGATGAGAGCGATTTTTGAAAAACGAATAATTTTTGCTTAGGATTTTTTTAATGTCTTATGGCTTTTTTAATAAACTGTGTGCCAGTGTCCAGTATTTAGTGCGAGCATGCTTTAAGCGTATTATTCTGACTTACACGTTAAAGCTTACAGTCTGAACGTGGATGAAGGCGCTGCTGTCTCAACTGTCAAAAGCGATGTTTCGCAAGATGGCGGCGATGTTAGTTCCTTTTCTGGCCAATCATTTTGTCAACAACGTCAACAAGTTGTCCAACCAAAATCTTTGATTAGTATATTTAAAAATGAATGAATGAATGAATATAATATTTCGTTTCGTTTCAATTTCATTTCATTAATTTTTGAAGTTCAAGTTAGATTATTTAAGATTCCTCCAGTAGGTACTATAAATTATATGTAAATTCATACTCTACGATAAAAATATTACATTCAAATGACTTGCACCATGGACTGTAACACTGTAACCAATAATCGCTGGTATTTTATTTAATGATAATAACACGGATAATAATGAGAGCGTCGATGGCGTTTCTGGCCACAACTAGAGTCGTTGATTTCAATGTGGGGCTCTTTGGCTACTGCGGGTAGCTTAGCGTTCTAAATGTGCAATAGACGGCAGAATTGCCTCCAAGAACGCGATAACCGATAACTTTTTTGAAAACATTTATCTAGTTTGATACATTATATTTTGAGGTGGACCGACGATCTGGTGAGGGTTGCGGGAAGCCGCTGGATGCGGGCAGCGCAGGACCGATCATTATGGACGTCCATGGGGGAGGCCTTTGTCCAGCAGTGGACGTCTTCAGGCTGAGATGATGATGATGACAATTAACAATTACAGTTTTCTTATTTCTCATTCATCTGACTGTTAGGGAATATTTTAGAGGATTTTATGATGAATCATACTAGATCATAGAGGTAGAAAATGTTACAAGATGTTTTCAAAAAAGTAACGGCTCTCGAAATGATAATTTGGTGGCTCATTGTAACGAATTACATAATTTTTATTGATTGATAGTGATAATAATGATGGAGTATGTAAATAAATAAAAAAATAAAAAAAATCTTGTATGGAAAGCGAAACTAGTATAAACTCGCCGTTTACAATTATATTAATAGTTATACTTTACAAAATTACGAGTACAAACATTTTAATAAATTCGGACTTTTTTTTTTAATTGACCTATGCTTGTGTCGAAAAGGTACGACCAATCAACCTTCACCGGACTTGCGGGGCAGCGGAAGACTCTACCCCAAAAAAAAAGTCATATACCAACGCGTCTAGGGGCGGCTCAAGGGAGCCTCGGACCACGGCCTAGCGCGTTGATATTGAAAAACATCGTGAAGGAGACGACGCCTGAGGGGCTCCGTCTCTGATTTTCAATTTTGATTCTGGTTCTGGCCGTGCCCCCGCCGGCGGGTGCGGGCGTTGTTACCTGAAGGGTAAGACTAAATTCGGACGTCAAGGCCGGAAGTTAAGGGAAGACTGAAGAACAATGGTACGAGGATGATGTATGAATGATGAAGGAATTCCAAAATTGAATGTTTCAATATATACGAGAAAGAAATGGAAAATGAGGTGAGAATGAGGCTACAAGGCACTTCGTTACAGTTGTAACTCTTATGACTCGCGCCACAGCACACAGGGATGGAATTGTCGAACTATGTGTCAGGAGTTCGGGAGCAACAGGTGCCTTTCTGGAGTGCGTTTTCATCGCGAACGGTCATTGTACCAATTCTGACTTATTAAGGCACGGTGAAAGGAGATACAGAAGTTAAATCTACATATTATAGTATTTACTTTATACCCTACTGCAAAAGGAGGGATGTTTTTCGAATGTTTCCCACGCTCTGTAGCTTGAACATTTTATTTATATACTTTTAAAAGCTCTCACGGTTGTTTTCATAACTATTAAAACACAAACAAATACCACAGTAAATATCCCGTTTTAAATCTTAATTGCTTTATTCATTTCAACTTAAGAGGTATGGTTAGATTCCTCTTAATAGCCAGAATGACAATGGCTTTACAAATATTTATTAAAAATAGATGTGGCGGTTATTTAGGGTCAAATATTGCGCCTTCAAATTTTTTTACCAAACCTATCGAATGGGTAATAAAAGTAAAGGGTTTCTGCATTATAAGTACGAGTAATTTGGCGCGCAATTATGATCACGCTAAAGCTGCTAACGGATCTTTATTTGTTGACGAAAGGAGCCTATGTGTGTTCGTGTGCGTTACTATAGAGTTTAATATCTGTACGCTACTTTAATCTGTGCCCATGATAAATGCTCCCATTCATGTGAGTATGATTATGATGTAATGCAATTAATTCTTCCGTAACACTTTAAATGTCAAACATACTAACTTAATGCATCAAAAAGTGATGTACTTTTTGTTGTTTCTGTTTGTACAGAAATGGTAGTTAATTTATCAATACGTAAGTATAGCAATCGTTATTGAAGAATTATATATCTAATCTAAAACCCATTGTTGTTGTACGAATAATCACAAAACACACACACTTTAAGTTTTTTTCCAGTTTTATTATATTCAGTCTGAGCAACTTTTTATGTTTTGTTCCTATCCTAGCTAAGCTTAGAATTAAAAGTAGCTACTATGTGTACTTACTTCTATTTATATAAAATTTGTAAAATTGTTTGAAAAGTAAAACTAACAAACGACATTAATATTTCAATAACAAGTATTTAAAATATACTATACCTAACGAAAAAAAGAATACGGTATTTAGTTTATCACGTGAAAACTTTGAATCCATTTATGAATAATTTCGTGTATTGTTTATAACGTCATTTCCTGTCATCGTACGTACTAAAATGGTCACGTGATATAATTCAAAACAGTAATCTTACGCATCGATGAGTTTAATAGTACCAACTAAAGGCAACATTATTAATTATTAGTAATCCTAAGATTAGTACTATAAGCCAGTGGCTAGTAGCTATCTTGTTCAAAGCACGTGGAAGTACGTGCTAACAGTCGGTGCACGCCCCAATGACTTCACAGTATTACAACATAGTCAAGGATGAGCCAACCGCTTTACACTTGATGCAGCCCTAGTAACTGCTCTCTTCATACTTATATTATAAAGAGGAAAGATTTGTATTTTGTGTGTGTGTGTGTGTGTGTGTGTGTATGTGTGTGTGTGTGTGTGTGTGTGGTAATGAATAAACTCAAAAACTAATGAAACGATTTCCAAGTCAAAAGTCAAAGTCAAAAAGGTTTTAATCGAAGTAAGATTTTATAAATCACGAGGCGAGTTCACAATTTGGCTGTCTACTGTGGAGAAGAACTCGCCGGAAAAATCAAAAAATATTTCACCCTTAGGACTCTGAGTAACATAGGCTGTCTTTAACGGGAAAATGCCTCATTCCCACGGGAAAAACTGTTAACGCGGGCGGAGCCGAGGCGGAAAGCTGGTTATTTGTATTATAGGCAGCTTGTCTTGACTTCAATTAGAGATAATAAGTAAGTAACACGAATGAGGAAATCCAGTAAGATAAAGCAAATTACTTATGAAATATATCTTTCTAAAAATACAATATTACGGTTAACTAAAATATATTAAAACAGCTCTTATACATATTAAAGTGTTAGTACTTCATATGAAAAACATAAATAACGCTCTACTAGGACCAATTTAATAAATTCTGTAGCTCTTTGAAGCGGAAATTTGCTTGTAGGTACTATCTCTCAAGTAGGGACAGCTACAGACGGCTCGTCGATTGTATAGCACAGGGTTCACAGGTCACCGCCACTCAGACCGCAGGTCGGACAACGAATGCCCACACCAAGCGTCACCCGTGACGTATACAGACGAGACAAGTAGCTATACACTACATCCCCTCCTTAACTAAAACATGTTTGTTTTACTCGATCAGGATATAATCAGACATTAGGACTTGATTATTAACATATTACTTACAGTATAATGATACAGAATTGGCTTATTCATTTTCACTCTCTTCATTCATTACAATGTCACTATTACCTCCTTCAACATCTGCATCTACAACTTTCCACTGACCTTCCACTCTCTTTAGATGTACAACGTTTCTTCTATAAACCTGACCCGTTTCATCGTTCCGTACCTCGATGTCACCTCCTACTGCTTTCTCTACTGTATGTGTAGTCGGATCAAAGTTTAGGCTAAGCTTATTGTCTTTGTTCATGTTTTTTACATACACTTTATCTCCTGGTTCTAGATCACATTCTCTTGCCCTTCTCTTTCTATCTGCATACTCCTTCCCCTTTTCTTTCATTTCTTTGTCCCTGTCCTTAACTTCGATCTCCTCCATGTTATATTGTTCAAAGCCTATATCTCCCGCCATCGGAATTTTATCCCTGAATCTCCTTTTAAAGAATAACTCTGATGGGGTTTTCCCGGTCACTGTGTGTGGTGTACTGTTGTACATGGTTAGGTACTCCAATAAACATTCCTTCCAGTTCCTCTTGTCTGCTTGGCTGATCTTTAGACGTTTCAGGATGTCTCGGTTTTGGCGCTCCACCTCGCCATTTTGTTGCGGCCAATAGGGTACTGTTTTAAACAAAATGATGTAATTTATAGACCGAGATCCAACACACAATTTTTTACTCATAGGAGATTTTAATCTCCCTTTCGTCAAATGGGACAAGAGTAATTATACTTTCACGGCTGCTCCTTCCGAACTGATTTACGACTCTGCAGTAAATTTTTTGCTCGACCTCTCTTATCTAGGACTAAAACAATATAATGATTTTACTAATACTAGCAATAACACGCTTGATCTTTGTTTTTCTAATCTACCTTTGAATCTGGAAAAAGCAGCAGTGTACTTGGTTGAGGAGGATCCTAAACACACCTCATTATTTATAAAGATTCTTGACTTACATTGTTTACCCTTCAAAGAACAAATTACTTTACGTCATAATTTTCGCAAGTGTGATTACGTAAAAATCAACGCTTACTTGAAAAACGTTAACTGGACCGAATTATTGTCGGCCACATGTGTAGACACAGTGGACCATGCTGTGGAACTATTCTACCAAAAATTAAAAGAATGTATTTTACTATTTGTTCCAGTGTACACTCCGAAATCTAACTGTAGCTACCCGGTTTGGTATAGTGCAGCATTAATTAAGATCATTAGGGAAAAATCTAAAAAACATTTAAGATGGAAAAAATTTGGTAACCCTCTCGATTACGACGAATTCTCCCTTCTTAGAAAAAGAGAAAAGCTAGTTCAATCAGAATGTTTAAATAATTTTACATCGAACGCAGAACGTAATATTAGATTTTGTCCCAAATACTTTTGGAAGTTCGTGAAAGCAAAAAGAGGAGGTTCTCAGTATCCTAGGAAATTCAATTTAAACGATACTGAGTATACTGATGGTCAGAGTATTTGTGCTGCATTCAGTGAATTTTTCGAGAGTGTGTTTGTTGATTCATCGCGCAGTAGTACCGATAGACCAACTGACACCTTTTCTGACAGCTGTTCGAGTGGTGAGATCTTGTCCCACATTGAGATCACTAGGGATGAGGTTTGTAAGGTGTTGCGGGGTCTGGACATGAATAAAGGGTCTGGTTCTGATAGTATCCCTCCCATCTTTCTAAAATCTTGTGCGGAGAGCCTAGCGCTTCCCTTATCTTTGCTTTTTAATAGATCCCTTAGGGAATGCATCTTTCCTGATGCTTGGAAAAGGGCATTAATAATTCCGATTCACAAAAAGGGCTCCAAATGTGAAATATCTAACTACAGAGGAATTTCCATCTTGAATCAAGCTGGTAATATTTTTGAACAACTTGTATTAAGTGCTATATATCCATTAATCTCTCGCGGGATCCCTCGTAGTCAACATGGTTTTTTAAGGGGGCGTTCTACCACATCCAATCTTGCATTGTTTACCGACTTCATCTTGTGTAATATGGAAGGGGGAGGACAGGTGGATGCAGTTTACACCGACTTTGAAAAAGCGTTTGACCGCGTCGATCACGACATATTGATTAGTAAGCTGCATCTACTCGGAATCCACGGAGATCTGCTGAGATGGGTCCGTTCTTACCTTACAAATCGCTCTCAGGCGGTAGTCATGGGTGGACATAGGTCTAATTTCATCTCTATACCGTCGGGCGTCCCGCAAGGATCTCATTTGGGTCCGTTATTTTTTAACGCTTATATATTCGATATAAGTAATTGTATAAAACACTCCAATCATCTATTATACGCCGATGACAAGAAGATTTACTTGCGTGTGAAATCTGTTGCTGATTGCGAATTACTGCAACAAGACTTAAATGCTTTATTCAATTATTATAATCGTAATAAAATTTCTGTTAGCATCGGTAAGTGTCAATGTATTAGTTTCACTAGAAAAAATAACCCCCTAGTATTTTCTTACCACTTTAACGACATTCCCTTGAGCAGATGTAATGTTGTACGTGATTTAGGAGTGCATCTTGATTCCAAGATGCTTCTATCGAATCATATTAATATTATTACCAATAAAGCATATCGTAATCTGGGTTTTGTAATGAGAACATGTAGTCCGTTCAGAAGTCCAATCAGCCTTAAGGTAGTTTATTATGCATATGTCAGGAGTGTTTTGGAGTATGCGTGTTCGGTATGGTCTCCCATTTATCATAAATACATAAATCAAATAGAACGAATTCAGAAGAAGTTCATTAAACACTTAAATTTCAAATGTCACACCTCTTTACGTGCGTACCTTGAAAGTTGCCGTAATTTTAATCTTCTCACGCTTGAAGAACGGCGTTTACTAATGGATATGGCTTTGCTTCACGATATACTTCATGGACGATTGGACTGTCCAGATCTTGTTGAGCGGATATTCTTTAATGTTCCCAAGCGCCGCACTAGGCACACTTCTCTTTTCCATGTACCGTTTCATTCTACAAATTACGGTCAGAATGCTGTTTGTACTAGACTTGTTAAAACATATAACTTGCAGTTCACGGACATCGATCTTTTTAATAGCACTAGATGTGGATTCAAGAATGAGGTTAAAGCACAAATCCTCACCAGTTAGGTCTTCTGCAGTGCTATATGTACGATTTCATTTTACTTTTTTTACCCAGTGGTTATAGCAACCGATCCCAAGATCTATTAGGTCGTAGGGCTGTGTAGACTTAAAATATATCCCGTCTCATTCAATTGTCTTTACGTTTACGACACGACAGTTACATAAACTTACTCCATTCGGATTATTTAATAATCTACGCCCTCTATGTAATTTTTTTTTTTACCTACAGTCACCCTACCTAGTGGTTTTATTACCTATATCCGATCCCAAGACCTTTTTAGTCGCAGGGCTAGGTAGGCTCTGGCTTTAGTAGGTATCTTTAAATATTTCAAATTTCCTCTGTTCCTCAAATACTCCTTCTACACTCTTTCACCTACACCATCTACACATACACACCCACACTCATCCGAAGTGCAATAAAAAAATAAAAACATGTTTATAATATTTTATATACATATATACATATATACATATTATTATTTACTTATTATTATTATTTATTTATTTACTATTTATTTTATTTATTCACTATTTATTTATTTATTTTACTTTACTCATTTACTTTTTAACCACGCTCCCGGACTACATTGCTAACAATTTTTTCTTTGTTGTTGTTTTTTTTTGTAAGTTACCGTCATTACTTAACTTTTTGATGCGATTGTAATACGCCTGCTCCGGCGGCTAGTTCCTTTATCGGACATTCAAATAGATTTATATAAAACTAGAACGTGGATAACTATAATTGGCCTCGCAAATTGTAATCTTTTTATAAGTGTATGTATATTTAAGGCTGTTGTTATCTCTAATACAATAAAATAAAAATAAAAATAAAATGTTCCGTTCCTTGCAAAACGATTGGAATTCTTCACTACTAAACTGCCTGCCGTTGTCGGCAGTGATAGTAAGAGGGTTCCCCAAGCGACTAAATATCTCTTTGAGCATTCCAATTATTTCCGCACTAGTGATTTTCCGGCTTATTTTGATTTCTTTGTACCGGCTAAAATAGTCGACGACCACCAACAAGTAATCGCCACTAGGTAAAGGTCCCATGAGGTCAATCGCTATGTCCATCCATGGTTCATTCGGTAATTCTCTGCGTTTTAAAGGGTTAGGCGGGTTCGGTGCTGAAACTAAAGTGCAACCTTTGCAAGCTTTAACAACATTTTCGGCATCTTTGTCACACCTTGGCCACCATACTTTTGTTCTCATTCGAGTTTTCATGGCAACTATGCCCGGATGGCCTTCATGGGCCGCGCTCAAAACTCTTTCGCGTAAACCTTTTGGGATGACAATTCTTGTACCTCTTAAAAGGATTCCTTCATAGAAGCATAGTTCATTTTCGAAAATTTTAAAAGGTTTAGCTTCTTTGCTCCATCTGTTGTTAAAGACTCCTTCTTTCACGCTTAGTATTTCACTGTCAGTCATAGAATGGTTTATTATTTCCCTCATAGATACTGCCACGGGTGTGGTATACTCAACGATTTGTTGAATATAATTTTCTTCCATGTTAGGCGCGACTTTAGGGTCTTTAAACAGTCTTGAGAGTGGGTCAGCAATATTAGTCTTCCCGGGTTGATAGATCACTTTATACCTATATGACTGGAGCCGAAGTATCCACCTCTCTATTCTTGCACAAGGTTTGGACTTTGGGCCAAATATGATTTCCAGAGGTTTATGGTCTGTCACCAATTCAAAATCTTTGCCGTATAAGAATATGTGGAAGTGTTCCACAGCCCAAACGAGAGCAAGTGCTTCCTTCTCAGTTTGACAGAACTTACGTTCACAAACTGTTAATGTTTTGTGCCCATATGCAATAACTCTTGGTCCCCTGTGATCCACCTGTATAAGGACAGCTCCAAGACCCACTGGACTAGCGTCAGCGACAACAATAGTCCGGTCATTAACGTTGTAATACCCCAGGTTTGCAACATTTGTCAGAGTTGATTTTAGATGGTTGAAAGCGTCTTCTTGTTTAGGCCCCCATATTTTTTTTATGTCCGAGCTTTGCGTTTTATGAGCTCTCAAGAGTTCTTTAAGAGGTTCCGTGACCGTCGCAAGGTTGGGTATCCATTTCCCGATGTAATTTACCAGTCCTAAGAAACTTTGTAATTCACCTACAGATTCTGGTGCTCTAAATTCTCGAATAGCGGAAATGTATTTCTGCAGCGGTCTTACACCTTTTTCAGAAAGTTCGTGCCCCAGGAAATTCACCTTGTTTACTCTGAACAAGCACTTATCCTCTCTCAAAACCACGTTGTTTTCTTTCAGGACACTCAATACTTTCGTTAAACGTTTGTCGTGTTCTTCTAGGTCCTTTCCAAAGATTAAGATGTCGTCGATGAAGTTAAAGACCCCCTCACAGCCAAGTAACATGCGTTCCAATACTTTTTGAAAGATTTCTGGCGCGCAAGAGATTCCGAACATCAACCTTTTGTATCTAAACAGACCCTTGCTAGTTATGAATGTAGTAATGTATCTAGAGTCCGGACTCAACTCAACCTGGTGGAATGCGTCCTTAATGTCCAACTTTGTAAAGCATTTAGCTTCTCGCATCTTAGGCAGCAGCTGTTCCATAGTTGGCAACGGGTGGTTTTCTCTGAGGATAGCTTCATTAGCTCGCCGCATGTCTACACAGAGGCGAACTTCTCCGTTGTCTTTGAGAATTGGAACAATGGGTGAAACCCATTTGGAGCTACCGGGCACTTCTTCTATGATGTCCTTTTTCACCAACTCCTTTAACTTGGCCTCCACCTTTTCTTCCAAGGGTATGGGTATCCGCCTAAAATGAAACATCAGTATGTCTATGAAATAAAACCAATTTCAGTTAGTTTTATGATGGCGTATAATCACAAATCGCACTCAATTCGTTATGTACCGTAGGTTCTTGATTAGATTTAGTTTTTAACATAATTATAATATAGTAAATATAATCAATTTATGATTAAAAGAGCTAAGGTAGTAACAAAATACTTTTGTAATTAAGTAGACTAATTATACTGATTGATTCACATGGATGAATCACGTAATTTTAACCTATTTTGTAAATTGCAAGTACCTGTAAGGCTGAGAAACGGCTGACACTGATTTATCAATCTGGACTTCAATCAACACGTCCTTAAATTTTGGAAAGGGCATCTCATTTTCCTGCTCCACTTCATTAACTGACGCATTCAAATCGATTTTGAGTATTCCAGTTAACATTGCCGTTTGTTTTCCTAACAAGTTCCTCGTTCCGTTGGTGATAACGTAAAACGTTGCGTCTTGTTGTTTATCGCCCACCTTAAGTGTAGCATCAAAGCAACCTTTCACTTTTAAGGGTTCGTTACTAGCGTATGCTACAAACCTTATGTCTGGTTTAGGAATTTGGTTATAGACAACCACTTTCTGTCTTTTCATATTCTCCCATGTTGCTTCCGTTATAAGATTCTGTTTACAGCCTGAGTCTATAATCATTTGGATTTTTACTCCTCCTACCAAACACTCCACTTCTAAGTCGTCGTCTATATGGAACACATAATTTGGTGATGTTTGTTCAATTTTGTCCTTCTCTACAGTTATTTGATTTACTTCAGTATTACGTTGTTTTGTTTCAATTTTTTGTTTCTTCCAATTATTTTTCTTATGAACATCATCACTCTTCCTTTTAGGGTTAACTTTAGTTCTGCACCAGTTTCTAAAATGTCCTCGGAGTCCGCATTTCAAACACTCTTTCTCTCTTGCCGGGCATTTGTCGGAGTTAGAAGTATGTCTGGTGTTTCCGCATCTACCACACCTACCTCTTTGATTAGTCCACGTTCTTTCGTCTTTTGTATCTATTTTGCTTATTAATTGCTCTGGTTTTTTACCCTGCCCAAATTCCTCCATTTGTCTATTAACTGCTTCAAGGGCATTTGCTTCTCCCAAGATCTTATCCAAGGTCATATCGTTTCCTGCTTTCAGGATTTTTTTCCTTAATTCATTAGAGGAACATTTCTCAATTACTTGGTCGACAATGTGTTCTTCTTTGTCTTTAAATTGGCATTTATCTGCCTGTTGCCTTAACCGCAACACAAACTTTTCAAATTTTTCGTCAGGTTCTTGACGAATCAGCCGGAAGACATGACGCTCGAATAATGTGCACTGCTTAGGTGCAAAGTAGGCGTCAAGTTTGTTTAACGCAACTTCATATACGTTGGTCTCTGGTGCAGTCGACTGTACATCGGCCCCCGGAATATTATAAAATATTTCCTGTAGGTCTTGCCCACCGAAATGTAGTAAAGCTGCTTTTTTCTTTTCATATTGATCTGTTCCAGATGCTTGCAGGTATATATTAAAGGCTCTTTTCCATCGCTCCCATCTAACGCTCACTGAGCTCGAATCTCCCTCACAATCAAACCGTTCCATTCGCATGTGCAAGGACGCATCGTGACTCATTATGGGGCGACCTGAAAAGGAGAAACCCTATTTAAAGACTCGGTAATCTGTAGCCAAACTTAGTTAGCATTATGATTATGATTACTCTTACTTCATTTTTTTGAACCATAATTACAATTTCACAGACTTTTCCTGTTTGGTTGCCATTTCTTTTTAACTAACTATTTTAATTAGTTCAACGAGTTTGAGAATCAATTTAATGATTTCAATCAAACTAACAATTTAATGTACAGAATGTATTCTGTTTGGCATCCAGTACTAACCATCATACAAATATTTTATACACAGACAATCTTCTGTTTGGTTGCCATTTCTCTTCCAGACTATTTAAAGTCAATACAAGTGGGATAATCAATTTAATGATTTAGGCCACACAACAATTTAATGTTACAGAATATATCTGTTTGGCATCCATTACTAAATCTCAAACAATTCAATTTAATGAATACTTCAGTTTTCCACTCTCTCTTAGGTGGTATTATTTAGATTACCGAATGAATATATTTCAATTTAATGAACAATTATTCGAAAGTTATAATATAATATGAACAATCACACACAAATAGGTACACAGTAACCGTAACATAATCAGTTCATCAAGATAAACATATCATAACTTCGTTATTGTTTACGTTTAGCCCACGGCACCGGCCGGCCGAACGAGTCCTTGAAGACGAGCCCCCCAGCCGGCCGTCACCTTATCGCTAATAGTTCCAAATCTTACGGCACGTACCTACGTCCCGTAATTAAATCAGTACATACATACATACGTGTCGATTCAATTTGATAGCTGTACCAATTTACTAGGTATTAGAGGTCGCTTACAGCGATAAAACCGCCTCGCATAATATTCTAGGTCTTAAGATGGTGTTTCTTTGTCTCTTGCAATAAAATGTTACTTACTT
Organism: Teleiodes luculella; assembly: GCA_948473455.1. Classification (NCBI taxonomy): domain Eukaryota; kingdom Metazoa; phylum Arthropoda; class Insecta; order Lepidoptera; family Gelechiidae; genus Teleiodes; species Teleiodes luculella. The sequence continues at coordinate 9,720,671 of OX419602.1, forward strand.
ATTTATTTACTTACTATGTTTATCTTTATAAAGCACAGTAGGTACACTCCAATTTAAATGGTTTTGACTAAGTAAGTACCCATATAGGCACAAAATATGTAACTGTCTAGCATGATGTTATTAATTCTACGCAATCATTTGGCGTTTTATTGCAAAGACACTTAACAAGGTGTAACCCTTATCTTTCACCGAAAAAAAAAGTCGGAAATATATGTAGACTTTGTGCTTAGGTATTATAAGTACTTACTTTTCTCCTCGTCGCCACTTGTAGGTACTATCTCTCAAGTAGGGACAGCTACAGACGGCTCGTCGATTGTATAGCACAGGGTTCACAGGTCACCGCCACTCAGACCGCAGGTCGGACAACGAATGCCCACACCAAGCGTCACCCGTGACGTATACAGACGAGACAAGTAGCTATACACTACATTGCTGATTGATTTATCTTTCGAACTTATGAAATTTTGCATGGTGGTACCTTATATCCCCGGTCAACATCTTAGATACTTTTTACCACGGAAAATAAAAAACAACGCGGGCGTAGCCGTGGGCGGACAGCTAGTAAGTAAATAAATCCGATAGGTAAATACGAAAATTACTTTGTCTGTTTTCCCTAACTACCAAAAGCTATTGAAATATTTGATTTCTTTCTATGTAAATACGTATAGGAAGGAATACTTTATCTTTCAATAAAATCATTGTCTTCAAAAGTGGAAGAAACAAAAATTATTTCGCATCTGTTAATTGGGAGACGCATTATATTTCTTTTATCCCTTAAATGAAAATAATCATACTAATATTATGAATAGGAATGATTTTTATTTTTGTGTGTGTGTGTATGTTTGTAATGAATAACGCTACATTCACCCTGAGTAACATAGGTACCCGGAAAATGACTCATTCCCATGGGAAAAACTGTTAACGCGGGCAGAGTCGCGGCAGAAAGGTAGGTAGTAATATATATTTCTATAAGGAATCACGGAAACATATTTCCGCCAAGTTTAAATTGAAATAAAATAATTATTTTAATACAAAGTGGCCGTCTACACCTACCAAGTAATAAAATTATCTTGTGCTTTTATAGTTATACCTTTCAACAGCTATTATTATTCAATAACCGGTTGGCAATCCTACAACCACCTACAACGCAGGTGTCATCTCTGTTCTGTCCCGACTCTCCCGACTATAACCTCACTACCACAGCTTAATAAATTGTTTGTCACTACTGCATCCACATCAAAAGATGTCGCGCATACAATCCGGCGAACTTTATTGGGTAATTAAACGTACATTTCTGGCTAAAGCCGAAGTATCGGAGGAGAGTTGGGTAGTAAAACGACTATAGATCATAAACTGATGACATACAACATGAGAGCTCCATAAAGGAACAGACGGTCTCGAATTTATGTATTTCATTTCGTGGCTCGTTACCGCCAATGCTTCGCATTAAACTATGTATCATTTAGTTTAGTGGGTATTAGCCACATTTGAACTTAGAATCTATATCCAAATTCAGTTCTTAAAATAACATTAAATTAAAAAATAAATAATAATAATAACCCCCGTCACAAAACCATTACTTGACCCTGAAAGGATAAGTTTTTTACTCTCACAAACTTTCGAGTTTATAAGTAGAATTGTATTGTAGGTACTCTAGCAGTAATGAATTTTACTCTTCTAATAATTTAACTGTATTGTAATTCAGATTTCGGTATCAATAGCTATAACTTTATATTTTCAGTAGTAATATTAAGTAGTTATATACTTCTGTGATATTGCATCAGTCATCTGCTCATCAAGAGTGTTTGATCATTGCAACTCGAGTACAGTCAGCCACATTATTAAGTGACACACTCGTCGCCGAGTTCCCTATTAACCTGCTCGTATACAACTACAGATAAATTCAAATACGCAGACTATATTTTACGGCTTATTTCGAGATAGGGTTGACACAATTCTCAGTGCAGTGAATTTTTGACAAGTGGTATAAAAGAAATAACGTTTAATGTCAAATGAAGATAAAAGAAATATCGTATACTTTTAATGTTATAAATGATTATATGTTATATCTCAAGTTGTACTTATTATAATGAATTATTTTTAAAAATATACTCCGGGAAAGTAAAACTATACAAAGGTAAACGTAATCAGAAAATAACAGTAATAATATGGACGAGAACAAAAATAACCTACAAGTCAGCAAAATTAGGGAAGGAATAGACGAAGTGTCACATAAGGAGGCCAATCAGAAAATGAAAAATATACTCGTACTAATTGTACTCGTAATTAAGGGTGCGGGCGGGCTAACCAACCCTTGATTGCTAAGCATGTGGCAACAGGGCAACCCTATTCGGGTAGGGTTTTACGATGGCAGGCGGGATGCCTGGACGACTGTCTGCTAGGTTTATGGCCCAGACTAGATCCAGAATATTCTATAGACTGATTGTTAATCGTCCAGATAAATTGAGATCTCGAATTCTTAATTAATGTTCTTCTAGATCTGGTTTCAAATTGCCTTTATTTTAATTGTAGTTGTGTTTAAAATACTCGTTTCTATGTTTATCGTTTACCTATTGCTTTTTCTTTATTGACTTGTTTGACGACCCCGTAGCTAAGTTGGTAGAAGCCGCCTTTTAAAAACAGGGTCGCTGGTTCAATCCCGCCCAGGGCAAACATTCGTGTGATGAGTATTTATGTGTTTGCCTTGTGTCTGGATGTTGTACAATATTTACATAAGCATCTATTTATCTATAGGTAGGTATTAGTTGTCTATGACACCCATGGAAACCGATTTAAAAAAGTAAATAAAAAAAATAAAGCCTTGAATTTTTTCTGAGTAATTTGGTCAGATTCACACTCGAGTATACATACATACATACATACATATATACATACTATCAAATTCACTACTAAGCTGCAGGAATAAAACAGTAATAATTTCATATTGTAGCAGGTATACTTTTGCCATGGGGTTCATTTCATACCATCTTTAATACTAAATATCTGTTTGATTTAATAAATCAATAAATGATATTCTAAATACTCCACAAAGAAATTTCAATTAGTAATAAACAAATATTAATTTAATTACTCTTCTGATCAAATAAATAATCAAAGGTTGTAAACGCCGATTCGCTAATGGAATGTGTCTTTGATTTTTCAGCGGTAAATCACAATGTTTGATTAGACGGTGTTGTCGACACAAGGCCTGTACAGCGCTGCAGCTGCTAATCAACGTCAATAGTGACGTTTACGCGCGAAAAGTTTTACGGCCAGCAGACGACGACGCGTCGAGCAAGCCCAATACCAAATACACCCGGTAACGATAGTGATGGGACAATATATTATTTTAAAAATAATCTTTTGAAATCATAAAAGAAAATCCCTCTGGAATCATCGGTTTACTTTACCCAGTGTTTACATTTTTACGTGCTTTTGACTGTACTAACTATCATCACTCCGAAATTCCAATCCATACTTTCGCGAAGATATTCAACCATATTTTCAATGTTAATTGATTCCGGTTTAAAATTATTTTCTACTCGTAAATTAAAATTAATTGCATTCGAATGTTTAGATAATTTATGTAGGTATAATAAAGTGCTAAAATAAGAGGAGATAGATTATAGTTTATTTTATTATTAAATTATGTAAAATTCTTTTGTATGAGTAAGCGCGGTATTATCATCAAAAGAATTTCCTACATTAGTATAAAGTTAAAGTCCACTAGATAATTTACTTAAAGGGTTAAGTTTGGTATTTTTAATACAATAAATATAACGACATTTGACGGCCTCGTGTAGCCTAGTTGGTAGTACGTCTGCCTACTGAGCACAGGGTCGCGGGTTCGAATCATGCCCAAGGCAAATATTCGTGTGATGAGCACTTGTATTTGCCGTGTCTGGATGTTGTATATTTATATATGTATGTATATCAGCTGTCTGGCACCCATAGTACAGACTCTGCCTAGTTTGGGGTCAGATGGCCGTGTGTGAGATGTCCCACGTATTATTATTAACGTATTATTGTATTATTTTTATGTGAATATTCTGCTGTTCGCCAGCTGTCGCTCTCTGTTCATATTATATGGGAGAAAGATGGTCTAAAATAAAATGGTGTCTGTGAAAAAATACTTTTTAACTAAATGATAAGTAAATAATAAAATCAATTATCTTTTTATAAAATTTCTACGGGCGGAAGCCTTTGAATGAAGAATTTGGTTTTAACAACGAACGTTGTTATAATTTACGTGTAGGACATCACTAGGGTCGGGTTTACGACCAGCCAGCGACTCGCCTCTGCCACTCTGCGTTCCATTTTTTACCCACGACGGACGGAACGGAACGGAGGCGGTATATGCGTTTGGGGTAAGAGGTTGTTTGTTTGTTTGTTTGTTTGTTTGTTTGTTTGTTTGTTACCTTCTATCTCGAAAACCAATGGACCGATTTAGTTCCGGTTTTTTACATTAAAAAGGTATCACTTCAACTTAGGATCTTAGATATGTTTTATGTAGGTAGACCATCAGGGAGCGCTGCAGCAGCCAGATAAGTTGGTACCACAGGAGTTATCAAAAACTACCGAATCGATTTCGATGCAGTTTTTTGCATTCGAAAGGCTTCATATTGGAGCTGGTTGTTAGACATGTTTTGGGGCGGTAGACCACCAGGGAGCCCTGCAGCAGCCAGATAAGTTTGTACTACAGGAGTTCTCAAAGAGTACTGAATCGATTTAGATGCGGTTTTTGCATTCAAAAGGCTTCATCTTGGAGCAGGTTCTTAGATACGTTTTATGGAGGTAGACCACCAGGGAGCCCTGCAGCAGCCAGATAAGTTGGTTCTACAGGAGTTCTCAAAAAGTACTGTATCTATTTCGATGCGGTTTTTTGCATTCAAAAGGCTTCATCTTGGAGCAGGTTCTTAGATACGTTTTATGGAGGTAGAACACCAGGGAGCCCTGCAGTAGCCAGATAAGTTGGCATTACAGGAGTTTTCAAAACTACTGAACCGGTATCTTTACAGATCAGGTTCTTGGACATGTTTTATGGCGCATGGCGGTAGACTATAAAGAAATACTGCAACAGCGAGGATAGGTGGCCGATTCCGATGCGGTTATTTGCACCCACGACAGATCGGAGAAGGTATATAATAATAAGTACGTTAAAGGCAAATAAAATTTTAGTACCTATGTTATTGCGTTATATTTCTGAGTCTCTCTAATTCTTGTAGCCAGTTTGCACTGTTACCGCCTTCACCGCGCGGAGGTACTCCCAGCTTATGTTGTTATTTTGTTTTGTAACTGCTTTTGTGCCATTTGATATTTAATGGCAACGAAACGCTTGGACACTAAGTAACTAGTAGTCTCAATATCGCACATACCAAATTTCTGCCAAATCCAAACAACATCCATCATTTTGATTACCGCCAGTTAGTTTTAAGAAGGCATACTAATAAATTATGTATGTTTAATTAGGTACTAGCATAATATACAATATCGAAACACAAAGAAAACAAAATGTCGTCATTTTTAATTATATGTTTTAGTGTGCTAAGTGATAACAAACAAAAGTAACGTACTCTCCAAAAAGTTTAAAATAAAAACAAAATTTAAAAATTTAAAAAACCCACGCCGGATGTTAAAACTTATTCAAATAAAAAACAAAATTGAAAAATTTAAAAAACCCACGCCGTAGGTTAAAATATATTAGAATAAAAAGGATTAAATAACATTTTTAGAAATCCCCCGACCAGAGTCAAATAAGATAAGAAATATCAAATAAAGAAATCTATAAAAAGAGTGATTTCTCACGAAATCCGCCACACGAACAACTAATTATGACCTTTCTTAGTCCTTACGTATACGTACCTACTTACCTTTTGGTTTCTCGTAGAAATAGACACAGAAATAATATTGATTAATTTAGGTACTATACATACTCATCTACCTAATAATATAATACAAATCCAATAAAACACGTCGGGGGCTGCCATCATCGCTCTCTTTGTTAGAAATTTCAGTTAAAATATTGTAACTACTTATTTATATTACTTAAAAACTAAATATAATGTAGATTCTGAATAAGTAAAACTCACGGTATGATAAAATTTATTAATGTCAGAGCAGGGAATGGCAGACCCCGACGTGTTTTATTGGATTTGTATTATATTATTAGATAGATGAGTATGTATAGTACCTAAATTAATCAATATTATTTCTGTGTCTATTTCTACGAGAAACCAAAAGGTAAGTAGGTACGTATACGTAAGGACTAAGAAAGGTCATAATTAGTTGTTCGTGTGGCGGATTTCGTGAGAAATCACTCTTTTTATAGATTTCTTTATTTGATATTTCTTATCTTATTTGACTCTGGTCGGGGGATTTCTAAAAATGTTATTTAATCCTTTTTATTCTAATATATTTTAACATACGGCGTGGGTTTTTTAAATTTTTCAATTTTGTTTTTTATTTGAATAAGTTTTAACATCCGGCGTGGGTTTTTTAAATTTTTAAATTTTTAAAGCAAATGGGTCTACCGTTGTGGTAGGTCACGGGAATTCATGTCCTTCTACAATAATATAGATATTGTGATATTATTATAGTGCCACGTACTTACTACTAACGCTTTAACGATTTTCCGAATCATTTTAGATGTTGCGTGTGAAACTGTGAAGTCAACTTTCCTTTGGGTCTTACTGACCTCATTAACCCCTAGTGTCAGAATATTTGAGCCCTTTTGTGGCATCTGATAGACAAGATAACTTATTTTTAGAGTTAACTGGTGTCTGACGAAGAAAGTCTCACGACGTAATTTAAAAAAAAAATTTGTTCGACTACGTCACCCACCGGGAATCGAACCCTGAAACTCGTAATGTAAGGCGACCGTTTTAACACCGACGAGACCCACAAAACCCCTAAAAACCTAACAGACAGACATAGTCACTTTCGAATTAATACCTATAGCGATGGCCTACCCTGAAAAAAGGGTGTATAGGCCTTAGTCGACCACAGGAGCGCTTTGTATTGAGCTGATAAGAGCATTAAAGTTAAAGAAGAACGATATTCAATTTAAATTGTAATATAAGACCGTGGAACCACAGCCTCGAGCTTACAAGTTTAACCGGCTAAATCCAATTACGGTAAAAGAAGAAATCAATACAAAAGTCATAAAACGGAAATTGTTTTAAAATTCCCGGTACTATGCTAAGACTGCGTATAATTTACGAGTAGTTTGCAATAAAAGTTTTTGTTGCGAAAAACGACAGCGGGTGTTCCACTCTTTTCGCCAAATACGTTTCTTCGAATTTACTTTAAAGGAAATATCAATTCGAATGTTTCAGTTAATCAAGTAAGACTGTGAAACGATATTTGGTCTAAGGAATCAACTTTCCAATTGAATCAGAGTAATGATTAGCGTTTCTTTCGATTAATTGGATTTAAAAAATATTATCCCAATATTTTAAATTTTAATGAAACAATTTATAAAAAAAGGGATTGATAATAAGGCAAATAATGGAAAGCCTTGTTTTAAAATTTCGAGGAATCGTTTTAGTTTTATCTTCGGTTAAATGTTCAGCGAAAATTCTTGAGTAATACTACGGTAAGCCATAAAAATGTGTCTCACTCTAGCGTGGGTTTATGGGTAGGAAATGCGAGATAGCGCCGGTAGTTTTACGGCCCGACCGGTGATGGGACTAAAGGCTTGTGGCCGAATGCGCACTCGACCCGACTAAGTTACACTGGTCTGCGAAACGTTATGACCTTTTTGAAACCAGATTTTGATGTAAACAAAATTTCTTACTGATATTCTCACAAGAATCTGCCATAAAAATAATCTGCCGTAAACAGAATCTGTCCTCACCAGAATCTGCCCTCGCACAAACGATGGGAAGGTAGTACAGAAGTTAACATATGGTATTACTTTTGATTAAACATGAAAACTGAATAAACAGCCATTTCGGCCATTAAGTTTTTAAAAACTTAAAAGCTTGTTTATACCTAGTATAATTTAAAAAGCTAAAGCAATAGTGAAAACTCTAAATGATTGGTTTTTCGTGATATAACTCGTGATCGATTTGAAACATTATTCTTCATCACGTAGCTTGTTTTTCATTCATTCATTTTAACCTAGCCATAGGTTATATATAATAATTATGTTCCTTGATTTGATTTTTACAAATCGAATGATGTCTGGCAGGAATCATAAAAAAAAATTTTTTTTCTCTAGTGGCAGAAACTGATTGGTATTTGTTCACCGCCAATACAAACGTCAATTTGAAATTCCTGAAACAGGTAAGTAGGTAGTAAACGATTGAAAAGAATACTTTGAATAAATATTGGACCTTAGAGTATGAATAAAAAAAATGTACTCTAAGTATTTGACTTTCGGAATTGTCATGGATCCTTCCCTTGCAGCTTTAAAGCCTTTGAAAAAAAGCTCGTGCTAACTGCCTGTCATTTTACAGTCACAAATGTGCAAGGACGTTATAAAGTACTTATAATATCTTATAACATCCTTGCAAATACGATACAAACACAGAAAGTGACAAATTGAAAAGAGGAGTAGGCATATTACCTTACAATAATACTCGTATTTATTTTTATAACACACTTAAAATTTATAACTTGACAAACCCGTAACAATTCTAATTTAGTTGGTCGTTTTAATATTCGAAATTGGAATATAAGTGCCAATCCAAAAGATATATGGACAGGTAACAAGATAACGCGCTTAAAGCCCAGTTCCAAGTCCTCAAATTGACAGTATTTAGAATATAAAGCGCAAATTAATTATTCGGCATGCAAAGAGCATTCGTTTTGAGGCAAGTAATCCGTATAATATTAAGTGTTTATAACTATTAGGGTTTGAGCAAAAACTTCAGATAAATATTAAGCTAACTGTGCACAAATAAATGGCTGTTCATGGCGGGAGCCGGCAATTATATGCACGATTACCTAGAACTAACGACACTTATAGGAATAACCTATATTTACAATTACAATACAATAATGTCGTGAGACATTGAAGCTAATTAAAGTTCGTCCATTATTTTCACATCTTATGACAAAAAGGTGTAGAAGATGAACATGTTACCTACTTATACCACAGCTTATACCAAATATTTATTTTAGACTTTATTGACATATTTAAGACTGAACATAATATTTAACATGAACGGAAATCATTTGACGGCCTCGTAGCCTAGTTGGTAGTACGTCTGCCTGTCTGGATGTTGTATATTTATATATGTATGTATATCAGCTGTCTGACACCCATAGTACAGGCTCTGCCTAGTTTGGGGTCAGATGGCCGTGTGTGAGGTGTCCCACATATCTATCTATCTATCTATCTATTAGTATGAAAAAATATCCTAAATTGACAGTTACTAACTACGCCCCTTAGAGTATAAATAGAAATATTTATTCTCTAAGCTACACCATTATTTAATTTTAAAAATATGTATACTTATTTAAAACCCTTTTCCTACCAGAAAAAAATACGCATCACTTGAGTTATCTATTATAACAACAAATAGCCTTTAAGATTTCAATAAATTAAAGCATTGATCGGAAACGTTTCCTTCCATACCTTACACTCCTTTGAATATCTTTTAGCAGTTTTTTTATGTTTAAAGTAAGGTTTCGTTCCATTAGCCTCACGTGGCAGACTCTACACTACAAGTTTCTTTACAGCACTAAAGGAGAGGATAAAATTAAGCGAAGTGCTCATAAGACATAAGCGGTCGTGTGCAGATGCTTATGACTTATTTTACTGCCGCCAGCGGGCACTAGACACTGCAAAAAGTTATTGTTTAGATGAGCTACTAGTATTGGTGGTATATATGTCGTAGCCAAGTGGTTAAAATAGCCGTTCAATCAAACAGCTAGCCCTTTGACTGAACATCGCCATTCAATCACACGGCTGTACGTCGCTTAGCCGACTTGTTGACTGCAACGTTCAACACTACAGCTTGACGACGCTTAGCCAAATGGTTAAATGGCAAATTAACTAGGGTGACCATTAGTTTAGCATGTGATTTGAAAAAATAGGAAAACTTTTTGTAATTTCTTGGGAGATTTTTCTTGGATTAAGTTTAAGGACGGTTTAAGAGGTGACCAAAAGTTTGAACAAATTAGTAAACATGAAAAACAAATTAATAATCGTAATATTCTTTATTGTTGCATGATGGGCAGAGCGATACAAAAAATTTAACAGCTTTTTTTGCTATATAAAACTGACTCTTAATATTATACACCATCTTGTCTCTGCCTCCATGTCCATAATCTTTATGAATAGTATTTAGCATGGTGAAATACTCTTTTCGGGGTACAATGCGTATCACAGGATCATCAGTACTCTTTCTTTTTAAAATAAGATATTCTTTACTGCCAGTTGTCATTAAATCGTATTTTGATATCCAATAATAAGACATAGAAGACCTGCATTCCGTGTTAGTCATGGATACCCTAGCGTTCTTTAATAACTTCAAATACCTTGGTGATGCATTTCATAATCCTGTGATTTCTCTTCGTATAACTTTTAAAATTTTAATTCACTCTTATCACTCGTATGTGCCTCCATAATTTCTGGCTCTTCAACACTAGTAACGTACCTATATTTACTACTTTCTTTCCGAAAAATATCTTGAAACAATCAAAAACACAGGTAAGTTGACGCCATATTGAAAACAAAACACACCTAGCGCCGTCGCGGTGGTAAGCTGAACTAATTCAATTAAAAGGCGGCTTTTGAGTCAGCTGTAATGTTGAACGTTTTGAGCGCCTCAAATATTCAATTAAGAAGCTAGACGTGTGATTGAATGGCGATGTTTAGTCAAAGGGCTAGCTGTTTGATTGAACGGCTATTTTAACCAGTTGGCTACGACATATATTTTGTATTGTTGGTAGTAAGGTACCGTCTACTTTGTTTACTTTGGCCATGTTAACGTGGTTCTTTGTTGCCCGCATCCAGCGGCTTTCCGCGACCCTCACCAGATATTCGCGTCGATTGATCAGGCGTGTCAAAGTTAAAGTCAAAATATTGATTTTTAATTTTAGGATATTCACATCACTTAGTGAAGTTAGTTACATATTCTTTTGTGGCGAGTTCAGAAATTTGGCTGTCTTTTGTGGAGGTACCATAATATATGTGATATATTCTTAATGGTACACCTACACTAAAATAAAAAACCGAAAATGGACATTAAAAAAATTTAAATACTATATCAATAGATAATTATGGCTGAAGTGCTTTTACCTGTGAAAATCTATTATTAGTTTTTATTTGTGCTGTTGTGGAAATTTCGGTTACGAGCATAGTGCTTACAATCGCATCGCGTATTAACTTTTAAAGGTTTCTGTCTGTGGCACTGTATTAAAAATATGTTGTTAAATAAACGAAAAATGTCTAAAGGACCTTGTTAGACAGATTTTTCTTACTAAGACCTAATGTCTAATTTATTTTTCTAAATTGGAAATGTTATTTTCAAATTAACGCGTTTGCTTCTACGATACTGACAAGAAAAAATATATTTCCCAAGTATGCTTCTTCATTTTGTTTAATGAGAATTTGTATAATATAATATAATATCAAGTATTATTTATCTTCTAACTTCGGTTGATTGAGTTTTTTTTTATTCTGACATAGAGCGTTCTTATTTAATGCCAACTATTGAAGCCTTCCAGGCGGAATACACATAAACCTTGCCATCTTTTGTCAGGTCCTCACATTTATTGGCAATATACGGCCCAAAGCGGTCTTCAGCGCCCGTCTGTTTTATTGTTATCGCGCAAAGGATTGCAGTGCACTCAGCCGCACTTTACTGCACGTTACTGCGCGTTACTGCGCTTTACTGCGCTTTACTGGCTGTCAAAGAACGTCCAGGCTGGTTGATGGTGCTATTCCTTTACTCAAAATTGGCGATTAGTCATATCGGTATGATATTTTACTTTTTCTCAGACTTGCTTATTTAGAAAATTGAGTTACAATATTACGATTTCCAAGAAGAAATTTATAATTCAAAATGAACAGATCAGTACTTTTGATGGCATTAAGCTATTGATATGGAAAAGGAGAGATCGGCCAGCAAGCAATAAATTGGCTAAGGTGGTCGTTTTGTCTAATTATGTCCGAGTTGTTAGATAAAAACTTTTATTTTAAATGCACAATAAACACATTTGAAAACAAAAATGAAATCAAGTTTGTCTGTTCTAAAATAAGTTAAAAATTATGAATATTATGAAAAATTACAAATTTTCCTAACGAAATATCTGTTTTACTATATCTATTACTATATTATTAAGTAATAAGAGATTTAGTAATCTACCTACATTATAAATACCGATATTTCGTAACAGTTACAGTGACGAGACAAGGTAGTGCAAAGATTCTATAAATTTCATAATAATAGTAATTTATTATATCCTACTCTACAACGAACTATCCCTTGTCATAAATTCACGTTACTATTTAGCTAGTAAAATAAACTTTTCAAACTTGTATATTATTTTTTATCAACACTGGAAGTTCTGTACCAGTGTTGTGTTAAATCCTTAACACTTTCTTTCTTGACCAGTCTTACAACCTGAGGTGTGAAGAAAAATAAAAGTCAACATTGTAAATCCACCGCACAGACTGCGTATAACCTTAGAGTTGTTTTATTTTATGGTTTTCTTACTTATGATACTGCATTGTCTGCTACTAAACATATATTTATTTAGCACAAAGTTTTTAAAAAATGGTGAATGCACGCCATTGTCACATAATGCATACTAATTTAATTAATAAGTATTTTTCTAAAATAATTTTATCCATAATATTATAACAAGTTTATTTGTGACGTTAAATATCAAAATCGAATAAAAAGGTAAAGAAAGAATGGTCACATATAAATAACCAGACTAATAAAAACTTTTTTGATACGTATACATACGCGTAAAACCAGATAACGAAACGACCTCGTTATTTTTTTTCTTAATCCTAAATCTGTAGTATATTCAAGGCAAGACGAAATATACGTTATCACTGTCAAATGGGAATAGGTTTAAATGAATTAAAGTGAAAAACATTTATTCTAATTAAGATATAATAGGTGATCCTTCTCTAAATCCATGAGTCGTTCGGCAACTCGTCGCAAAACACTATTTCTAAGATTTTTTAACTTAAGTGCAGTCAACATCAAACGAACTTTTGAAGTATGAGAGTCTATTGTTCAGAGAGTAGCGAAAGAGTTCCGATACGGTTGTGAGGGCAGGACCGGTTTCGGTAATCAAGGGCACGATGCTTCACAACCTTGTAAAAATCAAATGAAACATTCGAATTTAAGAATGCTTATGGTCAAGTGCCTGTAGTCTCTGTAATTACCCTTCAGGTAACAGTGCCCGTACCCGCCGGCGGGGGCGTGGGATAATCAGAGACGGAGCCCCTCAGGCGTCGTTTCCTCCACGATGTTTTTCAGTATCAACGCGCTAGGCCGAGGTCCGAGGCTCCCTCGAGCCGCCCCTAGACGCGTTGGTAATGACTTTTTTTTGGGGTAGAGTCTTCCACCCCCCGCAAGTCCGGTGAAGCTTGGTTGGTCGTACTTTTTCGACACAAGCAATTTTTTTTTTATATCCTACTTTATTTCCCACTGCTGGGCAAAGGCCTCCCCTCCATTACGCCAAACATCACGATCAAGCGCACTTGTGGTCCAGTCTGTGTCGTACGCGTCCAAGTCGTCCCGCCAACGTCTCCGAGGCCTGACACAAGAATAGGTCAATTAAAAAAAAAGAGTGTTACCTCTGTGGGCGCGGGGTCGCTTCGCTACAAGTGCGCGGGCGGCGGCGAGGGGCGGGTGGTGAGGGGCAGCGGGAGGGGCAGCAGGTGCGAGTAGTCCTGCGCGATGACGTAGCGGGACGAGCAGCACACTCCGTACGAGCTGCCCTTGCGCGCCTGCATCTCGAGCAGCGAGCATAGCGACCGCTCGTACAGTCGCCACTGGTGGACCACCCACTGGGCTGCAAAACCACACCTGGTTAGCTACCTCACATGGATATGATGGATAACCCTCTTTTTTTCTTGGGAAGATAAATTGACAATGCCAGCACATGCGGCTGGATATGTTGACCTTGAGAGCACCCGTATTCCATAGCGGCAGGCGTGAATTTCGTAGTGCGAATGTCCAACTGCATGTGCTGGCTTCTATACGAATGGGCAGAGCTTAAAGTATAAAAAAATGGGCAGAGCTTCAGCTGAGCTGCAGAGTGCAGCCAAGGTACCTCAGCTGTTATAATTGTTGGTTATAAACTATAGTTTGTTTCATATTAATCCGGACAAAAGGTCATTGACGCCTGCATTTAATGAGTACCTTTTTTTCAAACGATACGACAAAACTGTAGGAAATTATCGCAAAATACTTAATTTGGCATACCATAGTAAAAGGCGGGGTGACCATGTGACCTTGCCAGACATTTTGGCGTTACATTATTTTTAATAAATTTCAAGAAAAGAGAGAGGTCAATGAACTTTTGTCCGGATTTATATGAAACAGACTACAGCTACCTCACTCGGATATTGATTTTAGGAAGATAATTGACATATGTACGAATGGGTAGAGCTTCAACTGAGCTGCAGATTGCACCTAAGGTACCTCAGCCTGTTATGATTGTTGGTTATAAACTAGTATATTGTGACAAACGCAATATTTTAATTCTATATGGAAAGGGTTGCTCTAACCCTGCACAAAAAAAGACAATCGCATGCGCAAACTGAAACACGATTTTTTTTTTATTGATCTATGCTTCTTGTGTCGAAAAAGTACGACCAATCAAGCTTCACCGGACTTGAAAAAAAACGTCTTCATAAATGCAGAAATAAGCCAATTTTTTAAATACAACAAGAGTTTAACGATGTAATTTAACGATCAAAGAATCACCGAATTCTGAACGTAATTTTAATTACAAGGACTTCAGAATGTATGACTTTGGTTTGTATATTGCAATCAAAACGCTACAAAAGGATAAGTAACAATACATGCTAAAATTTGTAATTAATCTTAAAGTTAATTGCATAGAAAATTTTCTATTTATACTCTTTAATTGTAATTTGGACTATAATTTTAAGATTCTGATATTGCCACCTTGTCATTATAAATTAATAGATTGTTGTAGAACAGGTATCCTAAAAATGTATATAATTTTACTGTCCCAAATTCGAAAGGTAATTACGACAAAGAGTGGTTAAAATTATAAACAACATAATTTCTTCACAAAAATACATCGACTGTACAACCGATACGACATGATACGAATCAATGATAGAAACTATAGATAAAACGGTCTAGAAATTTTAAGTCCTTACAAACTCGGTCCTTTTAAATCAACGCTTTGCATTGCCTACCACAGATTATTCAAGTCATGATAAAGGAAAAGCGAGTTCTTCTTTCCTTCTTAACAATTCTCATAAAGCCCATTTAATAATAATACTTATATATAACATAACCATTGCTCGTAACGCCATCATCATCATAATAAAGATAGCGCCGATGGTGCAGTGGTTAATGGCCTTCATCTCTTGATCAGAGGTGCCGGTTCGAGAAGTAAAACAAGCCACAAACTAACTAGCAGTATAGTGTGGTCACTCAGATTCACAGATGAAAATGAAAGTAGGTTAAATACACAAAATTACTTTGTTAGTATGACTAAGTTGACCTGAGGTACATTCGTCGTTAACAGCTCATATAAATGTCCTCACTGAGAGGCTCGAGCCTACCCTGAAATCAGGGTGAACAATGTACAGCTATATAACATGGCTTTATTTTAAAAATATAGCATGGCAATCGGGCGTTGTCTGTTTTATCCCTCGGCTATTGACCTCTGTTTTAAATAAGAGTGCGAACGATTACTTTATTTGCGCTTGTTGTACTCCTTTTACAATACATTATTGTGGTCGTAGAGCGGTAGCAAAAACAACTTTGCAATACAAAGGTATTTTTGCCGCTTCGATTCTCTAATTTGCTTTCGCACAGTTTGGAATAAGTGCGCTCTTGGCTGCAAAAAGAACTTGGTAATCGTGCACACGTTAATTTGAAACAGTGTATTAGATGTTTCACGTAAAAATCTAGCAGATTTTTGCTCGTAGTCTAGTACAGTTATAAAGTTATAAGTATCGTTATTCGTTTCTGCACTTAGGTATGCTATCTACGAAATGAAATAGGTTTTAGTAACCTATCCAGGCTTCCACTAGCCTGTAATAATCAAACTTGGTAGAGCCACAGTGATGTTGTAAAGTGCAGCAAGTTGTAAAATGATTAGAACCGTAATTAATAAAATATCTTTAGGTAGGTACATGTTTTTAATGACCGCGGAAATGTCTCGTAATTTGCTTTAATGTGTACAACAATGATTGTAAAGCGAACTGTGGAGCGTTTAGTCCAGTAGTAGGTACTCGTAGTAGATTATTCTATTGTTATCCTAGTGAGAGTCCAGTTTTTTATTTTTCATTCGCGTTAATAAAGTAGGTAACATAATAGTCTTCTATTAATTCAGATTTTGTCCAATCTTTTTAACCTTACTAGGACTATTATTATTGTACGACTATTACAAAAAGAGGATACATTTCACATTAAAGCCCGCAATAGAATTATAATGATGATGACAATTTGTTGAATGTATTTTACGAAGCATCAAATATCTAAATAGTAAACTGTAATATAACACAATTTTTAATGGGACTGGCCAAGTTACCGCTGTACCACGGGCTAGTGAGTCTAATAGTCCGACAAAATTAAATGTAATGAAACAAGATAAAATTGCAACAAATATAATAGTTTTAGTGCAGCAAGTTATATAATGAAGTTTATATTACCACCGTCAAATCCAGTCAGATATCGAAAGCAGTATTAACTGCATCACCACCGTGTAATATCGCAACACATTATCACCAAAATAAGGAAGGGAATGCCGTAAAATAGGCAAGCTAATAGCGAACATGCAACAAAGTTGCAGCCCATATTTAAATCTCTAACACTGATATCAAACTATGCTATTTTTATTACTGAACCCACACATTTCCAAACGCTCTAGGTGTAGAAATAGAAACTCTGAGCTATAGAAGTAAGGTAGGAAGTATGTTTTGAAATAATATGTCGGATACAACGTTCTATGCGTTAGATAATGATCGCAGTTGTGTGCAGTGTCAATGATGCCAACTCGCGAGTTGCACTTACATACTAACCACGTGTCAGATTATATATAATTATATTGGTTGCACTATTGCACCAGTTTATTTAGACCCCTCCAGTTCTTGTTGGTTCCTTGGATAGGTCAGTAAATGTACCAAATGCGGAGGGCGGGGTAGACCAACTGCTAAAATGAACGATGCGAAGATAGAATGTCGCATGGGTTGTTATCGTTTCGTCGTGCAAAATGATAAATGATTATATTGTATTGTGATAATGTAATATCCTTTTACATGGTTACATTGAAACTTGACCCCAATTGGAGTAAGTATCTACAGTTTTAATACTATAAAATTATAATTACAAATGTAATTTGTTTGTTTTAGGTATGGATTTTTGCACAAAATCGTAAATACGTACACTGTTTATTGATTTAGCACCAAGTTTTATTAAGTTGAATAGAAAGAACTAAATTCTAAAATTAGATGACGAGTTCAAAGGCTACAACCTAGATCTTTTATTTCAATGAAGTTTATATAACGGTTTATGAGCTATAATACCAACAATATGCTCTGCTCTACTTCAGAATTAATTAATATATCACCTATTTAAATCATTTCAGTACTCAGGCAAAGTGACAGTAAATATCACAGTCATAAAAGATGTTGTTAAATGTACAGTCAGGAAATTCGAAATTGCTCAGTTTGCAAATAACACTGATATTATAAAGGCGAAAGTTTGTAAGTGTGTGTGTGAATGTGTATGTTTGTTACTTCTTCAAGACTAAACTGCAGAGCGATTTAAAAAAAATTGTATGGAGTTAGCTGACACCCTGGATTAACACATAGGCCACTTTTTACCGCGGGAAAATACCTCGTTTCCACGCAAAAACGCCCCTCTAACATGCCCGGTCCACGCGTGACAGACATAACTTTGTCGTGCGTATTCTCTTATCCTATTGGAGGATATTTCAATATGGCGGGTTTCTCGCGCGACAAACTTTTGTCATAGCACTGCATGTTACGGGTGCTGTTATCGGCGGAAACGCGGGGCGAAAAGCTAGTAGATTTATATGGCGGGCTGCGAACACATAGTACTTTTGGAAATAATGTACAAAGATAAAGAAAATTTAAAAGACCGCTGGTCATTTGTTTATGTTGGCAACTTGGCATTATAAATCTCTGCTAGCGATAAAATAACTTGAGGCGGTCAACCTCTTCATTTCCTGACTATACAAAATGTATACTATCTGTATAGTTTTGCATCTATTTTTAGGACAGTTTATCCAGTAGCCGTCTGGCTGCTAAAGTGATGCTGAATAACCAAACGTCACGGAGGTAGGACAATACAATGTTGCATGATTGTGATATCAAGTCCTCAACAAAGGACAAGTTGTAACGTAATGATATTTGTTAGTCATCCATCACAACCATATCGAACAACAATAGACGTGCATGAAATTTTAAGCCCTTAATTAATATATGTAGGTAGGTACTTAAAATTTAAAGGTACTGGCCCTAATTGCTAAGGTACTCGTATAACCCTTTCATAAACGTCCCATTTGTCCTTATGTCTTGTCTGTGTCGTCGTAGTTGTTAACAGCCCATATGTGTGCCCACCGAAATGCTCGAGCCTACCCTGAGTTAGGGTGAACAAACCTCGTGAAGTCGACCACTCTGGCCCAGTGCGGGTCGGTCAACTCCACAACCTTTGAATTTATTTGCAGGTGAGAAAACCTGCACACACCGAGAGTCGAAGTAACGTAGTATGAATTCAAGAATTGAACCCACATTGGTTTATAAGTGACATCAGAGGCTTAAACTCGCGCTTCCCGAATGTATGACAGTCTAGACATGCGCAAAACATTACGTTAAAATGCCATATCACATTACTCATTCATTACTTTCGAAAAGGTGATATCACCCCGTACCCTTACACATCACCCTAAACATTACCCAAAATGTTGATTGAAATTATCACCACAGAAGAAAGATACCTTTGTACGAAAAAATGTGCTGTAGTATACCGTACCGTACCGTAGCAATACATATTACTTTATTATTATAACATTACCCGCGCACGGCCGAGACATTAGCACAGAATATCAAATAGTAGTCCCTAACATTAGCATAGTCGAGTCGAGATGAAGCGGCGAGATCAGATAGGATACAAAAAAAAACTTTGTTTTTTGCTAACTGACCCGAAAGAAGTTGATTTTCCTTCATTAGTAGCTAATGTGTGATGTGTACTGGTGTACTGGTTACAATACTCGCGTAATATGTGATATTCCATTACCCTTTAGGGTGATATTACTTTTGTGATATCATACGACATACGCATTAGCATATGTCTAATGACAACAACGGTCCCAGCCACTTGGCCACCGACGCGAGCGACGCTCTCCTAACGTAAACACAGAACGACAAAGAGGAAGAAAGATATGTTTGGGTAGTATAAAGATGTGATATAAGATCCTGTCCACTTCAGTGATTTGGTATTGAGAAAAATATTCAACTATGGTCTATGTTTCATATAAATCCGGACAAAAGTTTATTGACCTTTCTTTTCTTGAAAGTTATTAATAATAATGTAACGCCAAAATGTCTGGCAAGGTCACACGCTCACCCCGCCTTCTACTACGGTATGCCAAATTACGTATTTTGCGATAATTTCCTGTAGTTCTATCGTATCGTTTGAAAAAAATGTGCGCATTGTATGTAGGCGTCAATGAGTTTTTGTCCGGATTAATATGAAACATAATAAATTTTATCGCAATAACCAATTCGGGGGCATCCATCACGGGGGCAAAATACATTGGGGGCATAATACACGAACCCTTAGGAGCAAATCCAAGACAACCCCCACCTCAGTCAGGTGATAGAATTTCTTTCTTTAAGATTTGCATATATTTATTACGTCTATACTGCAAAATGACAATTAATAGTGTCTATGTGTAATTTGTTGTTATCAGCACGACCTTCTTATCAACATACTTAAATAAAAACTGTTGTATGTTAAAAAGTAACTTGTTTGGAAACAAAGCGGCACAGTACAGTTATCAACAGGGGTCAACACACTTCTTTAAATAATTCCTGAGACAACCGAACCATTGTAACTTCAGATAAATTGTCTCATAATTTCACATTAAAAACTAATATACTACCGAGATAGCTACTTTGTCAAATCATAAATAGTTCTCTTGATGAATGGCTTTTTAATTTATACCTTTAACCAAGAGTATATTGAATATTACATTGTAACTATCAATCAATCAGACCATTCAAGTTTTTATTTGTTTAAGCACTGTCCATTGCTAATTGTAAGTTTTTGAGGGAATTATATAAATTCATTACTGTCTATCTGTCCTTCAGCCAGGACAAAACATTACGAACAATTTAAAATAGATTTGTGTAAAAAAATTAAAGGCTGTTTAAAATATATGAACAAAATTGTGATCGACAAAATTTATTGGTTTATCCATTAACAAATAGTCGAAACGTGCTCTGAATGTTTTTATGACTTTAAAATGCACGAAGCAGAAACCCGAGGATAGTAAACAAAGTAATAAACATTATAAGCAACTTAAAAAGGGTATGCTCTACGGACGTTGATATCGTCATTATATGAAGTAAAGAAAAAGTAAGAAAGAAAGTTTCATAAAGTATATTCTATTCTATTCTAATTAATACTCAATACTCAATACTCACTACTCAATTAAGGACCAACTCAGACCTATGCTGATCAACGCAATTGATTTTCGACCTTCGGTATTTGGTAAAAGCTCGACACTTAGTAAATACTGAAAGGACATGCGCGCGCAGTCAATGTATTTAATTAACTTTCCCAAAGACACTATACTTATTAATTACAATTTCTTTTTGTATGGGACTACCGAATTGGTTTTAACCAAAATCGTTGACTTCTAATTAGTATGTGGCGTTGTCAGTGGCCAAGTGACTAGGGCCGTTAACTTCCATTCGAAAGTACGAGTACATCAAAAGTCAAAGTTTTTATTCGAAGTAAGATTTTTAAAACCACTTTTCGACGTCGAGGCGAGTTCACAATTTGTGTTTAAGCCCCAGCACGGCACGTACCAATGTGCTTTCGATTATTGAATTTATATTTACATTTATTCGATGCTCTCGTAAAGAAAATGACGTGCGGAAATCCCTCCTCCGAATAAATTCAAAGGTTGTGTAAGAATTTGACCAATTCGCACTGGGCCACCGTTTACCCAGATTTCAAGATAGGCTAAGCCCCTCGATGGGGACATAACACACTAAGCTGTAAACGAGAGTAAAGAAAACGTAAAATGTTCGCCTATCTTTTTGTCATTCACCTTGAATCTACACGAGTGCAAAAATCCGAAAATAGATTTGACTGAAAATGATTACTTTAAGATGCAATGTATTCGTTACATAATAAAAGTGCATCGCTCTCAGTACAATTCTGGCGGGCAGCCAAACCCAACACTGGTTAGTTTATTGGTAGGTATTAACAATGAACTATGTAATTGCATTCAATTGGAAATACCAATTGGCTAGCCATAGATCTCTGCTGAAGCAGTCTCTAATGAGATCTTTACGACGATTAAAATATAGTAGGATGCGCCTGAGTTTATTGTGGAGCTGGCAATGATTAGCGTGATCGTGTTCGATAAATAGTTCAGAGGTGTTGAAATTTATAGTATCTGCAACAATATTTTGTTTCCGATGACAATATCATAATATAATGTGTAAATAAATCGGAGGAAATTTCGTCTACTCCCTTGTTTATTTAATAATAGTAATTACTTCTGTTAGCATTATGCGAATAATAATTAAGGTACTTATTAATTACATAATTTCATAAATAATATATCCTGCCAATCTAATTATATACTTTTTATTAAATCAAAAGTAATATAATACGATTTTTTAACTGGAATGTACATATAGATGAATTGAACAAAATGTTTTATTTTATTTTTAAAAGTAGCTGACTTCTATAACTAGAAATTCATAAAAATATAGGTGTGTGTACGTAAAATTTATTTTATTTCAAGTAGGCCTTCACATAATTCAGTGGAATCCTAATCAATAAGCTAGATTACTAACTAATGTATAGTAATCACTGCATACTTGCAGTCAACACAAAGTAGAGTCAAGTTCATAAGGTCAGGTGCAGTCGAGGCGACGCGTGTAAGCAAAGTACCTACACTTTGCGACGTGCACTATTGCAGAGCGATAGTATTGCTATCGAAAACTGACCTTGAAAATCTGACCATCTATCAATAAATCTATCAAAATTATCGACTTTTTTCTATAAAGAAAATTGTTCAATACTTTTGAACTGTCTCGTTATTAATATAATATCGTGAAAAGTCCCGATAGTATCGTGAAAATTATGTCGGTACTATTGACGATTAACGATAGTCACTATCGAGTTTTTTTAAATAACGACAAACATTTTTATGATATTATTGCTTTACAATAGATCTATTGGATCTACCTATTATGTGCACGCAATACAATAAAAGATCTCCTCGCACCCCTATTGGTAATTGACTATTGACTATTGATTGATTCTTCATTTTTGACTATTGTTAGTGTTACTGATTTCCAAGGTCACAATACTATCGGTTGACATGCTGTCACTGCAACAACACTGCACTACACACTCTAGCTAAACGGACACCTAGTCACGCCAATCCGTTGTGAAGTTCACCGCTTTATGTATGATTGTGAATGTTATTATAATTACAGCCTGAATAGCGTCGGGTACCTTTGGACAGATTCTCAAAAGGACAGATGTTACAAAGACGGAAATGGTACAGTTCCACACACCATTCCTTAATAAGGTTGTAGTACAGTCACAGAAGAAAATAATATGATACAGTGCCACGGCCCTCACTTCTATTACCACAGCTATTACTAAGAATAGATACGGCCTTTCTTGAATCCAGGCCAGAAAAAAAAAGTAATTAAGGCCTCTTGACGGAATCAATCTCAATCTCTCAGACAGGAAGGTAAATGGGAAACGGAATAGAAGGAAGTACGTAAAATATTTTTCATTCAATATTTTACATAATAAGAATGCCTTATTGATTTCGTTGTACCTAATTTGAAAGTTGATAAATTAGTGTCTGGTGTGCGTGTGCCAGTGAGTTTTTATCTATTCATTGATTATTGAATTTTTACAGATGGATGCACGCTTGTTAGTTTAAGTACGTAGCAATTATTAATAACAATTCAGTTATTTCTGTGAGATATTAATGAATAACTATTATGAACAGTTGAGTTTGCATGATGCTCGCTCTTTCCCTTTTATAAAACAGAATAGGTAAGCTCTTTTATCGAACAAGATGAGCAGGGTTTTTTTTATCAAGCTCATAGGAAGCTTAAACTAAAATCACCTTTAATACCAAAGTATTTGGGTTAAGTTTCGGTAATCATTATATTATACTAATAATCATTAATATTATAAAGAGGAAAGATTTGTATTTGTGCGTGTGTGTGTGTATGTATGTTTGTAATGAATGAACTCAAAAACTACTGAACCGATTGCGAAAATACTTTCATCATTGGAAAGTTACATTTACCCGGAGTAAACATAGGTTACCTTTTACCGCGGGAAAATGCCTCATTCCTACGGGAAAAACTGTTAACCTGGGCGGAGCCGCGGATGGAAATGTTTATCTTGAGAGCGCCTATATTCCGATTGTCCAACCGCATGTGCTAGCTAGCTACTGTACAGTGATCTAATGATGTGACGATGAACATTATACAGAAAGCGACAGCTAAATAATACACGCAACTCGTCACGAGTGAGCACAGATGACTTAATGGATGTATTTAAAAAAAATCTAGATCAAAATCGGCGCATCCGTTTAGGAAGTTCGATGCTACAGACAGACAGACACACATTAAACTTAAAACACCCCTCATTTTCGTCGGGGGCTAAAAATGACCCTTTTTTTTATGACAGTGTCGGATTTTTTTTCGTTTCGAACGTACAAATGCGGAAGTCCTACATAGTCATTAGTTTATTTTATATTCTAATTAACTTATTACAAACAATTGTAAAAGCGACACTGAAACTGATACGAATGCATGAATAACTACTTATAAAACAACGTTACCTGGTTACCTATAGACGTTTTGTAAGTATTCATGAGAAACTCGTACCAACTTGAGTAAATTGTTACGACTAACAGACCCCCCAAACTTGCGTCTTTCGACTTTCCAGCGTCGTCTTCGCGCTAGCGGCGACGCGGCGTCGAAAGCGAGTGAAACACAAGAAAGAAAGAAAGTTGAGTTCGCAATAAAATGTTCCAAAAAAACGCTGGCGCGACGACGACGCTCGAACAACGCTCGAAAGACGCCAGTGTGAGGGGTCTGTAATACACCTACATCCTCATTTGACATAATATCACGTGATAAATAGATCATCATCTCAGCCGAAAGACGTCCACTGCTGGACAAAGGCCTCCCCCAAGGATCTCTACACAGGAAAAAATTTAAATAGATACATACGTTTAAATAAGGCTTGTTGTAACAATGCCAATTTTTTTTCTTTATCTTAGTATTTTTTTTCACTTATTAATTAAAGAAATTAGGCGAAAATTTACTATTTCTATTTCTGGCGTCTTTCCACCAAAACAGCTAATCCAAAAGTGTTGGAAAAAAATGAAAATATATATTTACTCATATATTACACAGGAAATCCTATAACAATTATTTACATTATGCCAAGTTAGTTATTGTTGTTATGGAAAATAATGAAATGGATTATATCTGTCCTTGTAAAATCTCAAGTCAATACACAACTGATTTGAATAGCAAGAAAATCTTTAGATACTACCGTTATAGTAACCGACTGCTCTATATAACTATTGTATAGGAAGGTTTAGAACCAACCAGTTATAATAGATCCATTGCGTATTTGCGAAGTAATACTCATACCAACACGTCATTACTCTAGTTAATGAACGTCCAATTAATCGTTCCAGTCGCACCGTATAGTAGTAGCCTTTTATTAAAGCTAAGTAAATGCCAGTATGCGATACAGTTTACTTACATAGATGATTGTGTAGTTTCGTACACAGCTGCCTACTTATTCATTTTTAAATAGTCACTTGAAGCTATTATTCGCAATGGTGTATAATGCCTGTGATAAAAATGGATAAAAATATCCTACGCAGTGAATTTTAAACCGTATTTTTAAAATTGTATAATATATTTTAGCTAGGTACATGAAATGTTTTTTCCGGAGAGTTCTTCTTCACAGAAGACAGCCAAATCGTGAACTCTCCTCGACGCGAAGAGTGATTTGTAAAATCTTATTTCGAATAAACACATTTTGAACTTTGAACTTTCAAACATGCACTTTTGGACTTAGGGTCTTTTGGGAAGCTCAACATAGCTGCAGAAGCTTTAGCAGTCAATCCTGATGGTAAGAAATTATCAAAGGGCATAAGAGACATTTAGCAGAATGGCTTATTGTGGCTCAATGGTAATTAATAAGGTGTAATGAATGAAGGCACATAAGTAGGAAGGGAAGGTATAACATAATTAATTATAGTTTCACTGATCTACACTTAAACTCCTAAGAGTTTACTAGAAAGAAATACATTATTAAAAGGCAAGCTATACAATTTAGCGCAACAAGGTATATATTTGGTATTCTGTGGCCCAACTGCTAACAACTTGAGAAGTCAAATGCCAAATGACAAAAAGAACGAAATGTATTGTTTTTGAAAATGGTGAAATAACCGAAGCTCGCCTACACCCAAAAGAGCAAAGGGTCCGCAATAAAAAGAGACTACGTGACTAATGCCAAATAACATTCAAATTCTCAAAACTTATACAAAAAAGCCCTCCCGCAGGCAAAGAGATCGTCAGAGTTAAGATTTTCCTCTTCTCAATTACTAGGGCTGAATCCCTGTCCCTGAGTGCCGCTAGGCACGTTGAAGGCTAGACACCTTATTAGGGGCACTTAGGGCTATGGATAAGTCTTAACCACCCCAGTCAATTAAAGAAAAACAGCTGCAGAGCCAACAAAAGAAAACTGCCAAGTAACCAATACAATTGCCATTGTCCCAGCATTATCTCTGCGTTTTAACCGCCAGATGGTTCTGAAACAATAATCGTTGTTCGAGCTTCGAACTCTCTTTCGTAAGTCACGAGACCCGGTTCCCTTTCCACTGCGGTTTTCCATATTTTGCCACAATACCACCACAACACTTGCCTTACAATCCGGTTTTCCATAGCAACAGAAATACGCCAGTTAATTAGTATAGTATTTAACCACTTGTTGCTCATGCGTGCGTAGCTACAGCACCACCACAAACCTTTGTCATACCAAATTGTAATTTACGTAATTCTTCTGTTGATTACTAGGGCTGTCAATCAAAACGGTCGTAAGTAATGTTTATCTCAAGGTGAATCCTGCTTGAAAAAGTTACGAGTTAACCCTTAAAGGAATTGAGTGGGTGAGCTGCCTTATCAGAGTGGGTTCACGCAACATTGAAACCAACACTGACTGGAAATGACAAATATGAAAGATAATTATCGGGACAGCCGAAAGACGTATTGCTTGGGACTTTGTGCCACCAGAGAGAGGTAATAACTCATCCAAATTAAAAAAGTATAAATATAAGTCCTGAAACTGAACGTCAAAAATGGAAAGAGATAAATAAACATTGGATGTGCCATGTGACATAGGAATAAGAGTTAGGTTCTCTACGCACTAAGCGGTAAGCCGCAGGGCGGTCAGCCACAATCAATAATATGTATGAAAAACTAGTTTTCTATACACACTGTGATGCGGCTATCGCCCAATAACCGCATGCGGCTACCGCATACCGCCCAATCGCTGCGGTTCCTCCGGTCCCTAGTGAGGGCTAGGCGCCGCTAACCGCTTAGTGCGTACTATGGTCCAAGAAAACAAGGTCTTACAATTAGACCACATGACTGACACAAGCCTACGTCATTTTGCGCTGTTCATCCTTTTTTTTTTTTCGACAAGGATGAATAGGCAAAATGACGTAGAAATGACGTAGGTTCGTGTCAGTCACGTGGTCTAATTGTAAGACCTTGTTTTCTTTGACCATGGTGCGTACAGAGCCTTATAACCAAAAGAAACAAAAAAATGTATGTTCTGTTTCGTTCCATTGAACTGATTCGTAAACAAATACGCTAATAAAATTTTACAATAAATAAATAAATAAATATGTGCGGACATCTCACACACGATTTTCTGACCTTAAACTAGGCAGAGCCTGTACTATGGATGTCAGACAGATGACATACATACATATCACTATCACTATCACTACATAGTATAAAATAAAGTCGCTTTCTCTGTCCCTATGTCCCTATGTCCCTATGTCCCTCCCTTTGTACGCTTAAATCTTTAAAACTACGCAACGGATTTTGATGCGGTTTTTTTTAATAGATAGAGTGATTCAAGAGGAAGGTTTATATGTATAATACATGCATAATATACTGAAGGATAACCCACAATAACCATTTTCCCGTGCGGAGCCGGGGCGGGTCGCTAGTATAAATATACAACATCCAGACACGAGACAAACACAAGTGCTCATCACACGAATGTTTGCCCTGGGCGGAATTCGAACCCGCGACCCTGTGCTTCGTAGGCAGACAACGAAGAAGATGATTTTACAACGTGTGAAAAATTCAGGAGTATAGCAAAAAGTGTTTTATTTCTAGTTATTGATTGCGAAGGCCCGATTCACGACGACTTCTAAAAAAGGGATGACAGCAAACTTGTTTTCCGAGTTGTTTCAGGGTTCAACTCTAGTACTTTTAGAACAAGAATCTAGCTCGGAAACTACATCGGTACTATGAAAATGTCCCTAGATAATAACACAACCAGGAACTCTTCCAAACTATTTATTTTCTCTTCATAAAATCGGGATCTCGTCCACCTTCGACCATCGGAGTCATTGTTATGACAAATCATCTTTTTTTAAAATGCGAGACAATTCCTAAATCAAAATTAAATCGTTTTTCTAGAATTGCAGCATAAGCGCCAGTTACATTCAAAAGGAGTTTGCAAACGCACTGATGCAAACTCCACAGTACCTAGTCTATATGTATGTAAGTATAACAGCTGCAAGCATACTAAAGTAAGATAAAGAACGGTCGATATTTTTTTAATTTCAAACTGTCAGAAAATCTTCCAATCCCACCGAAGCGGCTCTCCAATCTCTCTGATCCCACCCAATGTGTGCGCTAACTAGCTGTCATCGTTGTACCGTCAACAAGCATCTATTATTTTAGATTCACTTTAAAATTTACTTTGCATAGTCTTAATTGTTTCTTTTTACTAGAACAGTGATATTTGAAATCAACAGAATTAGTAAATAATTTTCTATCTGTCCTAAAATCTACGTCTTTTAGGTGAAATATTGATGGATGAATATTTTGCATACCTCAATGTTTTTTTTTTACCACAATAGTAAATAGTAAAACCCCGAATTAATTCAGTGAATAACCAAGGATATTTAAAATACATATTAATGATTATTGATATTTTAAACCCCCGACGAAAAAGACGGGTGTTATTATAAGTTTGACGTGTGTGTCTGTCTGTCTGTTTGTGGCATCGTAGCCCCTAAACGGATGCACCGATTTTGATCTAGTTTTTTTCTTTTTGCAAGGTTTTACAATCACGAGTGTTCTTAGCTATGATGCAAGAAAACATCTTCAGCTATTTGAAGATTATCAGCTCTTTTCTAGATGTTAAAAGGATCAAGTAACGGTTTTGTGCGGGGGTTTCTTAATTTTATAATTTAATCTTATTAAAAGGCAATATTTAATTCTTAAAATGTACTTATTCCAGGTCAGTGTTTCGCATAAAAGCGGGTACCTATAGTAGGTATATTATGAAGCAAAAAAGACAGCACCTGTTACTAACCTGTTAAAGGTCTACGTCCTCTCCGCAATTAATTCTGTAGGTTACTGTACCTTATTGCTGAACCAATTATCTGCAGTACTGTAGGTACTAAACATTATTTTTTATGAAAGTCTGTCGAATCGCAATAGTCGGCTAGGTCAGGTTGAGGTGATTGATAAATAAGTTAATTATTTAGTGATAAGTAAGTAAGTAACACTTAAGAACAAGAACAGTAATGATAAGAACAATAAAGTTGCCATTCTGACTAGACACGCTGTAAATTTAAGTAAGTTAAGTGTCCATATTTTTCGTTAACATGGGATCTGAAAAGTCATGTAGTTCAGAATGAATGCTATCCTAAAATAATAGCATAGCTGTCAAATTAGGCGTATTTTTAACCCCTGACGAAAAAGAGGGGTGTTGTAAGTTTGACGTGTGTGTCTGTCTGTCTGTCTGTGGCATCGTAGCTCCTAAACGGATGCTCCGATTTTGTACTAGTTTTTTTTTTGTTTGCAAGGTGTCACAATCGAGAGTGTTCCAAGAAGATATCTCCAGCCATTTGAAGATTATCAGCTCTTTTCTAATTGTTGAAAGAATAAAGTAACAAGGTTTTGGGTCAGGGGTTATTTTTTTTTATTTAGTGTTATAAGTCGGGTGTTTTCGTTTCGCATGCGCACGATTGTGAGATCGACGCGTTAAATTAATGTTTGACATATTATCTCAAACTAGATTGGCCATATCCTATCCCTTTTTGGCCTTAAATGAGTGAAAGAGACGTATAGACTTTAAAATTTGGATAAGGTGGGACAAAGAGAATTAGCACCAATGCTATCTATAATCCAGAGTCAATGTTAAGGGTGGTTAAGGTCACTTGACGCTACTGTTGCAATCTTTATACGGTAGTTTTTTATTATTGTATTAAAGTCGAACAGCTTAAATAAGTATACGACTAAAATTACGAATTTAAGTATACAACTCTGCGCCAATACTGACCTATCCTTTAAACTGTTTTTTTTTTAATTGTAATTGAATCCTCACTTGGCAGGCGGGTCGAAACTGCAAATTGATTGTTGGTAATATTGGTTGATGGATGCTGCTGACATGATACATGGGTGGGTAAAGCCCTACTTTTATAATTTATAATTTTGTAAAAAAGTTGTTTGTGTTTTTTTGTAAAAGATGCAACGCCTGTGAGTTTCTTCCGGCGAGTTCTTCTCCACAGAAGACAGCCAAATTGTGAACTCGCCTCGACGTCGAAAAATTATTTGTAAAATCTTACTTCGAATAAAAACTTTTTGAACTTGAACTTTTGAACTTGCCCAATAAAATGTTATTGCCTAATTTTATTGGACTGTTTACACGGTGAATGTTATATCATAACTTTCATAGACAAGATAGTTTAAAGTAATGATAATATAACCCTTGGACCAAAAGTTGACTTAAAAGAGACTCGAACTCGCATTAAAAAAGACAGTATGGCAAGACCGCATCGTCCGCCGCTATCGCAAGTATAAAATTGCATGACAACAAATGTGCCGACAATTTTCTCGTCCGATGAATTCGCAACGAACAGCATAGCAGAAGACGTGAGTGTTCCAGAAGAAATGCTACTTTAAAAAAACTACATATGCATCATTACTATTACAGCAATTTATTAAGTGCTTGTTTATTATGGTGATATCAATAAACTGAATCGTCGTACCAAAAAGTAAATTATAAATGCGTAACGTATGTTGAATTGATACTATTTAGGTGATAGAAATACAAGTATGCTAATAATGAAATCTGGTGACCAAATAATTCTTTGAATTCTCGGAATGCATTGGCAGTTTGGCAGACCTTTTCGCTGAATTTAAAAACAACTACTAAAATAAAATGATGAAACCTGGCAATAAGCAAATTTTAATGGAAATGTAATGGTAGTCAGAGCTGCAGTAGGATTAATTGAAATAATTCAATGTTAATATTCAGTGTATTAAAATTATACTGTATTTTTGTAACTATATGAAAGAACCAGAAACCAAACCCAGAACCAAGTCCAGATCCAGTGAAGATGATAAAGATTTTTGTAGTTAATTAAAAATACTTTTTGTAGACATAATTTTTATGTACAGAAGCCAGCACATGCGGTTAGACATGCGCTCTACGAAATTCACCCTTACGCGCTTCGGAATACGGGCGCTCTTAAGGTCATAAAGTCCAGTCGCATCGCATGTGCTTCCTACTGAACATACATATTAATATTTAGAGGTAATACTTCAATTAATCAATACATTAAATAATCCACGTCATAATATTACTTACAATAATACTTGTGCGCCAGAGTCATACCGTAAATAAATATCCTAAAAAGTATGTAATTATGTCAGTCCGGTTGATTTTTGTGATGTAATATTGCATGCGAGCGATGCAGTGTCAAGGTAACGCATACATTGTTGTAGTGTATTGATCCAGTAACTTATACTCTTTGCATTTAATGGTCAGTAGGCAGCACATGCTGTTGGACATGTTGACCTTGGAGTGCTCGTATTCCGTAGTGGTAGGGGTGAATTTCATAGTGCGGATGTCTAACCGCATGTGCTGGCTTCTGTATAGTATGGTCTGTTCATTTAACCGAGTCCCTGTAATGTAAACAAATAATGTGACGAATGGGTATCGTCACGTGTGAAACTTCTTACCTATATCTATCTAATACTCATGTGATCTATATTTTAGACTAATAGGTATTATAAAGAGGAAAGATTTGATCGTTTGTTTGTTTGCATTGAATTGGCTCCAAAGCTACTGAACCGATTTCAAACATTATAATAATAATAATAATTCACTCACTGTTGGATGTACCACACTATCTCTCGGTATCATAGACTATATTATTTTTTATTTATACTTATTTTTTATAAAGCTCCAATATTGTAATCCAAGGAGTAAAAAAATACCTAAAATATTCCTAATAATAGAATAGGCTCTAAAACCACTGAACCGATTCCGATGAAACTAAGTTCAAAGATAGAATAGACTTTGGGAAAGAACATAGGCTACCTTTTACTGAGGGAATAATCGTCATTCCTATGGGAAAAACTGTTAAAGCTATTGGGGTAAACGTTAAACCTCAGAATTGAGAAACCTCTTGTTACTTGATAATTTAAAGGTAACAAAGAATTATCTTTCGGTTAGCGGTTTGATCGAGGGTTCGGTAAATTTAGGTAGACAGCACATGCGGCTGGACAGTAATTAGCATTATGATATTCACGGATTACACGCTTTATGTCAGATACGCAAAATGTCAGACACGCAGATTGTCAGAATTCGCAAAATGCCAGAAACTCAAAAAGTCAGATTCGCAAAAAGTCAGACACGCAAAATGTCAGAAACGCATAATGTCACATACTCAAAAAGTCAAATACGCAGAATGTCATACTCAGAATGTCAGATACGCAAAAAGTCATCTAAACGTTTACGAAAGATTTGATTGTTTTTATTGTATAGGCCGGAAATTCACTAGAATGGTAACCCACAGTTGATTACAATAATAATAATAATAGATAGTAATACTTTATGCATAGGTGTTGATGTTAGGTGTCGATAATGGGGCTAAATTGTAGGTCTACTATTTACGTCATTTTTATTTTTGTTTCCTTTCTTTGGTAGCTTAAATTAATAATAATAATATGTAGGGACATCTATGGGTGTCAGACAGCTGATATACATACATATATAAATAAATATACAACATCCAGACACAAGGCAAACACAAGTGACCATCACACGAATGTTTGCCCTGGGCGGGATTCAAACCTGCGACTGTGTAGTTCGAAGGCAGGCGTACTACCTACCAACTTATTAGGCTACGCTACGAGGCCGTCAGATACGTAAAGTGCCATAGGCAGAGATCCTACTATATTATTTTTATAAGAATAGCATAGAGGATATATTATTAGCTCATTCATGTTCTAAACGTAGTCGCAAACAACTTTAGTCACAAACAAAGCATAAAATAATTTTATCTATAATAATGCACTTTTTGCATATCGACGTTGAGTTTATCTGATATATACTTGACAATTTCCACTTATTAAATAATAACTCCAGTCAGGAATATTTTTGCATTGTTTTTGATAAAATTGTGTAATAGATTTTATCATGACAACTTCTGTTTATAATACTCGTCCCAAAAATGTTGATGATTATTTATAGGTACCTATTTGATCGTGTTTTCAAATGAAATTATAATTAATGTGAACAGAAAATGTTTTATTAATTTCTTCCTGCCTATCGTTCATTTCATGACATTTTGCGTATTTGACATTCTGAGTTTCTGACATTCTGCGTTTTTGACTTTCTGCGTATTTGTCATTTTGCGTTTGTGACATTTAGCGTATATGACATTTCGCGTATAGTTTCACTAACCTGACAATCTGCGTGTCTGACATTTTGCGTATCTGACATAAAGCGTGTAATCCATATTCACCTCTACAGCTATGGAATAGGGTAACAAATATGTTCAGTCGCTTGCTGACTACTGCACCTATATTTGTACATATTTCTAATATTACTTATATGGATTGTAATTGTCTCAAAAATGTTAACATTTGTATTTCTGTCGCTATTTGGCACTAGTCTATATAATTCTAGATACTTCTTCGTATTATAGAAGTGAAACACGTGTAGGTAGAGTTCACTAGTACTAAAGTCACTCATTGCCGTGCATTTTGTGCATATATAATTTGCGGCGGTCGCTGCACATTTGTGCATAATTGACTATTTATATTATTTGTCTTTGGTTTTGTAGAATAGACTTCCGCAATATATTTATTGTTTTCTATCTGCTTCGTGGTTCCGCCCGCGTTAATATTTTCAGATTTTTTTTTCTTAGTTGATGCCTACTACGTTATAATAATTATCTGCGTGCTTTTCAGTCCTTTAGTGATTTATCCATTCAGTGATTTAGCTGCTTTCGGTTGATAGTCAGTCTTAAAGGTTGCCTTTTAATATAAAATACTTTGATTATATACACTCTAGATAGAGCCTAGGAGTACAAAAGCGTCTAAAAAATAAAGGGGCAACTGTTACCCCTTCACTCAATTTTCACCTGTCAGTCCAAATGGAGACGTCAAACGAACTGCTAGTCCAAAGCATCGTAAATAATTTTCATTTTTCTTCGACAAAATGACATCTTTCACCATAAAAGTGTGCCGGATTTATAGAGGGCACTTTAAAATGTCTAAAGGGATATTCTTCCATCAGTAAATAATGTTAAAACAATAAATTATAAATTTCAACAATTTTGAATTTACGTAAAGAAATTACGACTCCATCTTGTATTTTTTTCTCGGGGTGGCCATATCTTAATTCCATGTTTTCCCAGAGACTATCAAATTAAATTCAAATACACCAAATAAGCTTTTAGGCGAATGTACCAATTTTTATTCATTACTTACGTATATACTTTGAATACTTTAGTTTGGATAAATATTTAAATCGTATATCCTTAATGCACTCATTAAAACGATAATAATAAATTATTATGTGATTCTATGAGGTCTTTTTAGCTTTTGATTAATTTAGTTTGCGTATGACGCACATTAATCACACAAAATTTTATTTTAGGTTAGACAATTTTCGTTTAATACCTATTCTCAAGAGGCAAGGGAACCAAAGATTATACAGCCTAATCTTTGGTATGCTACTTCAAACCATTAAAATGGTAGGTATTCCTTAGCAACAAAATCAATCCTCAACCTAAGGTTGTCGATTTAGAACATAACCCGTTTTTTTTTTCGCTTACGGAATATCTTCTTCTTATATATAAAAATGGATTGCTGTTCGTGATGATTTCAAAAAAACATCTGACTATAACTGTTTAGTAAATTTTATAAAATGTCAATTATTACAAGTGCAAAATACTAATGTAATAATCTGCTTGCCAACATATAGACTGGATAATTTTTCATCTATTTTTAACAAAAGAATTGAAATTTTTAATTATTTATTATACCTTGACAACCGGACATACGAATATGCTTATATTTTCGACAGTAATTTCATATTATCTTACTCCAGGGATATGTATTTGCGGTCGGGTCAAGTAAACAGAAAAGCACGTATGAAATTATTTCAATCTTTGATGACCTTGACGTTGAATATTGAAAATGCGCACCCTCAATATGGGAATGACTTTTTTCGTTAATCCTGTAGAACAGGCTCCTGCCGTTGATTCTGCCCTCACTTCTGTGAGCTCAGGCTTGTTTAATGTGAGATTGATGCATCAGAATATTCAGGGACTTTTGTCGAAAATGTCGTTATTGGATATTGCTTTGACTGATCTATCCGATCAACAACTACCTATTGATATACTTTGTCTAACTGAGACTTTTATAAAATCCGGCAATGAGAGTAACATTTGCATAAAAAAATTCAAATTGGCAGATTGTTATCATAGGAAAAAGGGTCGAGGGGGGTCGTGTATTTTCTTGAGACATAATCTAGACTATAAAATAATACCACTTTGCAATGAGATGAGCATCGAGGGGGTATTTGAGTGTTGCGGGGTTGTGGTTGATCAATTGGGGTGTATTATATTATGTGTCTATAGAATACCACAAATCTCAAATCTGAGTGGTTTTTTCTATGCGCTTGATGGTTTACTTCACAAATTGACTATAAACGCCAAACAAAAAAATATAATTTTAGTTGGTGACCTTAATATAAACACTCTTAAAGACAGTCCTGAGTCTCAGAAGCTGAGGACAATCTTGAGTACTTATAATATAACTCTTCATGTAAAGACCGCTACGAGGGGAAATTCGTGTATTGATCACATTGGGAGCAATATTAAGGATGCCACTGCCAGGACTCTCATGCTGGGGTTGTCGGACCATGAAACCTGTCAAATATTGAGTTTCAAAACCGTCCATAGACTTCTCGATACACATGATTACTTTACTTTTAGGCATGCGTACACGAAAGAAAACATTGCAAAATTCAAGAAATCGTTACGTAGTATGGTTTGGGGAGATGTTTTGGACTCTGATGATGTGGATGCCGCCTTCGACACTTTTCACGATATCTTCAGTTTACTCTATAACTTACATTTCCCTATGCTAAAAAATAAGGTGAGCTTAAATTTGAGTAAGCTTAAATGGATATCTAAAGGAATAAAAATATCATGTAAAACTAAACGTAATCTAAGATACTTATACTATCGAAATAAAAATAATGATTCAAAGAGTAGATATAAGAAATATAGCAGGATATTAAACGCGTGTATAAAAAGGTCTCAACAAATACAAAACAGAAAATTTATGAGTAGGTCCAAAAATATCTGTAAAGCTACATGGCAGATCATTGGGAATTCAGAGAATGATAAAGCCCCTAACGAAATAAAGGCAGTAAAATATAACGATACGCTGATAGACGACCCTGTAGGGATAGCTAATGCTTTTAATAAGCATTATATAGACTCAACAAATAAAGCATTAAATAATAGTAAAACTAAATCTGGATCTATAAATTCATTGGATAGTAGTATATTCTTGAAACCCTGCACGAAGGAAGAAATTATTAAAATTATTATGTCACTATCCAACACACAGGCAGTGGGCAATGATTCCATCTCAACACATATAATAAAGGCCTGTGCCGAGGAAATATCAGATATTTTATCTTATCTTGTAAATCTTTCTATAACAAAAGGGAAATTCCCAACAAGACTTAAGCAATCAATTGTAAAACCACTCTATAAGAAGGGAAGTAAATATGATTTAAATAACTACCGCCCAATAGCGCTCATTCCTATTTTCTCCAAGATCTTTGAGAAAGCAATGCGAAATAGATTTACGGAATTTTTCAATAAATACAATGTTATAGCTGAAGAACAGTACGGATTTCAAAACTTAAAGTCGACTACTCTTGCTGCTTTTTCCTTAGTCAGAAAGGTCACAGCTTTTATAGACTTACGGGTGCCAGTAACAGTTGTGTATTTTGATATGCATAGGGCTTTTGATTTTGTAGAGCATGAGACCTTGCTTGTCAAATGCGAAAGAAGTGGAATAAGAGGGATTGCCTTGGAATGGATCAGGAGTTATTTAAATGGCAGAAGTCAATGTGTTGAGGTCAATCGTCTGGATGATAAGTGTCAACTCAAAACTTATAGATCTGACTACCAACAGAATAAATTTGGTGTACCACAGGGCAGTGTTCTGGGCCCATTATTGTTTCTGTTGTACATTAATGATCTGCCAAAAGTAACAAAATACGATACAATTCTCTTTGCTGATGACATTTCGCTTATTGTTCCGCACACTGACAAATCAGTTCCTTTTGAAATTGAAATTAATAATGCAATAGAAAATATATATTCATGGCTAA
This sequence comes from Teleiodes luculella, assembly GCA_948473455.1. Classification (NCBI taxonomy): domain Eukaryota; kingdom Metazoa; phylum Arthropoda; class Insecta; order Lepidoptera; family Gelechiidae; genus Teleiodes; species Teleiodes luculella. The sequence goes on from OX419602.1 coordinate 9,758,092, forward strand.
GGGCTAATAATTTAATTATTAATTTATCTAAGACTTGTTATATTCAATTTAGTAACTATAAAACTACACGCAAAATTTTAAACATAAACTGCCAAACTACTAAACTAAATGAGGTTAATGATACAAGGTTTTTGGGTATTCACATAGACAGTAATTGTAATTGGAAGGCACACATATCAAATGTCTGTGCCAGACTTAGCAAGTTTGTCTTTGCGCTGAGACAATTGAGAAATAGGACAAACGAAAAAACTGCTTTAATATCATACCATGGTTATGTAGCTTCTGTGCTGAGATATGGTATCGTGCTATGGGGTAACTGTACTGATATTAATAAAGTTTTTTTAATGCAAAAAAAGTGTATAAGGGCCATCTGTTCTGCGCGGTTCTTGGACACGTCCTGTCGACCTCTGTTTAAGCGACTCAAAATATTGACACTGACCGGAATATATATCCTTGAGTTATGTATGTTCGTCAGAAATAATCCGAAGTTCTTTCAGTCTGTTACGCAACCTTCTAGACTAAGGGAAAGAGACTTGACAAAATTAGTAGCACCTTCCTATAATACAGTCCTTTTCAATAAAAATTGTTTTTGTATGTGTATTAATGTATATAATAAGATACCGAAAGAAATTCGTCATATTATGAATGTAAATAAATTCAAAAAGGCACTTTTTGACTGGCTGCTTCTCAAATGCCACTATAGTATACAAGATTTTTTTAATGACAATTAAGTGCTAAATTGTAAATAATAATGTTAATTTAACATTTTGATCGACATAACTTGACATAACTAAATATTTGCATGCTGTATTAGACATAGCTAAATAGAGAAACTGTACTATGAACTAGAATTAAGACCTCTTGTACCTATTTAACGCAAATAAATCATTCATTCATTCATTCATTCATTCGTTAGTCTGCTTAAAACTCGAGAACGGCTAAACCGATTTGGCTAATTTTGGTCTTGAAATATTCATAAAAGTCCAGGGAAGGTTTAAAAGGTGAGAAAAAAAAAACGGAAAAAAAACAACGCGGGCGTATAGCCGCGGGCGGACAGCTAGTAATAAATAAATAAATCACATTGAGTTTTTCAATGTTTGTGTCCAACTTACAATCATCCAATTTTAACGTTTTTTTTTATCCGATTTTGCAAAAAATAATTCAAATACGATATAGCTATGGTATTTTATTAATTACTTATTTACTATTTTGAAGATTATACACTTTTATAATAATCACTAATAAATAATAATAAAATGTTTATAATCAACTGTCGTGGACGTCTTTCAACTGAAATGATGATGATGACACAACTTTGTGTTTGCCTTCCGGCTTCGTCCGCATTTCTTTTTTCAGGTGTAGAAACCTAGTTTTGACAGAATAAAACAAAAAGAGTCCATTAGGAACAGCCGTTCTGAAATTATGCGCGTATGGTAATTTTTTATTAATAAACGAAAAAAGTTTGATCTTGATTAAAATCTTCAAAAGTTGTTAATAATAACATTATTTCAATACTATTAGGTACATCTCATGAGTAGAATTCTTAATTTTCCCGAAATATTGGGAAATAGTAATACACGCTATCTCTATACACGCACACTATGATAGATGACATTTGTGTCAGACATAGCTGTCACGCGCACATTCATGTAAAAGTTGGCCTGTTTTTTCTGTGGGGTTAATAGGGTGACACTCCATCTAGTACTAGAATAGTACTTGTATATAATCAAAGATAAAATATATATTATTGTTGTCTCTATTATTACGACTCTATCACAACACAATATTTCCAAATATAAAAATTGCAATTACAAGGAGAAGACATTTAAGGGGTCCACACACAGCAGCTATAATGTACATCTTTACATTATAGCACGATACATCTCATTACATCTTTCCATAGAAATCCCCAGGAGACAACACACAGCAGCTATAATGTATATTTTTACATCTTTGTATCTTAAGATACAGAGCGATACGGAAATATACATTAAATAGTTCGATATATCTTGATACATCTTAATACATCTCAATATATTTCCGTATATCTCTCATTATAGAGGGTGTTCAACAAGTTGCTAGTTATTAAACACACAGTACAGTCTGTCTCAGTCTCAATCGCTCAATTAAAATCAGGATATTATGATTTCCTCGGATTTGACCCTTAACGGATTGACTATTTATTTTGAAGACTTGGCTTCTGCCTTTTATATACATTGAAGCATTATTGACCATAGCTTCCCGCCGCGGCTCCGCCCGCGTTAATAGCTTTTTCAGTGGGAATGAGACATTTTCCCGCGGTAAAAGTTAACCTATGTTCTTCCGCAATGTCTATTCTATCTTTGTGCTAACTCCGCCCGCTTTAACAATTTTTCTCGTGGGAATGAGAAATTTTCCCGCGGTAAATTGTAGTACTTGTAGCCTATGTTCTTTCTCAAGGTCTATTCCGTCTTTGTGCCAAGTTTACCAATATCGGTTTAGTGGTTTCGGAGCCTATTCAATTATTAGGAATAATCATATATTTTAGGTATTTTTTTTACACCTTAGGGTTACATTATTGAATTTTGGTAAGGATTTTTTAAACTCTCCGGAAATTTCCTTACGCTGTATGTGATCTTCAATCCACAATTTTCTGTTTTTGGCGCATGTTGCAATACGCCCATCAAAATCACAATCAGAATCATCTTCTGATGAACTATCTAGTAAATCTAACAGTAAACTAGTCGACGGGTCCATATTATTATAATAATCAAAATAGAACACCCCGTATAACACTTTCGCAGCTGGGAAGTGCGTCAATGGGTACGTGTACCTATGGAATGAAGGAAAATATACCTTACATTACCTGTTGTGTGTGTGATACGTTAAGATAAGGTATAGCTATACATCCCAGGATGTAATATACATTATAGCTGCTGTGTGTGGTGCCCTTTATTTATGCTCTAAGGGGAAGACATAAGTCGGTAAAGCTTTAATACTTTGAGTTTGAAAAACAATCGAAAGTAAAAAAAAGTGGCGATCGTCACTGCTGACACTGCCTGACGTCATTTTGCATGCAAGACAGTGAGTGCCAAGGGAGGCTACACAGTTGCAGTTGCAGTGCAGCGCGGTTGCAGTTAGCTAATCCGGTAAAGTCAGGTTATCTTACTGCAATTCCTGACGAGTGCCAATCATAAACAAGACGGGTTTAGGCGGAAACGTTTAAAATTATTTTAATTTTTTTATACTTTACCTACAAGATATTTCTCATAAAAGTAGTACCTACGCTACGTTATAAACAAAATATTATTCAAGAAAAAAGTAGAACGGATACTATATTAGTTTAGCTTAAATCAATAATTTTTAAGATGTTATGGGTTAGTGTGAGTGGAATAATTTATTTTAATTTAATCCAATTTTCTAGAGAATTTCCACTCGTGTTAAGTTTCATTTAAACGCAATAAAGAAAAACTAAATTTCAACACACGTTTTAAGTAAAAAAAAATTCAGGTCCGTTCGTCCTAGTTTGATACGAGTCACGTCGATCTTGCGTAGGTAAATAAAAAAGCCCTTAATAAAAGTCGTACATATTATGTAAAGTCAATAAAACACCGACACTGAATAAAAATAAACATTATACTCAGTTAGTGATAGCAATTGCATCAAGATCTTAGCACAAAATTGATACAATTAATTTACAAAGAAAAGCAATTACAAATAGCTCCGATCGACTGATAGGTACATGAATTATTTTCAATTGTAGCTAAGCATGCAACAATTTCACAGTTCATTGAAGCTAACTGACTAATTATAGAGCATTATTACAACTTGCTCAGGAAATCAATTTTTTTAGCACGGATAAAAACGGCTTAGCTGTAAAATTTCAAGGCAATTGAATCGACTATTTGAAGATTATTACCAAAATATAATTATTTACTTTTAATTGAATATGGATAGGCTCGGTAGGAGCGTAAAATGTTGTCATACACTAAAGGGTTATGAATTAGGATGACTTTACAGGAAAAATCTCGAAAACAAATGCTTGGTTAGTTTAGTACACAATTGGTGTAGGTATTTCTATCCACAAATAGCAGAGCTTCGTCTGTGGTGTGAGACTATTAGCAGAAATTCCATGGCCTTTAAAGCACATTTTATTTTAGTAAACTAGAATTTTTAGCTTAAGATTTTCAGATATTTATGGTTTCATATAGCTGATTCATCACATTCTTAACTTAAACAAGTTACAGTTAAAAGAGATTATGACCGGTAATGAGTTTTGACTGCAACATTCAATCAGTAAATTCTCTATCTAAATTCAACTACTATACTAAATGACACTAAAGCTCTCTTTCACGATACTCAGAAGTCATAATAACAACGAATAACACAAAGGCGTCGAAAACATTAAACAAACAACGCCTTTATCAATATTATCGCAGCGTTTCCGCTGTAGTAACCACAACGATACGCATACGCCTTTTCTTCTGTTACACTGTTACTGTTACTGTTACATCACATCAAGATTGCAACAGTGTCCGTAGCGGCCTTGACCGAGACTGGCTGATTCACCACGCTACTACAACGTATTCATACATGTCAACATAGCAACAATGTTACTGGAAATTGGGTTAATTCGTTCGCCTTGTCTTCTCTTGTCAGTCGGAATGGGAGAAAACATACTTGCGCGATAATATTGTCAGTACGACTGTAAAAAAATTGAATGAAGACTTTTGTAATTAATTTAGTTATTGGCAAAATAATACTTTTATTGTATAATTTTATAATTATTTAGAAAAATATGAATGAAAAGGAAAATGTTTCTCTTTTCAGTAATCCAAACTTCTATGATTTTGGTTTTACGAGTAAGTACAATAAATGAAAAAAGCCATCTTTCTTTCCATTTATTGGTTAGTTATGTATGAAAACACAGGTAAAATAAAATGCAGTTAAAGACAACAGCAGCGCTGTTGTTTAGTTAGACAGACGTAATAGGCAGGGCTGCCATGAACTTATTTCCTGGAAACAAGCTGAGATATTTGACGTAAGTTTGACTAGGGACTACTATTTGGTATTCTGTGGTTTAACATTCAATTTAAGTAGGTACGATTTCCCACTACAAGTAGCTTTAAAATACGTAGTGTTTGATTCGATATCTTTGTTTGTGTTTTGTTTGATGATTGATTGAATAAAGTTACCGGTGAATCAGTCAAAGCAATTAATTAGATTCCTTTGAAAAACACTTAGCTTGAAGCTAGTTGGTATTCTGTGCTTGAAGTAATGAACCGCGGTCGTATTCCGTTAACGCAATCGCAAGCGCAACCTTGACAATGGACGTGGATCCATTCATTCGGCAACAATGTTGTTGCTGCGCACGAGATTCCTGCACGAGACCACGCGGCGGCGGCGAGTAAACGCCGCCGCGCCGTTGAAATCACTTCAAAACAACATTTTTTTAAATTTAGAATATTACTTCCCGTGGTGGGTATCATGTTCTTTTTCCGAAAATTATCAAAATTTAACACTGGCACAATTGGCATTCTAGTTCCATAAATGAAAAAATGTGTTTTTTTTCTTAATAATTTGAGGTCCAGTCTAAGAGCAAGGATCTCGCGCTAGAGAAGCTGCTCTGAGAAGTGTCGAACAAAATCTTTTAAGAAAGGTTATAGGATATGTCTTACAAGGTCCTTGGTGTAAAATTTTCGATTTTTAGAAAAAAGTTGATCGTTCATCTTTCATTGTCGTTTTGTTCGAAATTTAAATGTAAGAAGAGGAAAAGCAAACACTGGCTGCATTTAACTTGCTGTATAGAGGTACTCGTAGTTTGAAACAGAAAAAATAAAATAAAATATATGAAATACAGTCAACGTTATTATGAGTACTAATTTACATAGTATTAAAACACTTGAAATATGATCAAAGCTTCAATCTTCTAGAAAACTTGTGTAGGAATTTACTCAAAACTTGTAGAACCTAGTGATAAAAGGCAATAATTACCTATTAACTGTAATTCAATGTATGAGAATGTAATGTTTTAGATGCAATGTGTTTACTTACAGACTGCAAAACCAGTCTTATAAGCGGTCCTCAAGTTCGTTGCCAGTAATTTGCAATGTTCATTCATTCTCTGTCACCTGATATCTGCCAGACCTGAGTTTGCCCACTTTACAATGCGAGGACATTGGGGTAGAAAGATTGGTAAGCCACCGCATAGCAACAACAGGCTTTCTGTCTTTGCTTAATAGTCTTATTAGGGCTGCCAAAGGGACTCTGTTTTAAAGTTTATTAAATTAATAGGTCTGTTTATTCCCTACTTTTGGTTTGAACGTGCAGATTTCATATCTTTTAAGAGTAATTTAAGAATATATATTTAACGTTTCACGCAAAAAAATCTAGTTCAACTAAAATTTATTATAATGTGATTTTGTATATATTTTTTACTTGTGTACCCCAGAATGACTTGGTACTGGCTTATAGGGCTACATATTATTATGCAACAAAAAAAAATTACTAGGTACAGTAGGCAGCACATGCGGCTGGACATTCGCACCACGATTTTCGCTCCTACTACTACAGGATAAAGATGCTCCCAAGGTCATTATGTCCAGCCGCATGTGCTGGCTACTGTACAATAAAGTTGAAGAAAGCAAACTGGGCGTAACCACGAACGATCAGACAACTCATAAAAGGTATAGGCAGTCCCTCTACCAATAATACTAGAACAATGAATGCGTGTAATGTTTTTTTTTGTATCCTTTATAACAAAAGGTATCCTGTTCTATTTCTGACATAGCAACTGACGCAGGCAGTGATCCGGTTAAGTCCGGTTTGAAGGGCAGACAGCGAGAGATATTACAGGCACATGTAGAGTATTAATATCGAGGTGGGCAACGCATTTATTGACTTGTCAGCTACTGACTTCCCAAATTGGATTATTGATGAAGTAGCTGATTGCGTAGGTCGTAAGCATACGTTGGTAAGAGATATTATTATATTTTGTTCAGGATTTTTTTTTTTAAGTTTTTCGTTGTAATACAAATGAAACTGTAATGCCAAATATGAACCTATAAGAAAATACGACACAAAATCAAAAATTCTGAGATATATTTTTGGTGCTCTTTAGTACATACTATTTTTTTTCAGCAACACGAGTTTCGATGCTTGAACCCCTCGGTGGGGACATATATGAGCTGTTAATGATGATGATGACACGAGTTTACCAAATAAAAAAACATGACCTATCAAGTAAAGTTTGATACGTCGTCACCGGCCGACCAATGAGACTCAAGAACGAAGCGCGTAATTTTTCCTAGCTCCCTGGACGCGAGTCTATATAAGGTCTATAAAAAAAAGAAAACGGGGCCTTGATTCTGGCAACCCTACGGTGCGGGTGTCAAGTACGCCGGCGTGTTTACTTGCAGGCAACTCTAGTGGGGTCATCGACCGCTTACAATGTAAGCTTGGCCACGAGGTGCACTTGCGTATCCGCTTTTTTACAATATTCCAGTCAGGACCTGTTTTTTTATTTGTATGAATTTAATCACGCATTTGGAAATGACAGTTGTTTCTTTCTATCATTATATTGTCTATAGTACGGCTTGCTAGCTAAAAAATATAAGGATATCGGTCCCATCTGGCAGAAAGTACGAAACTTGGCATGAATGTAGCTGTCATAATATATGTGCTTCAATATCGATATGGAAACACTTCGATAAATTATTGTTTCCCCCCTTTCCCCCCCCTTTTATCTCCCTCATTCTGGTTTTTTGAATTTTATACTAAAACGGTACGTCTGAGGAGTTTACTTTTCAGAGACCAAATCATCGTCGATAAATTGCCTACAAAACGATACTGCATTTTATAGTGCTAAGATTAATATATTTCTATATACAGCCATCAACGTTTTATGAAATTTTAAAAACAGGCACAGTTTTTTATTCCTTACTTCATTTATAGGAAAACGACAAGAGTGGTGATAAAATGGACTAAAGAAGTCAACTACCTTATACATTAAGCTAAAAAATGACATTTATTTCATAGTCGTAAAGGCATTACTTCTAGAGTTACAGCTCACCGCGTCTGACTCAAGTACTCTTTTTAGAATACCATCTTTCTGTTAACTTTGTTTGGCGTAGATTAGATTCAGATTTTTCAATTAGAAATAAAACAGTCCATGTATTAATCCAGGCCACAGTCTATTTACATGTAAAACTAGCTGTCTGCCCGCGGCTACGCTTGCGTTGTGTTTCGACATTTCCGTAATAATTTTTAACTATCCCACTTTTTTCCGTGATTTTAAAGTATCCAACATGTTGACCGTGTATATAAGGTACCACCATGCAAAATTTCATTTCAATAGGTCTAACAGTTTCGGAGATAAGCCCGTAGAATGTACTGCGCCGTATGAGTTACTAAAGTTTTTTAACTATCCCACGGGAACATTTTAATTTTCTGGGATTTAAAGTATCTAAGATGTTGACCGGGGATATAAGGTACCACTATACAAAATTTCATTCAAATCGGTTGAATAGTTTCGGAGATTAGCCCGTACAAACAGACAAAGAGAGAAACAAAAATAAAAATAAAAGAATCTGGGTATGTACTATATCGCTTCTTACATCCCCTTGAATAGGTTTATAGCATTTTATTTCTATGTACAGATTTTATAGATTTTTTTTGTTTCTCTTTGTACAGGCTAATCTTTGAAACTATTCGACTGATTTGAATGAAATTTTGTATAGTGGTACCTTATATCCCCGGTCAACATCTTAGATACTTTTAATCCCAGAAAATTAAAATGTTCCCGTGGGATAGTTAAAAAACTTTAGTAACTCATACGGCGCAGTATATTCTACGGGCTTATCTCCGAAACTGTTAGACCGATTGAAATGAAATTTTGCATGGTGGTACCTTATATACTCGGTCAACATGTTGGATACTTTAAAATCACGGAAAAAAGTGGGATAGTTAAAAATTAATACGGAAATGTCGAAACACAACGCAAGCGTAGCCGCGGGCAGACAGCTAGTTTTACATGTAAATAGACTGTGGCCTGGATTAATACATGGACTGTTTTATTTCTAATTGGAAAATCTGAATCTAATCTACGCCAAACAAACTTAACAGAAAGATGGTATTCTAAAAAGAGTACTTGAGTCAGACGCGGTGAGCTGCAACTCTAGAAGTAATGCCTTTACGACTATGAAATAAATGTCATTTTTTAGCTTAATGTATAAGGTAGTTGACTTCTTTAGTCCATTTTATCACCACTCTTGTCGTTTTCCTATAAATGAAGTAAGGAAGAAAAAAGTGTGCCTGTTTTTAAAATTTCATAATACGTTGATGGCTGTATATAGAAATATATTAATCTAAGCACTGTAAAATGTAGTATCGTTTTGTAGGTAATTTATCGACAACTATTTGGTTCTTGAAAAGTAAACTCATCAGTCCTACCGTTTTTGTAGAAAATGAAAAAAACCAAAATGAGGGAGGTAAAATGAGGGAAAAAGGGGGGGGGGAATCATTTCTCAGCGTGTTTCCATATCGACATTGAAGCACATATATAAAAGCTACATGTATGCTAAGTTTCATGCTTTCTGCCAGATGGGACCGTAATTCAGGCTAACAAGCCGTACTACTAGTGATAAATTCTAAAAAGACGCAGTGGTGTGAGTAAACGTAACATAAGTTTTAGGTTTGCTAGACAAGGTTTCTTTTAAAATGAGTACATTCTGTTGTGTCTTTATACCCAAAAAATTTTTTTTTCTGTTTTTCTACAATAGTTTAGTGCTGGACAAAGGTAACCTACATGGTACCCTGGTTCCAGTTTAAGCTCAAGGTTACTGCTTGCTTGCTTGTTTATCGTGTGGGTTTCGAGGTTAACCTACCTTACTAACCCTTAAACCCTGGTTACTGGTATAAAATAATAATTTGTAAAATATTTTGAAAAGATGTAATGCCTGTGGAGTTTCTTCCGGCGAGTTCTTCTCCACAGAAGACATTCAAATTGTAAACTCGCCTCGACGTCGAAAAGTGATTTGTAAAATCTTACTTCGAATAAAACATATTTCATTTCATTTCATTTCATTACTGAATTTGTCTATATCCTGAGCGTTCGTCCGAAAATAAAATAAAACTGAACTGCTCTACCAGCGTGCGTTTGTGCTCCTAGTATGAATAAATACATTTAATTTCTATGGATTGGTTTTTCCAAATAATAACTGCAAACGTTAAAACATATAATAAGATTTTTTTTATTGAACTACTCTTTGGTCGAAGTAAAAATCGACGTACAATCAAGCTTTACCGGACTCGAACATTAGGCGTAAAACAATACTTATTTATTACTACAGTCTTAATTACTCTAAATTTCAAAAAATCAGTACTATTAATGTCCATAAAATGCTTAAACTGTCAAAAAATACATTCGGTCAATACAAATACAAAAACTTGTAGGTAGGTCGAATAGACCGCGCAACGTTTATTACTTAAAAATAACCCAACAAAAAATCAAAATCAAAATATAAAGGTTTTATTTCACAAGTAAGATTTTATAAATCACTTTTCGACGTCAAATTTTAATGAAGTTACTAACAACAATTAAACCATTTTTTTCTTTTTTCATGAAGCTAAGTTGATCTGTCAGTTTATCTACCTGTCACAATTATTTATTGTACTACAAAATATCGCAAGTGAAATAGGTACATAAGGCATGTGCAAATGGTAACATGACAATAGCTATTAGTTACAAAATTGTAGCTATCAGTCGTCGAGAGCGCACGGTCAAGGATCCGTGCACATTGTGTTGTACAGAAGCGTGTGCGCATACAATAATATAAGTACACATGCAGCGCAGTGTTGCCACGTGCTAATATTATAATGCGAAAGTAATTGTGTCTGTCTGTTTCTTACTACTGAACCATGGTCTAAAAAACACCCTATAACGGACTGTCAAACTTGACACAAGCCTACGTCATCATGCTGTTCATCCTTGTCCAATGCGTATTATTCGATTTTTGTTTGGTCGCAGTGTTAGACCTTGTTTTTTAGACCATGTACTGAACCGATTTTAATAAATCTAGGTACAGAGATATAACAGACTTTGGACATAGGCTACTTCTTACAGCGAGAAAATAATTAACTCATTCATCTCATTATAATTTTTATTAATTTGTAAATGTTAAAACGTTGAATAGAGTTCCATTCCGTATCTCATAAAAAGGTAAAGAAATCGGTACCCTTATAGAATCACCCATTTGTATCTGATTGTCGTCGTACTTTTTCGACTCAAGCACAGGTCCATTAAAAAAAAAAAAAAAATAGAAGGAGGTTTTCAAGTCGACGCGTATTTTTTTATGTATGACACCACTTAACTGTATAAGTGTATTGTGTATACCTACTCCGAATTTGGTACAATATAAAATTAAAAAAAATAAACCCAACCGTAAGGGTAAGAAAACAGTGGATGACTGAATGCAGATTTTCCGTTGGTAATTATTTATTTTTCTGCTGTAAAAGGTAGCCTATGTCCGTCCTCAAGGTATATTCTATCTCTGTACCAAGTTTTATCAAAATCAGTTCAGTGGTTTATGGGTTGAAGCGTAACAAACAGACAGACAAAAAAGTTTTTTGATTTTAGTATTTTCGGCGGTTTAATTTTTTGTAAAAAAGTTTTATCGTGAATCTCTATTTCCTGACTGTAAATTCATAGGGTTGGCAATATTATTCGCGAACGATGTGATAAGCGCTTAGCAACCTGATGTTATCTACGAGTTTATAACGTCTATTTTAGAATGCACGCGTAACGGTGATCTAGTTATATGGAACTAGATAGAAAAGGAAATATTTTTAAAATACTTTGGCAATAAATTTTTAAATCTTCTAAATGCTGAAATCTCTTGAAAATTGATGTTTAATTAACCTTCGTAAGACAATTGAAAAATATATCGTAGAAATTCTGACCAAAGAAATAAAAACGTGCTCTGGGGGTGCCACATGTACATTTTTTTTTATGGCAACTATTTTCATTATAAAAAATATTTCCATTGAATTCCGCCATATGGCGAGGTTTTTTATTTCTCTGGTCGGGCTTTACCTAGTCAACTACACTTTTAACCGGGCATTATGTCTTAAATTTTTCTATTAAATCTATGTAATGATTTTAAAAAACGCTCTCTCTAACCAATTTAGCTTCTAGTTAAAACGGGTACTGGTATTATAACTTAAAATAAAATATTCCACTGTACGACGAAGGCCTCTTTCTTAATCTATACTGGGGATCGCAGTTGTTTGTACTACATAATATATAGTGAACACAGCCAACACTCCTTGCTTGCTACCCCTTCCCTGGATTGTGTATCTCTGGATAGCCTTTGTTTTTGTTTTTCAAAATTCTTTATTATTTCAGAAGAGCAATTTACAGACTATAATCGTTTAGAACACAACTATATCTACGATTACAAATGAAATACTTACAAGCCAACACACCACCTTTCACCAACACGACACCTTTTAAAGTTAACGGCAGCTAGGTAAAGAATTTGCTACATGAACATTAGGTAATTTTCTCAATATTTTCACTTATGAAACCATAGTAAAGTTTCAATTTTTACTGGTTATTTTACTGGGTAGTCTTTAAAGTACCCAAATCAGGGCAAATCTTCGGTTGGGTTAGTACAATTTTCAAGTTGAGAATCCGATGGATATTCTTATCCGTACTTGTTTTACTAATCAGCGGAAAAACAGTATAAAACTATACTATGTACAACTGTGAAGTAACAAGTCATTGGCGAGACTCCTGCGCATAGTAACTCGTTGCTGTGTGTGTGTAATTATCAGAGATCGGAGTACCCAGATTGATTAACGGTCGTTGATCTTATTAATATCTCTCCGCGTACAAGTCCGATGAAGCTTGATCGGTCGTACCTTTTCGACAAAAGAATAGGTCAATTAAAAAGAAACTTTCCGCGTATTTCTTCGCCCGTTTTGTTTATTCCCGTGGTGGAAATAAGTTAAATCATATAAAATAGTCATGTGCGACTCTTGTGTAAAATCTTTAAACTTTAACAATTTTTACAAAAAAATTAAAAATCTAGTTTAATCATTTTTTCGCGCTTAAATACAGCAACTTACAGATTTACTTAGTCAAATTATCATATTATATATGTTTAAAATAATTGATAAAAAATTTAAAATAATATAATTCAGAAAGGTGATGTCCAGATAATGCAAAATTTTACAAGTAAGTACCAACAATAACTGGATCTAGCTATTCCAACCAGTGACAATTATTATAGTTACACGTGCATTCTCTATCTCTGTCTACTCGTATTTATTTAATTATGATGGATGACGCTCGCTCATGCCTGGTATTGCAGCATTGTATTTCCGATATTTTTTGTTCCGAATTCCGCTAACTTTCGACATTTATCAGTTGGAAATTTTATTTATTATCCGAAATATCATTTTCCATTGTATTATATTTCCGCGTTTTAATTGACCTTTTTACTTGTTCACCGATGTTTCAAATTTCCGCTAAACTATTTACCAGTATTCAGAAAATCCATGACAAACATTTAGTAAAAAAGATTAATCGTAAAACGGAATAACGTTGCGCGGAAAAAGAATACTTCTGTAAAGTGTAATTGTGGTGATTTAAAAATATGTCAAGTCATACAATGGAAATTGAAAAATGTATGAATCGTTTACGGATTATTGAAATTTGGATATCAGTTTTTCGAAAATGTGATAGGTTAAGGTTACCCTGGTACGGGCGCTACGCTGTTTTTAGAGTTTGGCTATTGAAAGTAGACAATCGATGAAATTGGAAAACATTGTTACTGGCAACAAAGTTACATAGAAAAAAAAGTATTAAATTAGGTAAATCCATAGAATCGGAGTTGCCACGTTGATTTCTTTCAAAGCCGCGTTTTTTCATTGTCTACTTTCAATAGCCAAACTCTACGTTGAATTTTTTATTTGGTTTTATAAATTTAACCCTAAAATTTAAAAAACAAAATATGACCTAGTTGTCTATTTAGTTCAGGGCAAGTAATCGGGGTCCAATGGTCGGGTCAAGTTATCGGGGTCCTGTTGAGGTCAAGTTAATGAGTTAGGTAAAGGATTTTTTAGCCTACTTCTTGTGAAATAAGTTGCTTTGGAAAACATCTAGAAATAAATCAGATTAATATCTAAAAAATATGTCTATTTTTTCTAAAAGTTTATTTCTCTCCTTTTCCAATTTTCTCCGCTATATCCTCATAGTTGATAATAGTTTTTTTTTTAATTCAATTATTTTTTATTTATTTTTTGTCTAAAATTCATCTTTAAGCAATCCAAATTATTGTTTGTTTACCCCTTGTCTCTGTATTTGTACTTTCATGATGTCAATAAAGAATATTTGTATTGTATTGTATTGTATCTTATTTGTTTTCCATTTTCAAAATACATGCTACTTACAGACGATAGCTAAGTGTCTGTTAAAAAAAGTAATAATCTGTAGTTTTTTTTAACATTTTACTAAAAGGACCTATTTTCATGAAGGAAAATTATCAGGGTCATTACATTGTTCACAAAAGTAAGGCTAATATTATTATTATATCACATAATAATATGTGTGTCCTCTTTCCTTATCTCTTCTCTTGATAAGATACGATATTATCACTGTTGTAGGTAAGTTAATGTAGATTGAAAATTAAAATTATTACTTTGAGTTCACTGCTACTGTTTTAGTTTATGTAATATTGTTGATGTAAATAAACATTCAAGGTAGGTAAAAGCGACCGTTAAATTTCGACAAAAAAATTAACTGCCATGTCTCTCTATCTTCCACTAAAAATGGCTAATCGATACGGCATGGCATTTACACACCGTGTAATTTAACTGGTTGTTTATACGCAATATAGTGGTAGTACTCATTAAACTGAACAACTTTCCCTAAGAAACAAAGGTTAAATATCAAAAGTAAAATTCAACTTGCCATACAAAGTGGCCGGTCACATGACTGAAGTTTATCTTATGTGTGCTTATGTGAAGCATGACCAAAATGAAACCTCACCATATTGCGGAATTTCAATGGAACTAATTTTATAAGGGAAATTCTTGCCATAGTCGTAAAAATATACAGGTGGCGCCCCCAGAACAGGTTTCTTATTTTATTTGGTCAGGCTTTAAAGTTGAATATTAATTTTGAGATTCCAACCTATGTTTCTTAGGAAAAGTTGTTCAGTTTTATGAGTACTACGCGTTTATAATATTAGTAGAATATTTACAAAATGCGTCTCTGCTTTCCTATCTCCCTCAGCTTTTTTCAGGTATTATAGAAGACAGATAAGGAATTATCTAAATGAACGTGGCCTAAAAAGGAGCGTCTCACGGAACCATACAATGTAGTACTTATTAAATTCATCACTTTTAACAGTCTCTTGTACAAATACAAAATACAAAAGTTCCATATTTCAATGATACAGTAACAATAATACAAAAAACTAGGAGGAGATCTTTTAAGCGTTCAAGCCTGTGTCAGGAGACTCCGCTCTTCTAATGTAAAAGCTAGTTATATTTTTTTTTACAAAACAACATGCGATGCAAGTACCAAATAAACTAAATAGAAGAAGCAAAGCAATAGCATTAAAAATAAACAAGCAACAAAATCCTTTACTCAAAGTTCTGTTGTATAGTGAATAGCTCTTTTGATTTAAGTTAAATTGATATGGTTTGAAAGTGACTATTACAAGTTGATCGAAAAACTCTCATGATGTATCAATTGCCTCTTTTGTATGATTTTTGTATGCGCCTTTACTTTTCTAACTTATTATTAAGTAGTTGAAGTGTTTAAGTAAGAACAGCCCTACTTATTACGCTGCAAGTAGATAAAGATGGGGAAGCTATGTAGTGTCTATAGATATTTATTTATGGACGGACAGGCAGTTATTAATTTCACTTTAATATGGCAACACTCGTGCGTTATGATAATAATGTACCGCAGACATTTTATAAAAGAAATAGTTTTTTTTTTCGATAAAAGTCAAAAAGGTATTAATTGCATAACTATAGTCTGATAGAAATAAGATAAGAGTTGATCAGCTTGCACTACCGTATACCTAAAAGTCAAAGAAATACTAATGCCCGTTTTCACTAAGTGACCGAATTTAATTTAATGAAATTATTTGAAATGTAGTGATATAATAAGTGCTACGGCCTTGGCTACGGGCTACGGCGTAGCTTATGGCTACGATTACTTATCTTAATTTCTAATCATAATGATTTACTACAAAATACGTTATATTCGTGTCTAAAAAGCCATTGTTCAAGTAAAATATTATATTAATTGATTAAATACGCGTTTTTTCGATCGATTATGAGAAACTATCTGTCCGCCCGCGTTGTATTTGACTTTTCCGAGCATAGTTTCCCGTTGGAATGAGATATTTTCCCATGGTAAAAAGTATCTAAGATAAATACGGTACCTACCACCATGCAAAATTTCATTCAAATCGTTCCAACAGTTACGGAGATTAACTCGTACAAACTGACAAAATAAAAAAAATCCGATATATTTTATATCACTTCTTACATCCTCCTGGCGCGGTTTTTAGCTTTATTTTCTATGTACAGATTTTTGACCTCTACAATTTTATTACATAGATTTATTATTTACTACGCCGCCGTAGCAAATGTCTACGATTATTATTTTTTTAAACATTTTATGTTGTTAATCCAATAAGTAGAATAAAGACTCTAGCTCTATTCTATAACTTCTAGCAAATCGATATTTGACATCTCTGAAAACAGAGTTGATAATATTTTGTCCCTTTTTGTCTTTAACCAAGAGAAAAGGACGACGTTGACAAAAAGGAGTATTTTTCTATTATTAGAGCATGGCAATGCTAAGTTCGTGCTAACTAGACATTCACAACCTCTCTATATAATTATACCTATAGACTACATTTGTTCACTTTTTTCCACGTGTAACTCAAATTGTTTTCTAATGTATAATTATCTACAAAACTTACAATGTACGCTGTTATATAAACGGTAACCTTTGAAATGTAATGTCAATTGTAAATGCTCGCTCCCCATATTACTGCATAATGATAACGGATCTTTAGCACTAAATAGTCTATTATCATGCTACCGTTCTTTACTATTACTAGGTTACTGGGTTAACCTAATGATAAAAATAACGTACAGATCGTTTATGAAGTTTTTTATAGGTTGGAAAATATCTTAAACGTATCAAACCTACTATCGCGGTAAAAAGTAACTATGTATTATAATTATTACAGTAATCTATCTGGTTTCAGTTAAAATAGAATAGAATAGAAAAACAATTAAAATACATTTTGAATAGTATGTTAATGTAAATATTTCAGTACCACGGTATGAAGTTTCTTTAGATACCTATGAAATATCATACAAATATTTTATTCCAAAAAAAATAATTATTATTGTTATTATTTGTAAGATTAAAAATAGCTGAAGTAATAGATTTATCTTCACTTTGAACTAAAAAAAAATTGCAAACAATCTACCTTACTGAACCTTATTTGGTCTTAATCAGGGTAACCTATCACATTTTCGAAAAACTGATATCCGAATTTCAATGATCCGTAAACGATTCATACATTTTTCAATTTCCATTGTATGACTTGACATATTTTTAAATCACCACAATAACACTTTACAGAAGTATTCTTTTTTCGCACAACGTTATTCCGTTTTACGATTAATCTTTTTTACTAAATACCGTAATCTCACTTGGTCTTTTTTTAAACGCTAGATTTTTTTTTGTTGTTATTTTTATTATTCCGAAGTAACAATTATTAATATTTTTTATAATTACGATACATAATGTTTGTGGAGTTCAGGGCACCCCGACATCTGTCGGTTAGGTTAGAAGGGTATGGCGGGCGTGGTGGGCGAGCAAAGCGAGCCCACCTCGCCCGCCATACCCTTCTGTTAGGTTTGACATGTATGCATGCCTGCTTGTGCTTGGTTGCATGCTTGCTTGCTTGCATGCTTGCTTGCATGCCTGCTTGTTTGCTTGCTTGCATGCATGCTTGCTTGCTTGCTTGCATGCATGCTTGCTTGCTTGCTTGCATGCTTGATGGAGTACAGAACATAAAATGGAGAAATGAAATTTGACCTTGCAATATAATGGTTCAATTATTATTGAGCTATCGCACATGTAAAAAAATGGGTAATGTTGTCATGGATTTTCGGTATACTGGTAAATAGTTTAGCGGAAATTTGAAACATCGGTAAACAAGTAAAAAAGTCAATTAAAACGCGGAAATATAATACAATGGAAAGTGTTATTTCGGATAATAAATACAATTTCCAACTGATAAATGTCAAAAAGTTAGCGGAATAACAATATTCGGAACAAAAAATATCGGAAATACAATAGGTAACCCTTAATCAGGAACCTCAAATAGGCCTTTTAACGGACGGCATGAAACAAAAGAGCTTTGTAAGAAAAACAACAAAAACACGTAATTAAATCCGCGCTGATTACTAAAGCTATTACAAAATAACGTACACAACTGCTCACATCAAACCTTCAATCGAACAGAATCACAAAGAATTAAAAAAAACCACAACCAACGATTTTAAAATAGAACCTTAAAGGTCCAAGATTTAGACCCCGGCCGCAATCAAGGCAGAAATTAACGCGCAGCACTATAAAATGTGATTAACAACGTGGCCTTACACACATTTTACACGGCACACAAATAAAAACCACCAAAGCTAAACAGGCAGAAACCCATAAAACTGGCAACTTTGCAAAAAGTCTCGTCTCAGCGAAATGAAACAAATATCGATTCGGAACGAACGACCGGCGACTATCGGTTTATGGTCTTTTCAATCGAAACTGGAGTAACTGAGCTGGGCCCGACTAGAGTCGTAATCTTAACCGCTCTAAGTGACATTCCTGCTAAGTGCTTATGACATTTTTTATTTGTCTATGGTTGAGTCGCGAGATCGACGGACGCGCTCTTATATTTAAACCTTTTATAAATTCGGCTGAAAGTGTAATGATGACATTTATAGTGTTATACACCGTGTTTAACCGGTAGTTTATCCGCAACATTGTGGTAGTAACTAAACAACTTTCCCTTAGGACCATAGGTCGAAATATCAAAATTAAAATTCTACTTGTCATACATAGCGGCCGGTCATGTGACTGAAGTTTATTGAAATATCCCAATAGACTTACATTTATCACTACATTACTCTCTTTCTCGTCTTCGCAGTTAATTAGTCGTTCACCCACATTTAATTACTTCATTAAAAATCAGTCTAACAAATTGGATACTAGGAACTCCGGGAACTCATTAATTACATTACATGCCCTAGAGCCGCAATCAGGTGAATAGATGAGATAATATTTAAGTAATTAACCTTTAAAAACCACTAGAGATATAGATATACGAAAACATTCCGATGGTAATAACTTTTATACTTATCAACATTTAGTGAATACGAATAAAAAATAAAAGAATAAAACTAAACCTAATCAAACAGGCCCCACGAACGGCTTCTTGGCTAAACGTCGTCCCCATAATACCCGCATAATAATACAACATTTATTTCCTTAGCTGTAAGCGAGAAATGTTTATTTGTATGACCTCTACTGTGTAAACGCCACTTACGTATTTATCGCAAATAAAAAAAAACGCACGAATCTACTTTTTGACTACCGACGAATTTATGAAAATTGTATAATTTTAACGGGAAACAGTACGTTATGTCCTTTCGTATGAAAACGTACAAGTTCACAATCCTACTAACTCGTACGCAAGCGATCAATGAGCACTAAACCAGAGCTAACACAGTGCAGTTAGTGGAACCGGAGTTAAGTAAGCTGTCGGGTAAAAAGTCACGCTTGTACAGGCAGTAACTATTCGCTAACCATAGACTTAGGATTTCTTTCAATTTCAAACAGACTAACAAAACTTGCCTATCCCTCCGGAAAGAGGCATGACTGTATGTATGTATGTGTATACGTGTAACAAAACTTTACACTAAATGAAGTAGGTATGTAATACTATGAAAGAACTGGGCACTATTTGACCTATTGACATATTATAAATTAACAATCATTGACATGTCATTGATAAGTGGTCTTTTCTGCCTGTTTAGCTTAGGTGGTTTTTATTTTGGGTGCCGTGTAAGGTTTCTGTTATTGCAGTAGACATTATATCTGCTAATCATTAAATTTACTATATTTATAGTGTACAATTGATATTTGTCGAATGACAATTAAGCTGTGAAACAATAATAATATCTACAATTTGACATCAAATATGTCAACTGTGAGTAAATTTTTAAATTTCGTTTTGAGATCGGAACGGCTGTCAGGTTTGCGTGACAATTTTCAACATATTTTCAGTTTCACTTCTGTTTGCAATAGACTAAAGTGCACGATGTCATGTCAGTTAAGTATGCGTCGCTGAGATGATTTTTTACCGAGACGTCATTCAAAAGCTGTTACAGAATTATTTTCCATTTCCTTTTCAAAGACTAGTTAGATAGTAAGGCTTTATGAACATTTGATTCGTAAGCTATTTGAGTAATGTTTTGTTATGTGTATACTTACTTTCTACTTTATCTTCTCGCTCGCACGATTTGTTCGTCTGTTGGGCAGTAAACATATTATATTTATTACGTCTATGGTACACCCTTTTTTGTAAATCTAATAATTATGTAGTTTGTGTTGTTGTAATTAAGTACAATTATAATGTATTTGTAAGAAATAAAAAAAAGTCAAATGGGCAAACGTTTGAAGATATAAAAGGTTCGATGCTGGTGCGATGGTATTCTATTGCGGTAACAGCACAGAATAGGGAACACAACAGAGAACAGACAGTACTGTGTCATATTTTATACTTCTGTGACTGTGTTCAAGTTAAAATTTTACGTTCTTTGTACCTACATACCTGAAATTTGTATCGAAAATTAGAAAAATTGAAATTTCAATGACTATACCTTCTAACTAGTTCTCAGAGTTATGACATAATGATCTACTATATTAGTAAATATGACGTAATAATTTACTTGAATATTTCCCCACTGCAACGAAATTTAATGAAATCCATAACAATACAATACAAATATTCTTTATTTACACCAGTAATCAAATATGACGGTTACGAGTAAATCTCCCCAAATCCCAACCTATCATCCTCAAATCTTAACAGACTTTATAAAACCCTGGGAGTATCATAACACTATTAACAAAATAGCCAACTAACAGCTCAGCTGCTCACTCCATCCATATTGAGTGTTTCCAACTCGGCAGCCGTACTTTAAGCTTTAAGGGAAAAGTTATTTTATTGCCAGTGCAGTTAGGGCGGTAAAAGCTGGTTTTACGGCTGAAAGTGGCGGGTGATTAAATAGTTTTAATTAGCTATCCACTTGCATCCACTTGCACCTAGTTATATGAGTTTCTTCTGGCTGTTCTACACAAACAAATACGCCACTTTTGAACGGCCAACCATGGACAGTCTGGTTCTTGGTATTTTTAAACTTTTACGTTGAAAATTATTTATAAAAACATACTCGATTTAAATTTTTTTGATTGACTTTTGGTTTGATGTATGAAAACGAATAACTAGTGTTAAGGAACTTAAAAAAATAAGTACCTACTCGTTAAATATGTTACAACTGCAGAAAATAATATACAATTAAATGCGACTTTTTAAAAGCGAAATCACTTGATTTTTAATTATTTAATATTTTGTGTAAAAATCTGATATTATAATTTTTATAAATAAATCTGAAAACGCAGAAAAAAAGATCTATATGTAAAATAGTAAAGGCAAAAAGCAAAAGCTTATTCCTTCAATAAGAAACCGTTCGTCTCTTAATAAATCCACATCATAGGTCTACAAAAGCTGGTTGCTGCTTTATTACTTGAATATAAGTTTACTCAGAATATCTTTACTAGAGATGAGAATCAATACTTAAAAATAAAATTCAAAAGCTGAAACGGTTAGTACAAGGATCATAATTAATTAGTTATGCCTAAACGGTTCACAGCATATTATGTGAAAAAACGTGAAATAAAATTATATAAAAGTCTAACTAAAATTAAAAAATGCAAAATACAGCTAACTTCGGAATTTTAGTTACGAGTAGTATGTCTTGATAAAAAAAACGTATCACATCCCGATCAATAAACGTTGATAATTTCTTTTCAAAATTTGTAAATAAACGAAAAAAATTTTGCTGAGCCTGGTCAGCTCAAGGGTTTTGTTCAATAAAGCATATTTTTACTTTTCCACCTTCTATCTATTTTAATCTTCTGTTGATATTCTCCGACTTACGTACTATACTTATGATGGCGAATATCTATAACAACATGTATGAATCAAAAGATAAAAGTAAATAAGTACGTTTAAATATAGCAAGTGAAAAAACTTTATGTTAAAATTTTTATTTTACCACGTTTATTAGGTTGGTTAACGTTTTAAAAAAAATTCATACGTGTGTAATATTTCTATCTCGCGGTTATTTTCCCAATTTCAGTTCAGAATTAGAACGGAGCGGTTCATCACTTTATGTATTTGTAAATTCGATGTCAGGGGTTAGTAATCGTAGGAATCGTATCGTAAGAAAGTCATTACGAGCAGACACCTGACGAAATAAGAGGTAATAAACCAGCGCTAGTCGGTAGTTCGCTCTTAAATCCTAAGCTCATACACCTTCGGATGTTTAGTTAGAACGCAGGGCTGACACAATGGGGTTTGTCGGGAGCTCGTATTTTAATTAAGAGGAATGAACTATATATGTCTGTGTCCAAATTACAGAGACGACTACAAGCGTAAGTGTACTGAAGATTTACAGAGTAAATAATAGATTTGATTGCGTGTCCAGTCCAACTCAGAAAGGCTTGTTAGGTTTAAAAGTTAAGTTCGGTTTAGTTTTGTAATGTAAATAATTAGATGTGAAGGGTTATAATTATTGACAAAGCTTTTATAAACTCTTATTTTACATATTTTTATCGAAACTGAGATCGCAGATGGGCCGCGCAGTTGTTTTGAATTAAAGACGTTAAATTCGAAATTTTTCTTCGCATTCGGCAGCCCTGTGTTCACACAAAACGGCTAAATGGCAAACTTTAGCGCACCATTAAAACAGTTCAATAGTTGCAGTTGCATCTCGCACTGAGGCGGCCTTTAGAACGTGCGAAGTCGCCACTAAACGCAGTTTATTAGGCACTAGCCGCACCGCCGTAAACAACATTTATGACACATTCGCGGCAGTGTGTGCGGACCCTAATTGGGAATGATACAACACTGTTTGAAGTGTCAGTTAAAGTTAAAAATGACAGCACTGTAAAGTTTATGCCATGTTTATGCCTATATTCTCAGAGGTCGATTTGCTTCCAGACGTGGGGTTTACGATCTCTGAAAACGCGTTTCGTTCAATGTGCTTTTCCTTTGTCCTGTACAAGTATCCGTGACGGACAACTACTAGTGTCCTGGCAAAACTGGCAAAGAGAGTCCTGGCAATACTGGCAAAGAGAGAGACAGAAATTATCTTTTCTTGCCTAGCTGTACAGAAGAACTTTAGTTGTTGATTCTTTTAACTCAATGCATTATTATTGAATACATCACTGCTAGTGAAAATATAAGTATTTCTGAAGGCCTTTATTGTGTTCATTCTCTATAGATAATTACTATGCAAAAAAATACTTTTATGTTTGAATTGGCAGATAATTGAGAAAATTAAACTGTAATTTACAAGCATGTTTACACGCAATTGTATATTTTACAATTTAATGTCGTTAGCTTGACAACTTGCATTCACAATGACTATGTATATTATGTCGCAACGTTTGAAAAAAGAACTGGCTCAAACACAAGCAAAGCGCGGTACTGACTACTGTTTTACTATCTCACCAATTTCCATTTTACTATTTTACATTTAGCAACACAAAGGGAAATATATAGGTACCCAAAAGAAATCAATACAAACAACAGTTAATTAGAGATTTTATAATCATTTTTACTACTACAAAGTACTTAACCTATCATTTATATTTATGACTTAGCATTTAAAAATATTTTTTTGCAACTTTCACTGTGTATTAAGGCATAAACTTCATTCGGATATGCAGTTAGCTTACAACAATCGCTGCTTTGAAGCGCTGTATAAAGTGTTAAATATCCGAACGCATACTTGTCAAGGAAGACGAACGGCGCACTTCATCCGTACATTAACGCTTCTGCTGCCGGCAACACAGAATATTCCATAAACTAGTGTCCCATAAAAGCGCACATATGTTTACCGGAGCTAGGTGCAGCACCTTAAAAGCATTGGTAATATAACAAAACGTCTGAACCGAAATTGCTCATAAAAGTCCAACGCCGTTTTCCGACTAAAGCCATGAAACTGAAACGCTGGCGGAATTTACAATGGCCGCCTTCGTCTACATTTAACGTTCGTGACGTTCACCTTACTTTAATTAAAGTGGCTCAAGTTGGAGCTGGCTTTCGTAGTTCTAATGGTTCCGTTGGAAACCATCGACTACCTATTTGGAAAATCGGACCGTCCGTCATTGTCAGTGGAAAAAATACTCTTCTATAATACACATACTTCCGAATGAATCAGTAAGAAATAATTTTAAAATTGCAGCGCTTTTATTTGTAAGCGATAATTTTTGTCTTTGTCTTGAAAATCGGTTTAACTGACGTCATTTAAGACCTAAAAATATTTTTGTAACTTAACTCAAAATATTGAGTTATTTTACAAGAATGTTCAAAAATTTACGTTCGGCGTTGTATTGACTCCGCAATTCGCATAGTAGTATATGAAATAGGAACCTTAGAAGTGCCTGTTTAGAACGATTGCAAATCTAGCCAGCTCTTCATATTAATTCGCAACGAAAATTAAAACCTTTTTATACATACAATACAAATATACTTACAAAACAATAGAAAATAAAGTATATACTCTTGAAAATTTACATGTTGTTAAATTTCTTGTGATGAATGAGCCGCTATACCGTGTGCAAATACATAAAACCTACTTGTAAGTATTTTTTGCATATGCAATGTATCTTTATTTGGTTTCGATCGAAGAATAAAATATTCTTAGTAAAGTTGCGAATGTTGGAGACTGATGAACGGCCGCTAATAAATTATGAAACCGACACAACGATGGACGCACATGAAATATTTACGAATGAATGGTTAATTTATTGAGTAATTTAAATCATTAATCCGTTAATATTATGTATATACCTTCAAGAAATACTGGCCAATGTTCATACCATTGTGTAATTATATCGTTGATTGATTTGTAAGTGACTTACAACTATCGTTTTTTGAATAAATTTATACCAATTCATCAGGCTCTGTATAAGTTATGATAATGATGACATAGTAAAAAGTGTATTGCAGAAAAGTGGGCAATATATCATAATAAAGCAGAGGCTTGATGATGGAGACATATTACTGAAGAATTATTACGCTAATAGAACATTGTTACACGCGATAAAATAGCAGTAACAAGAAAATTGAAAGAAAAAAGACATCTTCAACATTAATTGATTTTATTTTTCGCTCCGATTTCAGAATAATTAATAGGAATATAGAGGATGTTTTCATACCTAACTTAAGTTCAGGAAGTCAATTCTGTAAAGACAGATTTAATCGAAATTCGATCTATTAAACCGGAAGCGATCCGCTTTTTGTTTTATTGTGTCTCACGCGCGGATCTCGCGGTTCGTTCGATCAAATCGCATTTTCCTAATAGCTATACAGGTCAGTTATAAAAAGGTTACTTATACATCCTGTTTTTTTTAATGACCTATGCTTGTGTCTAAAAAGTACGACCAATCAAGCTTCACCGGACTTGTAACATCCGGTACATATTCGGCAGGCAATAAAAAATGTCAAACTAATTTGACCATTAACAAAGAACATTATTTGCTTATTTAATTATTTATTTATGTAGAGGTAAGTAAGAGTCAACTTTTTGCCTTGTGGTTTCAGGTGTAAAATTGAATGACCCAACTCTTGGTGTCTTACGAGGCGACTAAAGATATTCACTTCCGCTATGATAGCGTACAAAGTGCAAGGGATTCAACAAACTGTAACTATTGTTGCCAGCCAGACCAACCAGCCAGAATAACCAGCAACAACTGTGATCCCCAATCAGATTGGTAGATTACTTAGGATGCGATGCGACCATTGCTTGCTATGGAGGCTTATGTATGTCCAATATCTTCTGTCCCTTTCGGTTAAATGCAACGCCTGTGGAGTTTCTTCCGACTATAACTCGACGTCGAAAAGTGATTTGTAAAATCTTTTTTCGAATAAACACTTTTTGAATTTATGAATTTTAAAATGACGTAATTTATGCGACGTCTACTAAAAAAATGTCTGTCAAATCCTAAACCGGAAATAACACAGCGAGGTTAATGATACTAATAAAACTAACCCCGCCGAACAAATGCCCAACTTACCAGAACACAGTATTAAGTAAATTGCTTTAACCAATTTTACAAATTTCAAGCGACACAGAGCTCGTGGAGCTGTTTTACGAGTCCCACTGTAAAAACCTTATAACCGAATAACTCGCATTTTTACGACGCAGGATACATTTCCGAGAGAACGTAAATTTTGCTACTGCAGCATTTTTCATTACCTTCCTAGACGACAGTTTTGTATAACGAGCCACGTTATATAGTAAAAAGTTACAAATCGAATAACTGAATTGATGGGGTTGCGAATAACGATCGTTTCGGTGCAGTTTTAATATCTTGCTATAAATTGTGGTTTCTGTATTTACTCGTAGACCAGATGCAGTAATTTAGAATCCTTTTTGTATTGGTCTAGAAAAGGCACGTCAGTTATTTATCATCACAGGGAAAATAAATTACTCATATTATTATTTAAAAAAAAGAACGGTACAGGAAAAATATGTCTAATAACAAAAATGTTTTAGTTTAAAAGTGCAACATAAAAAAATATTGATATTTACATCTACGATAAAAGTGAAAAATTAAAAAAATATTGAGTAGGTAGTAGGTACACCACATTCCAAGGTATAAATCTGAATTTAAAAAAAACAGACAATATGCATGTGTTTCTACTGCAAACTGCAACCGCCAAACATGATGACGTAATACGGATATAAAGTAAGTACCTATATTGCTAGATGCCGCCACAGATTACAAGCATTATCAGACACAAGTGGTCCCCAGTGGCCTGCTTTTTGTAAATTGACCTATGCTTGTGTAGAAAAAGTAAGACGAATCAAGCTTCATCGGACTTGCGGGGGAGCGGAAGGCTCTACCCCAGAGTAGTCATGTACCAACGCGTCTAGGGGTGGCTTTAGGGAGCCTCGAAGGGATTCAAACTCGTGACCCTGCACTCCACATGCAGGCATACTGACAATTAGGCTACGAGGTCGACAAACGTGATATTAAATTTTGTTGTACTATTATATTTTGAGATCTAAGTAGGTGGTAAAGCATTTTACTTTTTCGGGTTTTAAGATTTTTACTTCTACAAAGCGCGCGCGGTTGGATGGACACAAAAAAAAAAACATGGAAATGAAAATGAAAAACATTGAGCCTTTGGTAGTACGCCTGTATGGAGATGTTGAATCCATATTGTTCGAGCATAATGTTTCTATTTTTTGCTTCGATTTATAATCAGAAAAACTTATAAAATAAAATCGTTTTTGGTATGTGAAATTTTCTTATGCCTCCATAATTTAACTGGTTGTTTATCCGCAACATAGTGGAACAGTGGTGGAGCATATATTTTTCAACTTTTCATTAAAACTTTCGTCATGAGACCGGCCTCTATGTATGACAAGTTGAATTATAATTTTGATATTTCAACCAATGTTCTTTAGATAAAGTTGTTCAGTTTATAAGTGCTACCACTATACTATGTTGTGGATAAACAACCAGTTAAATTTCACGATGTAACAAAGCAATATATTTGAAGGAAAAATACATAGCTATGATTATTTTGAGTTCTTGGGACGCCACAGTTATCAACGCTATCGCCTCTCTTTGACGAACGAAAACTAATTGGATTGAAGTTTATTTACACAAGTGAACATATAAAGTAAAATAAAATGTGCAGTCAATCTGACTGAAACCTGAAACCGGTGTAATAAATCCGCCATGTCACTTTTGATTAAGGAAGTTGGGCAAACAAGACGGAGGTATCATTATAAAACCCAGACGCTCTAGACTTTTCAATCCAAAGATAAGCAATAAAAATATGTCATAGCCGAGAAACATAAAAGCGAACGACAATGAATTCCTGAAAAGGATGCCGTATTGCCGTCCCCTCGAAACGGGGTCGGGTGAGAAGGACAAAAGATGGAAGTTGTAAAACTTTTGATAGGATCCACGGATGTACGGAATCCGCCGGATTTTGCTATCGGACAAAGACATTTTATAGTGCGCCGGCTCTAGGATCCTGTATCGCTTTTGGTTTATGGCGTATTAAAAATTTAAGTATTTTTATAACGTCGGGTCTTTGTTTTGAGTGAGAGTGAGAAATATTTGGTAGATTGTTATAAGTTTTTCGCTTCATTATGGTATATTCATATTCATTATTGTGGAAAAAAAATAAAGATAAAATGAGTTTGAATAATTTTGTAACTGGTGTCAATAAAGAATATTTGTATTGTTTTGTATATGACAACAATCGTATTCGTCTTTCAAATCAAATCTTTTTTTTCTTGAATATGGTGGTGATCGTCGTGTCGTTTTCAATGCTGGTTCGGAATAAATCATTCAAGAAAGACATTTGCAATTTCTATTAAAGAACAATTTTTCCAGATTTCTGATTAATTAAATAAAGCCGAGCGCACACTTGTCGAGTGACGCGGTAAAGTTTATAGGGCGACCGCACGCTGGATTGGACGAGACCGCAGACCGCAGACCGCTGTGTGAGTGTGAAGCGTTTGGGCGCGTCGTGCGTTGATTGTTTTCCAAATGTAATTGCGGTCGGGCGGGCAAGTTTCCCGCAAACTGCCCGCCGCAGAGCTGGGGATATACTGGGACCAAAGGGATTGGTAAAGCCGCGCTTCGCTTTTGAATCGCTTCGCTCTTTGGCTGGCATTCATTTTGTAACAAAAAATATACGAGTATAAATATGATATTGGTTGACGTTATAGAAATTTAGTAACATAGTTACGGTTGACGAGGATTATGACGTGTTGGTGAGCTTGCCAAAGATAATATTACAATGTATTTATAATTAAATCCTTGTTTGAAATTTTTAGTTCTTCCAAAGTTCATTCATCATCCGAAAAATTATATCAAGAT
Organism: Teleiodes luculella; assembly: GCA_948473455.1. Taxonomy (NCBI): domain Eukaryota; kingdom Metazoa; phylum Arthropoda; class Insecta; order Lepidoptera; family Gelechiidae; genus Teleiodes; species Teleiodes luculella. The sequence continues at coordinate 9,787,379 of OX419602.1, forward strand.
AAAAAAAAAAACATTCTCTATAAGTCAAGTAAATTTTTATAAAAATTATACAAATCTGTACATTATTGGGAAGAAAACAAACAAATATGATGGGAGTTAAATATGAGTGGAAGTTCAAATAGAGCTAGAAAATCTCGCTTAAAAATTAAAGAGGCATTAAACTCAGCTCATATTTGACAAGTTAGAAACATTAATATCAATCAATACAAATTTTAATACCAGCGATTTGGTGCATCTCCACCCCAAGACAAATGAAGTTCGAATGGTGGATAAAGTGTTGGAGAGTTGGCGACCGGCCGACTACCCGCTACTGAAACTTTCAGCCACATCCAGGAACAACTGTTGCTTCAAATATTGCTCTGATAGTACTTGCCTCAAAGTTACCCGACACTCAAATTCACCGGTTTTGTACAAACAATAGGATTGAGTAGAAAATATTGTGCTGATGAAATTAAAATCTAAATATAGAAGAGTCTGATTGTCGCTTGGGTGTGGGCAGCGTAATACTGATCTTTTGGAGATTTTTGGAAGAGGCCTTTGTTTAGCAGTGGATGTTTTTTTGGATAATGTTATTATGATACATGCCTACATTTTAATGAATTGCATTAAAAAATCACAGAGTAGTGGAAGAAAGTAGGTTTCATTAAGTGGGAAAGTTATCCTTTTTGCATGAAAAGCAGAGGAAAGTAATGCCAGTCTTATAACTTGGAATATTATAACGATAGGGAATTTTTTTCTTATATTTGACTTACGTAAATTAAATAAAAAATTTGGGAGTTCTTTCTGAGTAAATAGGTACGATTATATATAACAAGGCAACGAAAAAAGGTGAATATAGTTGACAAAACATTGCGTACGTAGCAGAGAGCTATACTAGTCATGTCATAAATAACTAAATATTTTTCTTCTTCTATTAATAGAATCGAATGATGAAAAATAAGAAATCGGTATAATTTATTTTTGTATGATACTGATTTGTGACGTTCCACGGGCAAAGTTATGGCGGGTTTTAGTATAAAGATAATCTTTTTGGATTTGAATAGCTTATTAGTTGCTGATTACAGGGATATGCGTAACTCAATCAATACCGACCATAAGGTATCTTTACACGTGGAACGTCACATTTATTTCTACTTTTCAGATTTTCGAAATACCGCGAATTAGATATGGTAAAAAATGTATTCAGCAGATAAAGTACGACATCTAGCAACTCTAGTTCGCAATAAGCGACTGTATCTGTCACTAATTATAGAGTACGGTGGTGCGGAGGGACGTAAAGTTTGCAAATTGAACGAATTACTACCTATGGAGCAACTCTTTCCACAGCAGACAATTTATGTGGCAATTAATTGCTCGCTTTGAGGGAATAAAATTCAAAACAAAGAGATTCAAAAACTTTTAAAAAAACAATGATATTTAAAAAGTTCTGCAAACAAAACATGACATTTACATTACATACTTGCAATTTACCACATTTATTGATTTATACTCACAGACTTATACTCTAAGCTTGCAATAATTGAAAATCATTAGAATGTAGAAATTAAGCAACCAGAAACTGATTAACTAAAATTCCACACTAGGCTGGCTCTCTACTGGTTTGTATAGTAATTTTCCGTCTTTTTTGCTTATAAAATAAAGACAATTCATTCATGTCATTTAATAATTCACTTAAATTTGATAATATATAATAACGATAATTCATGAAATCATGTTTTCTAATATTGTAATGCTAAGCGTGAAAATATTCAAACTCAGCCTTTTTATATTTTAACTTTAAACGTTTATGCTGTTTCTGAACGCACGTTCTGTCGGGTTACGGTTACAACCATAATTCATGGTAATGGAAACAAATTATTAATTTGAGCAACAGAAGTCAAGCTGCCCATTAGTAGTACTATTATTTTCTTCAGTGCCATTCATTAGGTACTTTTGCTATCAGTACACCTACACAAATTCAATGAAGCCACAATAATTATTTTATTCCCATACCAGCCCACGCAAAATGTTTCATAAATGATAAGATAAGCAAAGTCATGTAATATGACGACAAATAGCTACAATATTGACATTTTTGATTAGAAAAGTTTATTAAAAGTTTATTACTTGTAAAAAAACAACAAAGCGTTTTCATCGGTTCTCGGTAAGACTCACGCAGATAAATGTTTTATTTCTAATCATAGTCATCTAATATTCACGCCACAAGATCTGGACGGAATATAATGTTTTTGGCATCTAGATTGTTAAAAACAATGTTACCCCGAAAAAATATATTGAACATGCGGGCGACGAGTCACCGCGGATTTTCGGCAGAGCGGGGTTCGAACCCGCGACCTGTGTGCTTCGAAGCCAGGCGTACTACTAACTAGACTACGGGGGCGTCAATCAAATATGTGAAATTCCTTTTATTGGTTGTGGATTCGCAGTCGTTCTAACGGGTTCGTCCCCGAGCTTACCGTTCCCCGAGCATACCGTCCCGGAGCTTACCGATTTTGATAAAATTGATAACATTTTATTTTGTTTTTTTTTCTACTATTTCCAACGTGTACAATAGAGATCAAAAGTGTTTTAAAGTAGGTATGAAATGTGTTTGTTTGGTTTCTGCAGGCAGAATTATGTGAACTTAATGATGAAAGTTATAGGACTAAAAAGGTATGTGTAACTATTAAATTAAATATAGCAAAACCATATTTTTAAGATAATAATTGCCATCATTATTAATAAAAAAACAAATTATTGTGATGATTAAAACCTGTGATAATACACCAGCTGATTAATAAACGTGATTATTTAACCACGATCTAGAACTTATTATTTATTCCTATAAAGTATAAAATTCGACTTTGCACTTTTGCTGCTAATAGTACTTTAAAGCAAGATTGTCATTTTAATCGACTTTTTATAATAATTACAAATCGGTAAGCTCCGGGACGGTAAGCTCGGGGAACGGTAAGCTCGGGGACGAACCCGACGGGTGACGTAGTTGGAGGGGCGGACAGCGACAGCTACTATTGTTTATCTATAAATACGAATGTTACTCTGTCCATCGGTCTGTCTGTCTTAACGGATTGCAAATAAAAAAATTGCAGGATGTTAGTTGACAATTGGTGGACATAAAGGATATTTTTGACCGTCGGTATACCCTAAACTAATTTACGTTCTACGGGTGGAAATATAGTATTTTTACAATGTGATTGTTTTTTATTCGCTGTTTTGTATAATATTTTAATTGAAAACATTATTATTGGCACATTTGCATAATATTATAGATCTTTTCTGCAGAAATACGATAAAAATAAATTTAATTATTAATCATAAATATAAATTTTTGTTTCATAACATGTAAACATGCTAGGGGTATTATCGGAAAACTGTCCACTGTCCATTAAGACACGTTTCTTAGTAAGAACGTTCCCACTCTTCATTTTATTTTACAGTCTCGTAAATAACGTTCTCATTTATTTAAAGCTTATTCATTACCCACAAGCCAGTCGTAAAAAGGTATAAAATTTCCACATTTAACGCAAAATTTCTTAGAATACGCTACTCTTGGCCTGTACGCATAAAATTAGTCACATGGCAAAATAAGCAATGGAACTATAAGCCCTAAGCTATTCGCGAGTACGTCGTAAAATTTTGTTGCCTTCTTCTTCTAGTGTACTTGGAAGTGAGTGGGAGTGAATGAGAGGCAATATCGCAACATTGTAAGCGAATGTTCATGTCAATGCCGGAATAAGAGATAGCAATGTGGTGCGTTTTATAGTTTGCAATATTGCGATATGCTTTGGATGATAATAAACAACAGATGTAGCATAAGTTTTAATAAGCCAGTATGAGAGCAGCTGTGAGCGATTCGTGTTCTTAGAAATTTGGTCCAAAAGAAAATTACACCGTAAAATTTTACTGGTTGTAGATGTAGAGGTAGAGCCTTTTGACAATGATTCTCTTTATGCATTAATATTAACTACATTTACTATGGAGCCAACTCTGAAATAGCGAAAAAATATTCAGCTACATGTCTCATACAAAAAATGAATACATACCAAACAAAAATGTATGAAACAGCAGATTTTTTGCGTTATTTCATTGTGGGTCCCATAGTAAAAGTTGTTCATATGTTCCACTCTATACCAATTAAATTTCATCAGCTTTATAACCAGTTTTTCACTTTGCATATCAGCGACACATCTTTTTTTTGGACTTAAGCTTATTTTCTTAGATAATAAACAGGCACCAACATTAATCAAACAATAAATTGTATGTAACCTGAGTGAATTTCAATGAATTGTCAATGAAATGGGAATTTTCGGTTAAACTAATGGCTCACATCCTTAACTTTTGAGTAGAGTTTATTAAAGGGGTAAGAAAATAGACCTATTATTTGAAACCAAACAGCATCTTAAGCAGTCAAGGGCCAAGCGATATGGTCGGTGGGATATATTCGCCATTTTACTTGATACCAATGTGCACGGAAACTTGTAATGAGCATTTACGCGTGTGAGGTTATAATTATCTCTAATTATTATTATAAACGCAAAAGTAATGGGTTACCCGAGGGAACTGATCCCTGAGGTTTCCATCTCTTGTATTTATAATTGTGTACCTAGGGGATAGTAACTTCAAGGATCGGAACCCTTGAAAAGTAACCTAAAAAAAGTAACTGTGTCAGTCTGTTTGTTACATTTTCAAGCCAAAATCACTGAACAGATTTTGATGAAAATTAGTACATACAGAAATAGAAAAGACCGGGGAAGGACATAAATTACCTTTTACCACGGGAAAATAACTTTTATCAACGGTTAACACGGGCGTACCCGCGGGGCATAAAGCTAGTTGATTTTAATTTAATAGAATCCGATTGTATTTATGTTGTGATTTATATGAGGTCCAGAGTCAGTTATAAATTGTTACGATAACAACTTAGATAAAATGTTACAGCCACGTGTATTGGCAGGTCAAGAGTTGCGAGATAGTAAAGATGCCTGTAACCATGGATGTGGGCTCATAATAACCTATTAGTGCTAAACGTATAAGCAATATATAATTATGTGCTTAGTAAACAGTAAACGACTTCAGAAATATGGTAAAATTTAAAGAGAACTAGGTTCTCAGAGACAAATAAAATATGTATGTCGTACTTGGAAATTCATTTTCTCTGCATTTTAATGCATAATTCAGTAGGTATCCAGATTTCTTTAATTTATTGATCAATGAACAAGGGATTGAGTTAATATGTTTCTAATTATCACAGAAAAAATCTCAAAAGAATAAGTGAAAGTCGGTACTAATTCACAGCCTGTGCTACATTAATTATTTCACAATAACTAATGTAGACGTAAGAAATTTATTTGATAGAAATAATTAATAAATAACATTGTTAAGAAATATAGTTAAAAGTTTACTTTTAAACCGCTCGTCTACACACTAGCTATACATATGTAAAGGAAACAGACATTTCACTTACTTTACTTACTCCATTATGCAATCGCTGTGACCTGTGTCATATAATATTATCGAGTACCTAGTGAATGCAAGTCTGTTATATTTTTCGCTTTTTAGTTTAGTTTCATATCAGACCTACCGCAGTTTCAAATTGCAATAAATAAAGCATTACTTTGCGGGTCTATCGTCGTAGTTTCACACTTTCTAACGCATACGGGATACGGGTAATCTCGCCTGCGGTTATAAAAACCGGCCATCGGAAATAATAGCGTAATGGGCACATTGTTGCTTTAACACGCCGCTTTCCTATTGGCGGATAGTTAGTTTTATAGTCTTTCGTGCAACCAACTGTAATTGAAAAACGGCGTTTTTACGATTCTCACCAGCCGCGTGGGCCGTATCCGAAAACGCATCGATCGGAACGCAACGGAAAAAAATGTAATTAGAGTTATATTTAGTATGCTGACAAAGTAACGTGAAGTACATGGCGTGAGTTTGTGTATATACCTAAATTAGCGACCCGCCCCGGCTCCGCACGGGAAAATGGTTATTGTGGGTTATCCTTAAGTATATTATGCATGTATTATACATACAAACCTTCCTCTTGAATCATTCTATCTATAAAAAAAACACATCAAAATCCGTTGCGTAGTTTTAAAGATTTAAGCATACATAGGGACATAGGGACAGAGAAAGCGACTTTGTTTTATACTATGTAGTGATTATGTGAGAGTGGAGCTAGGTAGTACTATTAAGAATAAAATACCTTATCAAATGTGTTGCATAACTTGAAAAGGGATTGGAGATTGCAGTTGTCGCCGGTAGCTACGCCACTGCTACGACTACTTATTTTTGACAGAATCTTTTTTCCCTCGGCTTTCACCGGTTAACCAATACGCACGGGCCTAAGCCAAGTGCGTATCAGGACAAGAGTTCAGGAGGCTCTATGTGAGTTTGTAAAATATGTGAGTTGATGCGTGTTTGGACAAGGGAGAGTTTGATAGGTTAGTGGTAGTGGTAGGATAGGTTCTGTAGTACAAAGTAGTGAGGTATGCGTTGTAGTGGTATTAATTATTATTATTATTTTCTTTTTATTTTCTTTCTTTTTCTCTCCGAAGAGGGTTTTTTTATTATTATTATTATTTTAATATAATGTGTTGTATTTCATTCTAAACCGGGAACTAAGTATCTATACTATCTGGGTGTTATTTGTAGAGCTTCTTCTGTAAAACGTAGGCAAATTAACGTTAACACTGGAGCAAGTACAATACAAAATTAGGTATAATATAAAAATAAAAAATATACCCTAAACTTCACTCAAAAGGAAATTATGTCGTAACCGAATGCTAGGGGAAAGTTAAACGGAAGTAGAAATTGCAAGATTGTATCACAACTCACAAGTTTACGATTCGTGCACTAAATTGGTTTACTGCATTTATTACTTACTTACTGCAAGAACCTGACGAACGCAAAACGTGTCTAACTTGGAAAAAAATCTAAGTACCTACGTATTTGTTGGACTAATTGGGTGTGCGCCTTTAGCTATACCTAATCGCTCTATTAAGACTTTTCTTACGGGAATAAGTTATTTCCACTGTGAAAAAACAGGGTAGGTAGACCCATGCCTAGTAGGTACTTACAGACAAATGCAAGCGTATTACCAAACTCGGCTACGGGGCCGTTATTTGCCTCTATGTTTTATCAATGACTAGCCGCCGCGGCTCCACCCGCGTTAACTGTTTTTCCCGTGGGAATGAGGCATTTTCCCGTGGTAAAAGGTCTATGTTACTCAAGGTGAATGTAGCTTTCTAATGGTGAAAGAATGTTTAAAATCGGTACAATATTAACACCAAATTGGTTATGTTTCAGTGTTAAATCAAACAATACAAAAGTAAATACCGAAGTCCAAATTGCGTTTTTGCTTTACGATCTAGTTTTATGTTTGCCGAGTAAAACTTTAATCTCCATCTCCATAATAAATAAGAGACAAAGAACTGAATAACTGTACCCAATGCAGTATTGTGTAGTTCAACTTCTGTTCGTGGGAATCGTACTAATGAAAAGATATTTTCTCACAGATTGGGAAACAAATGAAATTTATTTTTCCATAGAAAGTTGTGTGATTCTTGTCTTGAAAATACTGAAAATGTGTTGTAACAGTACCTAAGTATATTTTTTCTTAGCTAAACATTCATTATTTTAACTACTCCTCATTATTATAATGTAAACTTATTATATATTGATCATAAAATATTAAGTGTTGGGCAAAAAAAATAATTAATTAATGTATTTTTTTGTATCGCGAGTAACTCGCTTTGTAAACGTTCATTTAACCTTAAACACACACACACACACCTCGCGTCGGATTTCAAAATGGCGTTTACGCCGCATATAAATTATTTTATTTTGTAGTAATTCCGTTTAGTTTTCATTTTGAATTGGTTCTATACTACCAAGCCTACTTTTAAGCAGCGTTTTACAACCAACTGTTTTATCACTAGAACGTTCATTAATTTTTTATAGTTTTTCTGTGAATCAGGAGTTGCTAATAAACAATATTATGCTTACATGCTACTCATTACGCTCGCAAACGGGCCCCGGCGTCTTTACAACCTTCCGCCATTACAGAATTGCATTTAACATTTTTACAATCTCTAATTGTATATTATAAAAATGTAAATGGCCAAAGTTATAGCGACGCACTGCGAATAAAATATTATACTTAAACGAAATAGTGATAAAAACTATATTTATACTTGGAGTGTCTACGAGACGAGACGATGCTAGGGAGGGAGGTCGTTAAATCGTATATTGATGTCGGTTTTATCGATGTTTCTCTCTCTACCTGCCTTTGGAATATTGCAAAATCATCTGTGTGTGAGTGTGCATGATTCTGTACATAAAGGTCTTTAGTTTAGGTTCAAAATACAATATGACTGTATAACATAACTACAGATATAGAAAAAAAGCAAATATCTGTATAGTTTAATACTGTCTGAACAAAAAAAGTTTTGACCTTTAAAAGTATTTCGTAGATATATAAAAAACTTGTAGATCATTTAAGCTTTAAATTATTACTATCCTGCTTAATCTAATCTGCTGTCAATTTGGGAATAGGCAGGGGGATTACATCCTCTACGAATTAAGGGGATCTAGGGATCCCTCTCTATGCTGTCCATACGATTTCTTCTGCCTTTGATATTGCCAGGGAGAGCCAAGGGAGAAACATGAGATGGTTGATAAGCCATGTAAGTAAAAGAAGAACAAATAGAAAAATAAAAACTTCTTTTTTTTTCACTTTTGTGGTGCGGTTTAAAGTTCGCAACTCACTGGCGGCTGGCGCGGGAAAAGGCGGGAAACGGGACAGTCTGAGCATTTAATGCAACCTATCGCAGACTACGCCGTCTTCTGTTGTCACATGTTTCAAACGAACTTCCATATCGCTCAGAATAATTTCCATTTTATATATGAATAAAAAAAGGAGAAAAAAAAAGGGTGGAGAGTTCAAATCGGTGTGGATAGATTCTTAGTACCCATAAAAATAGGTTTGCCCTCCATTAAATTTACACACGACATTAACTATTTTCTAGATTCTTCTATATGTAAATATAGCAGTGTTTACGTAAGTAAATATATCATATGTTGCCATTAATTATTTTTCATAGTATTACAAATTGCCCGTAATTCACCATCTAAGTGCATTTGAGTCGTAAAATAACATATTTTCCTCAGCATTAAAACTGTTAAACGGCTCTTATACTTTACCAGTTAAAGTTTATGGTAACAATTTAGCCTTCAGGGTTTAGAAGGTAAGTTATATTTAATACCTTAATAATGTCAAATGTATTGCATACTATTTATTATTATTAGTTTAGCTATGACTATGACGTTATAACCTTAAAAAGTAAAACTTTTTTTAAACTACTAAAACGTAATGCAAATTTCGCAAATACCTCATTCCTGGTCCAAACTGCAGGACAGAAAGGAAAAAAAATAAAAACAAATTTTGCAAGAAAATCGTCATGTTACAATAACAATGATGGAATAAATCTCGAGAGTTACGGGAGATGACTAGTAAAACTGAAGACGAGTCGCATTGTACAGTCTAATGTGTAAAATAAATAAAAAAGTCTCAAATTGAATTATTCTCAAATCACCCTTTCATATAATGTTACATATCCAATTGATGTAAGATCAACAAACAACGATAATATTGACGAATACTAAAGGTACATTTAGTACTTATACATATTTATATCATACTGACGACATAATGTATCAAAATAGTCCTTGTTGAGCACAAATTGCAACTTCCTGAAAGCCCCCGGCAGTATAAGAATAATACTCCTATTTACAGATAGAAAACCGAGTTTGACTACTACAGCTAAAATCTGACGGTAGTCTATTCTATAGTATTTTGTAAGTTGAACGTATTATTACTAATTATAAACGAATCATCCATCACTATGCTACAACTTACCAAATGGTCCAGCGTAGCGTCGGCAAAAAAGTCCTCCCATCGCACAAAGCAACGCACAGCAAATGTCCACATTACACACAGCACATACAAAACAAAGTATCATTCGCAAAATAACTTCATGGTCGACGAAAGTACACCACTTAGATTATTAATTTCGCTCAGCCTTTTCCTACAAAAAAGAAAATAAAATAAATATCGATATGACACTGACACGGGCACAACACTGATTCGGCGGGAATTTGAACTGTCACTTTTTACATTTCGAATTTCGAAGGTTTGGTCCGGTCACTGCAAAGTGGAAATCACTACTGGTTAGTGTGGCTCGGCCGCCCTCGTATCGATCAAATACAGTGTAGTCAAAATGTTGTATAGTGTTAGTTTGTGCATTTTGTGACGTCGTTAGTAATTGATTGTGTATTTGTTTGACCCGCAATATACATAGTTGCCAACCAGAAAATAATTTAACTTATGTTACTTCACGTTGTTATTTGTATTTGGTTCTGGTTTAAATTTTCTGTACTATATTTTAGATCTACTTGTTGATAGCAGAAACGTGTTTGAGATAAACATCCGAGATTTTAAGTAAGTACCTACTACTAATAAGAGGTATTTTTGAAAATTAAAATTCATAATTAATTGCTCTCTAGGTATTATATGTAGGTTCTTTTAGGTGATTTTTTATTTACATTACGAATTTGTGTTATCTGTAAGTCTTGGTTTAATAGGGTATTTATTTATCAGTTTTTTGTGCGTCAATTTGATTATAATATTTATTCATATCTTAATTTGTATATAAAAATATCGACATGAGTTTGGTACATCCCTGGGCCGGTTCCTTTGCTAACATCTAACATTGCGCCTTGTAAGAAATTGACGAAATCTATATAATAATCAATGAAACAATGAAGTTGGGAAGAGAGGTGTGATTCCAAATTTAAATAATATAGAGTTTTATAGAAGTCTTAGCAAATTATGCTGAAAAAACATTTTACGCTAATGGTATGTATTAAGCAACTTTCCAATATAAACCTTTCTCTGGACGAAAGATATAAAATTTTACTCTAGTACAATTAGTCACTATAACCGCGGTGTATTTGTATGGAGTAAAAAATTCGTTTAAGAAAGTGCTGATTTTTTTTTAAGTTTTTGCAATCTGCCACTTAAAATCTGTATATTTAATTATACAAAATATCTCCCGTAGCTACGAGTTAAAAGGGATTTGTAAAAGTTAGATTTTCTCCTTAGTTCGCTAGTTTCATAGCCTCACTGTTATTTTACATTGATGGTCTCAGGGATCAATTAGCGGTGCAATTAATAACCCTGTCTGTAATTAATTGTACCGTTGATGAGTTCAATTAATTGTTTAATTCACTGCCTTTGCATGATGGTAATGTTACCATACCACAAATTTATAGTTTTCGCTCTTTTACTTCGTTATTGGCATATGGTAACACAGTTGCTGTTATGCACATCATGTATCTTTTAAACGGGGTTTGTAATAATATCACATCAGATAGCTGACCCAACACATATAGTTCTACTATACTAACTGTCAATTTTACGGGTATCTTAGCGATTTACTTTTGAATTAAGCTTACCGATGTGATCCTGTACAAATTGTATCTTACAAGTACAAATCTAATTATTACACTTTATTCCGGATTATTTTTATTGCTAAAATAAATTGTATTTGAGAAAATTAAACAAAACATTATTAATTGGTTCTTCGTTGACTCGTTTTTAAAATTGAACGAGAATTTATTTTTCATTTCAACATGCGTTGAGCGTGAGTCGAAAAATGTTTAAGATTTTTTATACAAGACATTTTAGATAAACGTGTAACGTATGTTTATTAAGATAAAGATTTATTGTTATATTTTATTATATTAGTAATATTCTATGGTAAGACCCAGAAGTAAAATTTTTAATAATCACTTTTTAAATATTATAAATGGAATGTCGTGTCCAAGGATGTTATTAGTATTACCATGGTCCAAGAAATCAAGGTCTTGCAAATAGACCACGTGACTGACACGAGTCTACGTCATTTTGCCTATTCATCCTTGTCAAAAGCGTGTAATAGACAAGGATGAACAGCGCAAAATGACGTAGGCTTGTGTCAGTCACGTGGTCTATTTGCAAGACCTTGTTTTCTTGGACCATGAGTACTACGGTAGTACTTCGTCGGTAGTGTTCGTCGTGTCTATTAAATTGAAAGGTGTATCTCAGAATTAAATTTATGTTGGATGTAAGTTGTCCTCTCCGTCTATTTAGCGGTATTGGCAGGACGCCAATGTTTGAGGAAGACAATAGACTTGTCGACGCTAAAATGTAGCGCGTGTTGCACTCAGCTGTCCTTTTGCTCTAATCTCAGCATTTCGTTACAAATCATCTATTAATACGACTTATAGACTTACTAGCGACCCTCCCCGGCTCCGCACGGGAAAATGGTTATTGTGGATTATCCATAAGTATATTATGCATGTATAATACATATAAACCTTCCTCTTCAATCACTGTATCTATTAAAAAAACCTCATCAAAATTCGTAGCGTAGTTTTAAAGATTTAAGCATACATAGGGACATAGGGACAGAGAAAGCGACTTTGTTTTATACTATGTAGTGAGTGATAGCTAGAGAGCAATCTCAGTATTTTGAGCGAGTGTATAGATTAATTAATATAAAAATCCGCTATTTAGTTTAGTTCCATTTGAATTTTGCTCTACCTTCCTTTATTTCCATTCTCTTTCCCCCACGTTTCTTTATCTATAGTTTATTACATACAACAATTTCTTTGAATGATACCATCCAATAATATAGTATACTAGTTTTGAAATATAACTTTATAGTTTTTTATGGAGCAAGCGATATTAATTATAATAAATAACGATCTGGAATTGATTTCTTTTTCTGTGATTATGCGGGACTATTTGGTTGGTTCAATTTCAATATTAACGCGTGAACTTGGTACAGGGACCTTTGTTTTGTGTGTTTTTATAGGTGAAACAAGTTACCTTTAGTACCTAATAAATAGCTATAACGAATAATCTAAAAAATACTGGTTGGATTTCTCAAGCTCAGGGTATTGTTATTTAAGTTGTTTAATATTTATCGTTTTGTTTCAAGAGTATTTAATTGAAAATTGTGTACGTATTAGTGATGTGTCTCTTAGGCCTGTATTAATAAACAGCTCTCAACTTTGGGGCCGCCTTTAAGTGTAGAATTGGGGTTTAGTCAAAGCGATACAAGAGCAGGATATCTACTCAAGTATGTGTGGTATTGAGAGTGATTTATGAATACAAGCCAATTTATGTTAATGCATGTAAATGTAAGTTTGCCGGTCTTTTTCAGTTTTCTACAAACCAAAGAGGACTGAAGATATCCCAAAGTTATTCAAAAAGATAATTTCTAAATAGAGGCACAGGATTCATTTTAGAAATTAAAGGTAGAAATTAAAGCGCGTTAATTAAGTTCCTTGATATGTGAAGTTGCGATGGTTCTATCTTATGTAATTGGCGAAAAAGATAGGCGAACTTTTAATGTTTAGAGTGTGTGACATTTAAAGGGATGATGGCTTTGACAGCCAAAATAGATTACTTTACACTATTCAGCACATGAATTATCTAAAAGTAATAATAATAAAATAACTGAAACTTTTATTTTTAACTATACTAACATAACTAGGATCTAGGATAGACTTCTAATACAAATTAACATAAAAAAGCTGACAATCATCATCCCTAAATGTTCCCTATAGTTGAATGTAGTTCAATATTCGAATGTGTGTGTGCCAATAACAAAAAAAAAGTTTGTTCTAAATTCTAACTTTCTTTCAAATGTTTTATCCGAAAGTGTTCTAAATTGGAATGATTTTTTTTGTGTGTTTTCTTTTTTGGAAAAACTAATATTACTGTATTAAAGTCCGTACTGGCGTGTCGAGTTCCGCAGCTCGTGGCCGTCGAAGATGTTGAGGTTGTGTTTCTTCGCGTACTCGTTGATGATCATTTTCCCTGGAGACAGAAAAAAGAACTTCGCCATGGTATTACATTCGCAGGGCGCATGCGAAGGAACTGCATTCTTCATTCAAACTTAACTTTTTTATAGTGGCACACGTCGTTTTACTTTGTGCCAGTAATTATCAAGTTAAGATTTATATTCAGAATTAGCTATACTTTATTTCATTATTTATTAGAGAGAATGTTAGTTATGCAGTAAACTAGAAAGAAGTACGTAGATATTAGTAAAATATTTTATCATACTTTTATCCTTTAGGAAAACTAGACGTCAGACAGAATATTTTACTATTTTCCAATGCACGTGATTCTTTTGTACTATTACATTTCACAATCTGTCTAACTCCTGTACGTGTAGTGTAGTTACATTTTGTATACTCAAAGTTTTACTGATTTATAATTAGTAAAATACTGTATTTTACAACTGAACTGAATTATTGCTAGTCAAGTGTTAAAAGATTCTTGTTATGACTTAGATACTCGTAAGTGGTAATTGATCTGGGCACTTAAGATTTTGTCTAATAAATAAAATACAAGATTGTTTGGTAATTGTTGCAAATGCTTTATATAGGTATATTTTATGAATTTCGTCTCCAAAAAATTAAATAAATAAAAGTAAGAGCGTGTTAGGTTAGTGAATTTTTTGCAGTTCCTTCTATAATCGCATAGCATTAATTTAATTATTATAAGGAAATCTTGTTTCCCAAACAAAACAAAATTTCCAAAATAAATTTTCGCCAGCAACATTACACTGGTTTTGTCAAATTACCTAAAAGATTATTAAATGTGCCAAAAAAATTGTTAAAGGAGTTTTGTATTATTTCTTTTACAAGGCAATTTCAGACAATTCAGTGGCTTTCCTTTGCTGTAAAGTCACCTTTTTTGAATATTATTATATTACTTTTAAGTATATAATTTAATTGGCCTCCTCTCAAGACACAACTTTAATCCTTAGATAATAAATAATTTTCAATAACTCTCATAGGTTTCAAAATGTTGTATAATTCATTATTTTTTTAAGAATTATATTACGTAGATGATTTTTACCCCATGAAAGTTATGAAAATATTATCTTATTTCTAAAACATTATGTTGAAAGTTCATTTTTGCCTACCATACCTGGGTAGTCAGCCAGAAAAAAAATCTTCCATTCCATCTGTACCTCTTTTTCTCCTTTCAATGTTTCTATTTTTTAAGCACTTAGTCTTTATCTCTCACAATCGGCGGAAATATCGAAGTAAAGATCGTGCAAAATAACCCAATATTAATCAAGGTCAATTAAAAAATGCAGCGGAATTGTCCATCCTTTGTCTTGACATGACCCAACTCATTGTAGACAATGTTTACAGACCTTGATATTATTATTGTAATGCACAGACAGTTTCCGTATGCACCCAGATTGTAAAACAATAAACTCTTTTACATTTTAACAGGTTCAACGAACACACGCTCTTGATCTGAAGATTTATTTTTAAGGACATCTTTCTTTTTTCTTTCTTTTATTTTTGTATTCTCTTTAGGTCTGAGTCTGCGTTCCGTTATGTTAAGTTTGTGTTTATTTTGACAAAAAGTTACTTCTATATTTTCTTCTTCTTCTCATAATATCGAAATTCACATGATAATGAAAGGGCTATATCCAGTTTCTATCAGAACAGAACATCATTGGTGAAAGCTCATTAACTTAGGCACGTACGACAGGATTTTAGAAGCAGAGAAAAATCGTGGATGAGTTCCGAAAAGGTCAACCCTGATTGTGGTCAAATGTGTCTACCGCATCACCGCCGCCGCAGTGGTTATTTCAATCTTAGGGCCTTCTGTTAAATGCTCCTTTTGCTTGCTCCGTCCGTGATGTTGAATCCGGTTGTTTACATACTTCTGTTTTACAGTGTTATTGCTCCTGCAGTGTCTTATTTATTGAGTCTGTCGACTCTTCTTTCTTAAACGAGCTCTATATTCAGAGATTTTGCTCATTAGTCTTAGTAAAAACAAATCGCATTAGCAATAACTCACCTTATTCTATATTGCCTGAAGAATTTCCCACACTTTAAAATATTTAGACCCGAGTTAACCAACAGTCAAACAGTCGCTTAAATACGAAACAGTTTCGACACGAATATTGTATGAACTCCAACGGTCTTACCATAAACAGATAAACACATATTCGATGCTTGTCTAAAAAATCATCTAAGAGTAATTTTTTACTTAAAATTATTTTAGTTACGCTTTTGTTTTACTTTTTTTGGTAAGACCGCATTACCGCAAACCAAGATATTGTATGTAACACACGTTAAGCACTTGTCTAAAATGTATGTAAAATATCATTTTTAGACACGCTCTCAACGCGCGTTTAACTTATTTGTGGTAACACGGCAAATGTCGATATGTCTATGCATGTTGAATAACTCGGGTTTTGAAGTATTTATAACATGAAGGAAAAAAAAAACGCATTTTGGGTTCGTACCTAAGTTTCTTCCTTCATGGTTTATAAGATTTTCGCAGAGCAGTTTCGTACCTTCATCAATTTTCCTAGAAGCCTCGTCGATGTCGGAGCCGGCATAGTTGAGGATGACCCACACCAGCGGCATCATTTCCCAGGAGTAGTGGAACTTCTCCAGCAGCTTATGGCAATTCTCCACCAGGGTTTCCAGTGACACCGCTGGAAACAAAACGAAGGTCTTTAATGTTTGTGTTCACTGAAAAACTCCGGTATATACTAAAATTTAATTGAAATTAAGTATTAAATAGCCATTATTAAAACTGTAAAAAATAAAGTTTTCTAATTTCATTATTAATTTTCTTTTATATGTATTCTGAACTAACAGATTGAAATATGCATTGGGCAGTCACCCGACAGTAAAATACTAAGGTATATTATATATTTTTTTACTTTTGTTAGTTCTAATAAAACAATTTAGGATCGACATTTCATCCGGCTGTAATTTTGATAAAAACAAATGCATATCAGCCCCTGTAACATGCAGTGCTATGACAAAAGTTTGTCGCACATTTAACTGTCAAAAAACCCGCCATATTGAAATATCCTCCAATAGGATAAGAGAATACGCACGACAAAATCATGTCTGTCACGCGTGGACCGGGCATGTTAGAGGGGCTGGGGCAGATTGTTTTTTAAAGAATCTTTGGACCATGACGTCGTTGAAATGGGTTTTTAAACCTAAAAGGTCCAGACCTTTCCATTTTGTCTTATGCTTATAACTTATAACTTTTCAAATTTTTATGGTTTAAGCAAATAATGTAGAGTTTTATTTAGAATGAGTTACCGAACAACTTAAAGAAATTCTGTAGGTAATTATGTTTTATAATATTTAAAGTTCTAGTTCTCACACTTATATCTTGACGCATTATTTTGTTTACAAATACCGTTCCGCCGTTATTGTCCCACTTGAAGCCTATAACCTAAACAAAAAGTACCTAGTCGCATTCATAAAGTAATAATATTAATATGAACACGAAACTATAGATAAGCCGACGGTCAGTTAATCTGTATATTGAACGGAAGTTAAGAACGCGAGGTCAGGTCAGATAGCAGCTTGCAACGGAAGCTTATTCAACTGAAAGATTTATAATAAGCGAAAACTATTATTTATTATAGTTATTAAATAAGCCAATTTCATTTCCTCCCTCCTTAGTCGCTTTGAGCCGCTTCTAAATAAAAAAAACCATTAATCGAAATAAGTAATTTTCAGTAAAAACTAAGTTACTGAGTATGGAGAACCACGTATGCGTAGGTATGTATGTATGGTAATGTAAAAACCAATAAAAACAAAATACACAATATAAATGGTTAACCCCACCAGATTAAAGGGGTACCTTCGTACAAGAGAATAAGTTAAGTATCTCATTTATTAATTGTTGGTTTTTAATCTATACTAATATTATAAAGAGCAAAGATTTGTATTTCTGTGTGTGGGTGTGTGAAAAAATACCTAAAATATTCCTAATAATAGTAGGTAAAACTTAGTACAAAGATAGAATAGACCTTGATAAAGAACACAGGCTACGAATTACCGCGGGAAAATGCCTCATTACCACGGGAAAATCCGTTAATGCGGGCGGAGCCGCGGCGGGAAGCTAGTATTATATATATTGGAGACGGTAGAAAAGATACAGTCATAATATTTGTCTGTGAAAATTGCGGCACGTCGTGAAACACAAAGGGGCAGTAATAAAAGGCACAATAGGACGCGACCATAGTGAGGGATTAGGGGCATGCCACACAGTGCACTGCAGAGGACTTGGACATGCAGGGTTCGCCAAACTACGGTTTATTGTAGTTTATTCGCATCGCTTTTTAAGTTTATTTGATTAAAACGAGTCTTTAAGTTAGTCCAGTATTTGGCTGGTTGTTTTAAGATCTGTATATTTTTTACTTTGCCATATAGTCACCGTTCATTCGCTATGTCTAAGTCTATCTAATAAAATGCTGACATGTCTGGACTAGACCACCAAAATAACCTATAGTCAACAAAAAATCTACTACTAACTTTGAAAACTGTTCCCCTTTTCCTATTCCCCAATAAAACGTGATTTTAAAGTAATATTAGTGAAAGGAATAGTTTTTTAAAAACAAACTCTATCAAAAAGGTTGAGAACCTCTGCCGAGAGCGAGAAGGCCACGCATCAGCGCAGACACTAGCTCCTTTACGACTTCCCTTTGTGCTTGCGACAGTAAAAACGCTATTCAACGACCTAACTCTAGACACTTGGCCAGAGGTACGCAACCAGGCACTTACTTCGTCACGCTTAGACTATATCTAGGTACTGGCTAGATTGGCGAAATACCTAACAATGTATGTAAGTATGTAATATTCTCTGCTAATAAATTACAGTGTATTAAAAAAAACATATTCAATTACTTTTTAAACCTTTCACGGTTGTTGTCATGATTTAAAACAGGATATTAAATAGCGCGTTAGCGTTTATTTAATCCCATTTTAAATCATAATAGTTATGTATCCAATTATTTAGAGCGAAAGCGGAGTTTAAGACAATTGTATAAAAAAAACATAAAAGATAGAGTTCAAGTTGACTTACAAACGAATTTATAAGTAAAGATAGGATATTAATATTATAGAGGGAATATTAGATTATTTGTTTATTTGCATTGAATAGGCACCGAAACTACTGAACCGATTTTAAGCTAGTTAAGAATAAATTATTATACTACGACTAAAAACAATAGGGTTTGAACTTCAGTTCCATTTTAAAGATTTCCAAATCTTTCTATGATTTATGAGTTCGCATACGATTAAGATAGTATATCGCTCACATACGTCGGGATCAACGTGGTTTCCAATGCATAACTCAGCTGTTTCTCTTTCACGATGTTTTCCGTATCAACGCTCTAGGCCTATAGTATATATATATGACTACTCTGGGGCAGAGCTCCCCCGCAAGTCCGGTGAAGCTTAAATGTTGAACTTTTACGTCACATCACATCACAAACTTGAAAAACTCTCCTCCACCGACTGTCATGTTAGTTATTTACTACACAACGAACATAAATAAAACTTTTTAGAATGTGGCCTAAGCTCGCGACCAGAACTTTGTTTAATATGCATAATATATGAAATGGCGTGTTCAGTATCAATATAATTAATTAAAATACTTCGTGTTTACTGCGGTTTAATTAAAGTTATTAAGGGAAATAATGCCGCCTTCGGTGCATGTTTCTCGAAAAATTAATATCCCTGTCACCTATTAGGCTTAACACGGAAAATAACTATCCACATTATACAGCAAGTTAATGTTAGAATAGAACCAAGTATAAAAAGAAAATTTATATAATGTTATCTCTAGGACATTAAAAATAATTTGCGTAAAATTTTATAGAGCACTTAACTTACTTATGTTTGATATTACGATGTGGGAGGCAAGAAGTATTGATAAGACCAGGCCCCCAACATGCAGTGCTATGACAAAAGTTTGTCGCACATTTAACTGTCAAAAAACCCGCCATATTGAAATATCCTCCAATAGGATAAGAGAATATGCACGACAAAATTATGTATGTCACGCGTGGACCGGGCATGTTAGAGGGGCTGATGTATAAAATGGTGCGGGCTTCTAAACGAATGGGTACGATTTCGATTTTGACACTCAAAATTACCTACTAATATATCTATGTATAGTGCGACCGACCAAAATACGCGTTATATATGTTGGCTTTAATTCCAAAGCTAAAAAAAATACAATTTGAGAACAATTTTCTTCACAATGTATCATGAGTTAGATTCAGGGCAAAACTTAGGGTAAAAACCTATTCGTTTTATCTTATACCTTTAAACGAGCAATAATTGTATACCTATTTATTTATATGTATATATGATATTCCTGTGATTTCGGAAACAGCTCTAATGATTTCGCCGATATTTGGTATATAGCGGTTTTCGGGGGTAACCAAATAATCGACCTATACCTATTAGTCTTATGTTTGGGAAAACGCATGTTTTCGAGTTTTAGCTCGGTGACTTACTTTTGGTTGTTTCGGTCGCCCTACTAATATATAAATTTGTGGGATATCTCACACACGGCCATTTCTGTACTTTCTGTGCTGTTGTTTGCCTATTGCGAAAAGCTAAGTATTAAAACTAAGTACGTAAAACTGTGTCTATTATTTCTTCAAAAATTCTTTCTTACTCCTCAATCTCGTCTACCCTTAGAGTATAAATAGAAAAATTTCTGGGTTATTCTCTAAGCATCTACCTATGTCACGAGCATTGTTATGTTGGCAAATACAATATACCTACTATATAATTCCGTTCCTATTATAGCTAGAAACAAAGTAACCGAATGCGTTTCAAAAGCGTTTTATGGCGTCCATCTAATTTCCCCGTCACGGTTCTCCCGTCTACGACTGTACAATGGGTACAGTCCACTTAGAACCAATATAAGCTGGCCCACGGCGCCACAGGGTATATTAGAAACTAAAGACCAATTTTATCTGGTATTTTCGTAAGTCGTTCACTGTTGTTCAGCGTACCGTTTTACGAGTGAACCGAGTCTAGGAAATACGAGGTAAATATAGTTAGTATTCTGACAATAGAAATACAACTCTTTGTTTAGAAGTCGGAGGAGGATAACAGATAAATAAGGTATTTTTATTTTATTGCTTTGAAAAAGTACTTCGCAATGAACCTTCATACCTATGTAAATTAAAATATTTGTTGAATAATTAGCCTGATTTTGAAATAGATGTCCTTTCATTTGGTTATTTAACTTATGTTTGTATTTGTCATAGCATTTGTCGAGAGTGGCCGTAATTTTACGAATCAGCTTACAAATACATTTAGGTACTTGAAAATAAAACTTATATCTAGGTACCTACATTTTATTTTCCAAAAAAACAGTGGTTTTACAGAAAATTTAATTTTAATGGAATCATCATCATCATCATTAACAGCTGGAATGCCTTGGCGAATTTCTAATAATATTTTCTCGAAGATGAGCCTACCTACTTTTTTTACAAAACCTAACAGTAGTTTTGGTGATTATTTTTGACTTTGAGCTCATTTAAACAAATTACTAAACAATAATAAAAAAGAAGTAAAATAAAATTAGGGTAGAGCTACACCGCAATCATTCAAATTATTTGGTACATCTTTACCTACATACAGTTGCAACATCCACCAGCCGCACGATTTAACATTTCGTCGTCGTCATTACGTAAAGGAAAGCGTTAACCGCTGTAACGTTGTAATCGCGATCGTCCCCGCGGAATGACCCCGTCAGCCAATCGCAGCGCCGCAGCTCCGGCCGCCACGCCTACCACGCGCGCGATTGGCCGCACACACAACTTTGAATATAGAACCGCTTTTTTCTCTAACGCCTACGCAAGCTTCGCGGCGGTTTTCCGTTGATATCGAGAATAACAACTTGTATCGTGTCTGTGGTGGGATAGTTGTATAGGTCCTTCAATTCTATCTGCAGCATCTTTTATGTAGAACTATGCATGTCGATAAAACGTCCACTGGACATGTTTATGACACTGCTGCGTCGTTAGTGTTTATAATTGTTCATTTATTGACCATAATTATTGGCAGTAGGTTTTATGGCTTGTTGTGGTTGAATTAAATAAAATGTCGAATGACATTTCCTGTTTTGTAATTACCTACTTGCTTGTTGTAATGTAATATTAAGTATGTATTTATTTAATATTTATTGCACACAAGAATAATGTATAATACAGATAAAAAGAAGAAGAGGACACAACAAGTACTTACTGCTTATTTCCAAGAAAATGTCGTCAGCAGACCTAGGAAGGAAGACAAAAGAAAACACAGAAAAAACGGATCAGACGTGCCTGCGTGCATAATAAACTTATTTCCGGCCTAAATAATAAAGATATTTAATAGTTTTAAGAAAATATCTACTTCTTTGTACGAGTATTATGTGAATAACCTACAACGCTCTTCTGGAATTGACCCCTGCTACGAGCTACGGCCTACGATGGCGTAGCAAGCGTAGCACTGTCTACGCTTTAATTACACTTTTTCTAGTACCTCTTGAAATGAGTTTTGTAGGCAAGTAAACAGCCAACTTATATGTTATATAAATTTAATATACTGTGTGATAATTAGTATGTATTAATTTATTTATTTAACAGTTTACTGTACACATAAACATACCTACAAAAGGATAATCACATGTAGAGAGACGAATGAATGAATGAATGAATGAATGAATGAATGAATGAATGAATGAATGAATGAATGAATGAATGAATGAATGAAAGTTTATTCGACTTCAACATTATAGGTACGTATTAAACTAGATACATGGTTCTTAAATCTAATAACATAATATGAAGCCGAAAGCCGACAACACAACAGGTCTGCTTATTTCTAAAGAAATATCTTACAGCAGACCCAGGGAAGTGAAAGAATATATAAACAAGTCGCGGATAAACGTATGTAGCTGCCTAGCGTTTATCCGCGACGGCAAGATATAGTAACAAAGAGGTATTATTACGAGAGTATCTACTGGGTTGTGGTAGTGAATTGTGATCGTCTATCTTGCCGTCTCGCCACAACTAATTACCGATTCAATCTAAAACTAGATAAGGTTTATTCTGATCATATAATATTTCTAGAATCAGATGTTTTGTACACCAAGCGGATGAACAAATAGAGACGACGGAGGTCATAGTATTTTTTTTTTCCAAACATAGAGTTCATAGTGGATCTGCAACTCTCCCATAGTTATTTTCCAGCTTTATGACTATGCCATCAGATTTCCATTCCCACAAACATTAAAGCTTACTACTGATCTTAATCTTAGTAAAGTCAAAGTCAAAGTCAAAGTCAAATAGTGTTTATTCAAAGTAAGATTTCACAATCATTTTTTGACGTCGAGGAGAGTTCACGATTTGGCTGTCTTCTGTGGAGAAGAACTCTCCGGAAGAAACTCCACAGGCGTTGCATCTTTTCAAAATATTTTTACATAGGTAATTATTATTTTATACAATTTGATTAATATAACAAAGAGTGCAGCCGAAATATGAAATTAAAGGAAGGCAACCAGTCAAAGTAAATGAAATCTAATCACTACTTATTATAAAACAAAGTCGCTTTCTCTGTCCCTATGTCCCCATCTATGTCCCTTTGTATGCTTAAATCTTTAAAACTACGCAACGGATTTTGATGCGGTTTTTTTTAGTAGAAAGAGGGATTCAAGAGGAAGGTGTATATGTATAATACATACATAATATACTTAAGGATAACCCACAATAACCATTTTCCCGTGCGGAGCCGGGGCGGGTCGCTAGTAAATTATAAATTACAATATTATAAAGAAGTTCCTTCTATCTTGAAAGGAAAATTTATTTACAATAGGGATCGAATCGGAAAATAGTTTTTTTAATGAAATTTTAATACCAGTAGGTGAAGAAATTGACGATAATAAGTCAGTTTCACAATTAATAAAAAAGTAGATATCAAGTAGGTATATCAGACCAGGCTGTTTTAAAATGTAAAGGGGTAACTTAGTAACGCTTTATACCGTAATACCTAAACAATTTCAAATTTTACCGGAAAAAAGTAAGTAAAACCGAGAAGAGAATACCTAGATTAACTTATTTATGCTTATTTTATCTCACAACGCAAATTACAAAGAAGATTTCAAATAACAGTAAATCTATACTAATATGTATTTTATAGAGGAAAGGATTGTTTGCTTGTTTGTTTATTTGGATCAAATAAGCTCCGAAACTACTGAACCGATTTCAAAAATTATTTCACTGTTGAGAAGCTACATGCATGATCCTTGAGTATTTCTTGAATTTAATAACACTTATTTACTCGTATAACACATTGAAATGTAAAAATTACGTCAGGTAGAATACACAGGTGTTTTTCTATAATATATTTACTACCTAAAACATATTTTTACTGTATTCTTAAAGTATAAATTAATTAATAGTAATATCAAATAAATAAATTGTTTCATCCATTCATTCAAGGATTTCTATCATCTATCGTTTAGTAGGTAATTCATCCGTAGCTAGCTATAGAAACTTTACTAAATAAAATACTTTAATTAGCCAGCACAACTATTCAAGCCAAGCCATCCAAGCTATTACTGCAACTCGGAATAGGCACATAAATAACCCATTCGAGAAGTTTCCATTTTGCGGGTACCTATCGGCGGCCATTTTGTTCACATTGTAGGGCGTTATTAGCAGAATGAGTTATGTGCGCGAGGAACGGCCATAAAACTGTAATGGCGGAGTCGAGGACGCAGCTGCGGCTGGACTGCTGGGAAATTATTTAAATCATTTGTGTTTCATGTTTATTTATTGCTAGCTTTCAATATGAAGCGTTGTTTTTTTCCGGGAGGGAGATGTGACGTTTTCCTAAAATGTTGTCTTTGTCTTTCTAATGCTGTATTCTACCAAATAGCACATCATCGTCATCATCGTCATAGCAGCCTGCACTCGTCCACTGCTGGACAAAGACCTCCCCCAAAGATTTCCACGACAATCGGTCCTGCCGTATCTAGCGGCTTCCCGCGACCCCGACCACTTACCATAGAACTATACCTACTGTATAATAGAGTAGTATTGTAGTTATCTTGATGATTACAACTTTGTGTGGTGATAAACTATTCAGAAATTTCCAATAACCAATTATTACCTAAAGAGTTTCTCTTGTTAATTAGACAGACTTTGTATGATTGTTTCTTATAAAGGTTAAATGTTTCGAAATTGATTGCTTATTAGTGCCGTAACTTTGTGTGGTACTCGTAGTAAAATTATTAGAACTTATTCTTTGCTGTGTGATGCTGACTGAAATTTGATTCGAAGCCCAACCGCGTATAATCCGCATCTCAAGTAAAGATGCGCACGATTACAAATTTATTTGCGCTTGTTGTACTTGCTCTTTTTATAATACATTGTGGTCGTAGAGCGGCAGCAAAAACAACTTTGCAAAACAAAGGTATATTTTTTTAAAACGAATCTTCGCGTATTGTAAAACTAGCTTATTGAAAACAATTCCCACCACTACGAATGCCACCCACATTACAAGCGGATCAATCAAACCAGCTCAAACGTCAATACTTATTCATTGCGCACAAGCATTCCATTCTTTCGAGATCATTCTAATCTAAGGTCGGCGTCTGCGCGTCTGGCGGGAGCGAATGGAATGGAATGGAACAATACAAATGGTACAATTCATCGTTCGCGCGTCCGGTGTGATACGCGCCTCAAGGAACCCATTCACGCCCCAGACTCACGTCAAAAACACTATTGACCATTAAGCTAGATCCAGCGCTAATATAATCCTTAGGGCTTTATTCAATGGGTCCAATTTTGGCCAACATAATGCTTAGGGCTTTCTTCTTAAAATTATAAGGTAAATCCAGTAACAAAAATCAATATCGGTTTTTCTACAATTTTTTTACTATATTTCTTAGTTAATATATTTCTTCTATTTGAAAAGGTCCTTTTTAAACCCTAACCAAATCATCAAATTCCGTTTAGTGCCCTCGGAGCACATACACCTATTGAGGGGTAAATTTGAGCTTTTCGCGCAAGTCCGGTAAAAGCTTGGATGACACAAGCAAAACTCAACAAGAACTAAAAATGTTCGGATAAAGGTAAGTATGAAGATGGCCTAAATAATATGAAGAAAAATAAATATCGCAAGAAACAAAACCAGCTCACATATTGTGAAGTAAGCAAAAATATCAGAAACTGCGCTACATCCAGCGCTGAATGAGCTAAAATGAACTACCCATTCTGAAAAACATTGCCCAGGACAGCATACATTGTCCAGCTAGAAATTCGTACGTGACTCAGGCTCGGTACGCCAGAGGAAATGGATAGCGCGATAACTTATCACGCCATCATCGCGCCACGCCACTTTGTTTGAAAGGGGCTTTGTTTAGCTTTGTGTTTATTTTGAGTGGCTTAATGACAAACGAAGTAAGTCAATTGCTTTGTTTCTCAGTATTTTCTCATTCTATGATTATCCAAATCGATGCAGCCGTTCTGATGATGACTGATGCACGTGAATACATTTCGGCGATATTTTTTTATTATATTACTAGCGACCCGCCCCGGCTCCGCACGGGAAAATGGTTATTGTGGGTTATCCTTAAGCATATTATGCATGTATTATACATATAAACCTTCCTCTTGAATCACTCTATCTATTAAAAAAAACCGCATCAAAATCCGTTGCGTAGTTTTAAAGATTTAAGCGTACAAAGGGACATAGGGACATAGGGACATAGGGACAGAAAAAGCGACTTTGTTTTATACTATGTAGTGATTAGCTTTCCGTCCCGCTGCTGCTCCGCCCGCGTTAACCAGTTTTCCCGTGGGAAAGAGGTATTTTCCTGCGGTAAAAAGTATCCTATGTCACTCTCCATCCATTCAACTAACTCTATGCCGAAAATCAAGTCGATTAGTTTGCTTAGTTAAGGCGTGAAGGAAGGACAAACAAACACACTGTCGCATTTATAATATTATTAGTATGGATTTTTATTATATAATAGAATTAACTTGACTACCATGTATGAATTAATGATCTTTTTATTGTGTTCGTGTATTGAAAAACTAAAATTAAATATCAATTTTTTTGAACCAGTTGTCTTCTAAATTGTTTCAAAAGTATTTTGATTTGACATTTATAATTTTACATTATATTTTTTTATGAGCGATATAGATAGGTTAGGTACTTAAAACATTGCCAAACTTAAAGGCTAATATTTGCAGATTTAATGGTTGTCAATAAAATCGAATTGCAAATATTTTATACGTAATTGAACGCCTATTGATTTTAAAAGCATAATATCGACAATGGGGATTGTTCTATCGCACCGCAATATCACAATAACGAATTGTACCGAACGTAAATGGAAATAATAATCTCAAATGTCCACGCGAATACCAAAAATATAAATAAGAAAGCCTTTGTGTTTGTATACTGGCCTGAATATTTTACTGTAAGAAATTAAACCATTATTGTTGATAAATACTTATAAGTTTTAAATCTTTTTTTATGACGGGTTAGTTAGCATTATATAGGAATTGAATAGGCCTTAGTCGAACACGATGGCCCAGTGCGGGTTGGTCAACTTCACACGCAACCTTTGAATTTCTTCGCAGGTGTGTGCAGGTTTCCTCACGATGTTTTCCTTCACCATAAGAGCGTCGAATAAACGTACATATGAATTCGAAAATCGAAAACACATTGGTACGTGCCGAGGTTTGAACCCGCGAACTTCGGAATGGAAGTCAACGGGCCTAGCCACTTGCCTATAGCAATTATTGCTGGCCTATTCACCCTGGTATCAGGGTGGTTCGAGCCCCTCGGTGGGGAAATAGATGAGCTGTTAACGATGATATAAGAATTGGACTATAAACGGTATTCTTTTTCCACTCTTCAGATCTAAGTAGGTAAAAACTCAATTTTGTGAAGCCATATATTGTTGATACATTTTCAAAGCTTATAAGTTTTCGAAGTAAAATAATCTAGCGTACATTTTTCTATTTATATACAACTAGCGACCCGCGGGAGCGGGAAATGGTTATTGTAGGTTATCTTTAAGTATATTATGCATGTATATTATAATTACTCTATCTATTAAAAAAACCGCATCAAAATCCGTTGCGTAGTTTTAAAGATTTAAGCATACAAAGGGACATAGGGAGGGACATAGAGACAGAGAAAGCGACTTTGTTTTATACTACCTATGTAGTGAAGTAGCGTTTTTGACCGGGCCATTAAACTGTCAAAATAAAAGGTTATCCACACTTTATTCGAATAAATTGACAAAAAAGACAACGTTTACCTAAATAATTGTAATCTTACCATTACCAAAATAATATGTAGATAAAATATTTAGCAAAATTAGTTACAATTTTAAACATGTTTTTCTTTGTCACGACACTACAGCTAGACAAAAATATCGTACGTAAATAAGTTCCAACATCAAACTGCGCTACGTAAACATGGTGTTCTTGTAGTAATTTATGTACACCTACATCCGGTGCCGGCCGGTATAATCACGCACGCCGCCCCTCCTCTCGCACCAGCGCGGGCGCAAGTTGATCTATATCAATTGTTTTACAAATAAAACTGCAACATTACACCCGGCTTTGCATTTCAAAGGAAGGATAGATACTGCATATCGCTCATTAGAGTATGAGCAATATGAATTATTTCAGCTCTGTCTTATATTTCCCTTGAGAATGATAATTTTTTACGTAGTCAAAAATTGCAATTCCCTTCTGTCTGCGTGATACCCTGCAATACGAGTATTTTGTCGTAGCCGGCTTAATCGTCGCTACGTAAAATATACTTTTATTTTAGCAGAGATAAAATGATTTTCCTATTTACAACACAGTAGGTACCTGTGGATTTTCATTTCTGATACCTTGATAGAATTTGGTATTAGGGTTGGTAGCTCAAATTACTTCTGGTGATACATGCGTAAATTGAAAATTAAATAAGATACATTTTAAACTTAAAACTACCTTTAATGGACTACCTCAACTCTTTCAGTAGTTTTAATACAAGGCGACCTACAGAACCTTCATCAACCACCCGTGTAATCAATCAACAACAACTGCGATCCCTAACCCGCCTGCCTAACATGAAGATTTTTATAAAGAACCCTTTGTCCTGCAGTTATAATTATCTCTCTCTCAGAATTTGAGACCTATGCTTTTGTCGGTGAGGTATCCTCAAGATTTTTTTTTCTGCTAGTTATCTGACCTCCTGTGGTTTTGCCATACAGGTGTAACAAAGTTACAGAGTCACTTTTGAATTTATAATTTTTAGTTTTATTTTACAAATAGAGATATATTACAAGATGTGATGTTGGTAAAGGATAGAGGGAATAAAATATAGAGATGCTGTCTAATGAGTATTGGAGAGAGTTTATGAGAAGATATCGATCGTAAAAAACTGTAAGATAAAGTAAGATATGATAAAATATAAAATTTAAAAACAAAAAAAGAGAGAGCAGAGATGAATGGCGACCTGATAGTTAATAGTACAAATAAGAATAGAAGGGATTTTAGATGTATAGCTGCGTCAGGATACGAAGCTGCTAGATCAATCTTGTTAGAATTCTATAAAAATAAATAATGAAATATTTTTATATAATTTTGACTAATTTCTTCTACGTATAATAAGCAATGGTGGTTCATATATTATTTATTCACAGAATTTATAATAGATATATTTAGAAATAATACTTTTATTACAATCAATCATTATTTGTAGCTGGTTACAAAGTAATAAATCATTAAAGGCGTGAAGTGGGTTGAACTTTTGATAAACTAAACCAATACTATTTGTTAGAAGACACTAACTGAAGCAATAGTTATAACCAATCGTAAAAAGGCACATAAAATGACTGCTTGTCAATAAAATAACAATATTTTATGTGTTCTGCATGCTTTGTTTTCAAGCACGTTAAAATTGTAATTTCAATGCTCATTTTCATGATCTTAAATAGTAAATAGACAATAAAAAATATGTATGTGATTGTTACGCACGCCCACAGCAGTGTTATTGTAATCACACTGAATCCTGCCCTGGTACTGTAACAAGATATTATCTCACATTTAATTGCGAAAAACCAGTCATATTGAAATTTTCTCACAAAAATCACGACAAAACACGACAGCAATAAAATTCGTCGAAAATGTTTACGAAGATTTTCGTCCGTAACCTAGCGTTGGACTTAATAATTACAAAGCCACGTTAGATAACAATCAAATTGACAAAAAAAAATCAAATTTGTAATAAATATTATAATTTAATCTACGTGTCAAATATAAATTGAGATTACCAAGTTTTACATTGTCAATGCGACTGGGCAACAACAACGACTGGGCAAAAACAACAACGGCGGTTTTACTAACTTATTTTTGCTGGTATACCGTAGCCTAACTTTGTATGGAAATTAGTGTTAAATGAGCGCAAATTAACTTGTACCACAGAATACTAAATAGTAGTCCCTATACTTGTACTCGCAATTTTTTTCATTTGTACCCAAAGCGGGCTAAATAGCGGGCTAAAAAGAACTCTCAGTTAATACGCATCAATATTGGTATACAGGTACTTATAGGATATTAATCTAACTAAGCCCTAGCGCACGAGCACGGACCTGCAGTCATTAATATCTGTCAGTAGGCCACTCCCAATGCGCAGTGCCATTACGTCGAACCATTTCCTAGCGCAAAGTCAACCTTACTGCTTCGACTTAAGCCTGAACAAAACAGGCCCATTGATTCCCTAAGGGGAACGCCTACTCAAAAAAGATTAATGATGGTTACGATTTATCTGGTGCAAAAGGCAGGTACCGTCGGAACAGCGTCGTACTTTTGGCATGTAAAAGTTGTGGCTATTTACTTTTAAGCTTTCTACGGTTACGTATCTCTTATTAATTAATAATAATATTAATTGTAAGATCGACTGAAAATGTATAATTATGAACGTAAATTTTACATATTTTCGAAAAACACCTGTACTTTAGTTAGGAAAGTTCATCCCCGAAAAGTTTACATTTCTTTATTTCAGAAACATTATAAACATTTGACTAAGAAAATCAATCGCATTTTTTCATAGAAGTAATTAAAAAAAGACCACAAACAAAACCCCACTGCAGCGCATTTACGGAGACAGTTGCGTCGTAAAACAAAGATAAACTTAAGTTTAGTTAAACCTGCGCTAGAGTTGACGGGAGCCAATGAAAACTTTTTATTGCCGCTATGAAAGTGGCTATGCAGGCTGCGGCCCCTACCGCGGAGGGGCTGAGGAGCCGCTGGGAATATCCCACGATCACTATCTATCTACCGACATATTTTTTACTATAGGTACATATAGTATTTATATTATTATATACTACCTGTCCGCCCGCGTTGTTTTTAACCCCCGACGAAAAAGAGGGGTGTTATAAGTTTGACGTGTGTGTCTGTCTGTCTGTCTGTCTGTCTGTCTGTCTGTCTGTCTGTGGCATCGTAGCTCCTAAACGGATGCGCCGATTTTGATCTAGTTTTTTTTGTTTGCAAGGTGTAACCATCGAGAGTGTTCTTAGCTATGATCCAAGAAAATATCTTCAGCCATTTGAAGATTATCAGCTCTTTTCTAGTTGTTGAAAGGATTATGTAACGGTTTAGTGTGTCGGGGGTTATTAAATTTTTTAATTTAGTGTTATTTTACTTTTCCGTGCACAGTTTCCCGTAGGAATGGAGATTTTCCCGTGGTAAAAAGTATCTAAGATGTTGACCGAGGATATAAGGTACCACCGCACAAATTTCATTTAAATCGGTGTAGTAGTTTCGGAGATTAGCCCGTACAATCAGACAAACAGAAAAACAAAAAAATTTAAAAAAAAAATCTGGATATGATCTAATATCACTTTTTATACTCGATATTTTGCAAATTTTTTTCTATGTACAGATTTTAGACCTCTACAGTTTTATTATATAGAAGATATTTAGTCATTGTTATGTTCATACTACTTTACTTGCTTAATGCTTCACTTTTGTTTTATAAATGAACTTTTTTAAAATTGTTACTTTTTAATATTACAAATAAAACATGTAGATTTTTTTAAATGTCTATTCTCGTATTTAGTTATTTGCAAGTAACCGTTAAAAAAGCTCACGTTTTGCTTAATTAAACTTACAGTATAAAAAAATCAAAAACAGTATAAAAAATCATCAATTAACATATTAATCTTAGTAAGTAGGTACTTGTCTTATCAAATCCTAAATGTTGATATGTTGATATCTATTTCATACTTCATTTAATAAAATATTAGCTTAGAAAGTCACACTATTTTCATAGAGTAAGCTAAAAAAGTATGTAGGTACTCATATTGTTACGTGAAGTTAAATTTAGTATTTGTTTCTGAAAATTTAGTTTAGAGACAATATAATTTTATTATTTTAGGGATAAACTAGCATTATGGTATATCTATAGCTGCGAGATTCCTTCGAGAACCGTTATTAGCACCGGCAGCGTTGTCGTTGGATAACTTAACTTTATGCATACAGACGAGATATTGTCTCGGTTCGGGCACTGTGTCAGATACAGATACAGTTTACGGCGACGCTTGTCACTTGATTGCGGCGGTAAAGGTGAAAGACAGCTGTGATAACTCAGAAAAGTGCTGAATGCGAAAAACATGTGAGATATATTGGTACCATTGGTTTCAGAAAGTTACCTATACCTGGAGAATAAGTTGGTTTTGATCCGAACACTGTTCCCTATACACTGTCAAATTTAATTGTTTGTTAATCTGCAAGTGGTAGTACTCATGAAACTGAACGATTTTCCCTAAAGAACGTAGGTTTATATAAAATCTCAAAATTAAAATTCAACTTTTCATACAAACTTCAGTCATGACCGGCCACTTTGTATGACAAGTTGTATTTTAATTTTAAGATTACAACGTACATACGTTCCTTAAGGACAGTTGTTCAGTTACATGAGTAGTGTGTGTGTTCCTGTAGCCGTGGCGGCTTGACTTTCTTGATAAAGACCTAATTAAGGATGACTAACCCATAAAATGACGTCCCGCGAAGTTGACTTACTTAGCAGATGACTAACCCAGAAAATGACGTCCTGCGAAGTTGACCTACTTAGAAGATGACCAGCCTAGAAAATGACGTTCCTCGAAGTTGACCTACCTAGAATATGACTAACCTAGAAAATGACGTACAAAGAATATGACGTGCCTCTAAATTGACTATCTGAGAAATTGACCAAGCTCGCCTAAAGGCCTAATACCACTACGTTGCGGATAAACAAACAGTTAAATTTCACAGTGTATTGTTTAAATAAGTGCACACATCTGCGAAGTAATTCAAAGGTTGTGTGTGAAGTTGATTCACCTGAGTGTGGTCGATTAAGGTCTATTCACCCTGATTTCAGGGTAGGCTCGAGCCACTCGGTGGAGAAATAATGTTTGAACAGTTGAGGAATGTTTACTATTGGCTAATTTGTACTGACTTCTAGATGTTGTAATACATTCTGTGTAATATGAAAATAGTAAAGTACACTGCACTGTTTACTAATGGATGCCGCAATCGCATTATTGTGACTATATTGTTTATGTTTAAAACAATCAATGATGCAAACGATTACCTAACTCATTGCACTACTAAAAAATGTAGAACGATATGAGTAGTAGAAAGGATTTCAAATAGTAATGGACAGCATTTATTTCAAGGCGAGCTCCGCCCACGTTAACAGTTTTTCCCGTGGGAATAAGGAATTTTCCCGCGGTAAAAGGAGCCTATGTTACTCCCCAAAGTCTATTCTATCTTTATACCAAGTTTCATTAAAACGGGTTCAGTAGTTTCGGAGCCTATTCGATGCAAATAAACAAACAATCTTCCTCTTTGCGTGCACGCACAACATAGGTACTGCATTTCTTTTTTGTAAACTGTGTTATGTTTGTATTTCTCAAAATTTTATGTTTTTGTATGCTGTATTGTGTACATTCAAGGAATAAATGTTTTTCTATTCATATTCTATATTCTGTATAATATTAGTATAGATAGATAAGATAAGTTCCAGTAGTGTCACTTTATCAAAACAAAGAATTTGCCGCCTTCAATTCGACATTATAATTTTTAATAATTTTGATAAAAATACTGAAAGACAGAAATAACACAGCTGTACTTTTTAAACCTATTAATTACCTTATTTTATTTTAATTAGCCTTAGGTGGCCCGCTGCTGGGCAGAGACCTCCCTCCGCTCTCTCCATGACTCTCTTTCCTGTGCCTCTTCCTGCCATGTTTCGCTGAAGACGTCTAGCTCATTAAAAATTGTACCGCTATGGTCATTAAAAATTGTACCTCTATGGTCTAGCTCGTCTCGCCATTGTCATCTGGGTATATCGCGTCGCCTTGTCTCAGTTGGTGGCATCCACTGCGTAGACATGACCGGCTAATACACCTGGCATGCGGCAGACGTGACCTGTTCAATCCCACTTTAGCTTGGCGGTCGCGTAAGTCACATCAGTGATTTGCGTTTTAGAGCGCAGTAATTTCTAGCACTTCGGCAGATTTCGGAATGTATGTAACTTTGTTTGAAATAATAATGAAAAATTTTTTATTTTGACTTTTACTTTGACAAAAACGTGTCTTAAGAGGCGTCTCCACGAGGCATAGTTTGAACAATGTTGGCACTTGGCAGCACCACGCAGCACTTTGGAATACTTCG
Organism: Teleiodes luculella; assembly: GCA_948473455.1. Taxonomy (NCBI): domain Eukaryota; kingdom Metazoa; phylum Arthropoda; class Insecta; order Lepidoptera; family Gelechiidae; genus Teleiodes; species Teleiodes luculella. Next base: position 9,822,034 of record OX419602.1, read on the forward strand.
GATGGCAATACTATTTTTCTGGGAAAAGTAACTACCAAACCTCCTCAAATCTCATGAAGACGCGCCGAAATTACAGAATTTCATGGAAAGGTTACGCCTGTCGAAAACCCTCTAACTAACACTACGTGCGCTGGGCAAGCCCGAGATTTTCAACCTTAGTCAAACGCAACAAGAACATGCGCAAAGAAAAAAATCTTGTGTGTTCACAATGGACAATTTGAATGCAAAATTCGACGTCGTCACTTCATTCAAATAACGTTTGCTACTGAAGAATTCGTAACTTGTCTAAACTTTCCCGAAGAGAGTGTAGCCCTCAGATTTAAATAAGAGTCTTTGCTTGATTTGTTTGAAACCTTTTAATGCGGGGTTTAAATACACATTACAGCCCATTAAGTTTACCGATAGAAGCCGTCATCAGGCGGTTGGGAATCGCAGTTGTGTTGTGGTTATACAGGCGAGCTCTGCTGCCTTTTCCAGGGTATATGTATATGTATGTATAATGTACTTTTTTGGTCTGTTTCATGTAAATCCGGACAAAACTTCATTGACCTCTTTCTTTTCTTGAAAGTTATTAAAAATAATTTATCGCCAAAATGTCTGGTAACGTCATATAATTTCCTATAGATTTATCGTATCGTTTGAAAAAAATATGCGCATTGTATAGAGGCGTTAATGACCTTTTGTCCGGGTTAATATGAAACAAACCATAATCGTCAAGTACACACAGGAGGACTAGGGTTTTGGTCCAATTCTAAGCCGAGAACCACACGGCTCATTACCACAGATTGGCTACAGTTCACTTCATTTAGCGTGTGGATTTCGAGGTTAACCTATCTCACAACCCTGATGTCAGAATCATTGTGCCGCCTATGACTTCTGACATGGCTCATGTTACGACTACATCCATAGATAGTCACCGGGATAATGGCTCTACGTGCCTTCCAAAGCACGGAATCATCTTTCTTTTTGGACAATCAGGTGATTCAGCCAAAATGTCTGGTAACGTCATATAATTTCCATTAGATTTATCGTATCGTTTGAAAAAAATATGCGCATTGTATACAGGCGTTAATGACCTTTTGTCCGGGTTAATATGAAACAAACCATAGTCGTCAAGTACACACAGGAGGAGTAGGGTTTTGGTCCAATTCTAAGCCGAGAACCACACGGCTCATTACCACAGATTGGCCTACAGTTCACTTCATTTAGCGTGTGGATTTCGAGGTTAATCTACCTCACAACCCTGATGTCAGAATCATTGTGCCGCCTATGGCTTCTGACATGGCTCATGTTACGACTACGTCCGTAGATAGTCACCGGGACCAATGGCTTTACGTTCCTACCAAAGCACGGAATCATCTTTCTATTTGGACAATCAAGTGATTCAGTCTGCAATGTCCAAAGCAAACTGAAGAAAGTGTCACGAAGTGTATTTGTTCGATTATTCTCCACCGGGATTCGAACCCGGAACCTCCGTAACGTGACGCGAATGTTTGATCACTCGACCTCTGAGGATGTTGTTGTTTGAGGCCTACAAATTGGACATTGGGTTTTTAAGTAGCAAATTACCTTTCTCTGATACTAGTATACGAGATACATTGCTGCTGTCGAGACCCACCGCGGCGTTTCGAATATGAATTCCGCGCATTTTATTTCTATTCGAGTGCGCATGATCAAGGCGTATGTATATGCGTCTGCGCAGCCCTATTACCATGCTAAACGATTCCGAGAATTTTTTCGAGGTGTCGTCCTTACTGACAATAGGTGTAGATGACTTTGGCACGGTGTTTTGCATAAAATACATTACTATTCTTGAATTATAATAAGTGTCATGTTGAATAAATCTGATGGTCAAGTCTGGGTGAGCCTTTGGTGTCCCTTTTCGGGAACAACAGGCGTAAATCACATCGGTCTGCTGCGTAATTTGCGTTCTCAGGGTTCCAGCAAGTGTATTAAAATTATACGAGTACAAATCAAGATACCTCCGGTCGACTTTGACCATTTTCGTATATTATTTTGTAAGATAAAAATGTTTTCCGAAAAATAATGTGTTTTTTGTTATAAAATATCTCACCTTTTTTTCTTATACAATTAGATAACATTATTTACCGACGTACCTACGTTTTAAAATGTATTTTTTTTATCAAAATAGTGATGACTTCTAAAAGATTTTACAACATAATTTTAATATTAGTTTTATATTACAAAACAGACAGATAGTTCTTTGTGAAAGGCACATACTTACAATACACATACTCTACATACAATACAATATAACACAATACAAATATTCTTTATTCTTTCTACATACTGTTAATTCAATTTATATTTTTAATAGCTACTTTACCGTTTGAAAAACTAAAATACTTAAGATTCAAAAGAATCACGGCACAATAGAAATTAACACATAAATATCCTATTATTGCTTTCAACGTCAGATTAATTCATAGGGCTCTTTGTCTTTTAATTGATTGTTTAACGGAAAATTTTAATTGCAATTATATGAAAAAATCTATTATCTGTGCTAGATATTGAAAACTGAAGGACTAATACTTTACTATTATTCGTTGGCTGAATTATGAATCTTCCGCTATTTTCAATGAATTGGAATTTGTATATTGGAACATTATATTATCTGTGTTCCCTTGGAGCGACTAAAGCTCTGATCTCACTTTTAGAAATCGTACGTAGCGTACATTTACCGTAGTTGAGCTTAACACATTCAATAAAACTTCCGCCCTCTGCCGCCGCCGAGAGCTTTTGCGTACATTTATAACGTAGAATAGAAAAAGAACCTCCACTACAAGAAAAACTAAAAACGGGAATCGGGGATTAATCTCGATATATCGAAATCGGCCATCCTTCTACCGTTGGCTGACACACAAAGCGCGGCCGATGATATTGTTGACAATACAAATTCACACCACGTGTTTACACAGAAACACGTAGCGGATGCACAAATGCAATATATATGAAAATCATTCGCTCCGTTTAGTCCGCGACGGGCTTTATTATACCATTGTTATAACACTAATTATTCGTGCCAATCTCTATCATGTGTATTATAATATAGAGTACACAAATCCGTCTGTCTTTAGCCTCTGTGACGTCCGGTGTCAAATTCGCAACGTTCTTAGAAGTTGTTCAAGGGTACGCTTTGAATAAAATGCTCTTGAACGTTTGGAGTAAACAACGGATATGGTTTAAAGAGGTCCGGGAAGGTGTTTAAGTGGCCTTTATTCAACTTACCATTTCAACAATCTCTCGAAAAGCCATTAACGTATGCAGCGAATGCGTTTTTTTGTTGATTTTGTAAATATTTATGGGTCGTTGAACGGACCGTGATTTAAGCGTACAGCAGGAATAAAATATATCCTTAAAAAAGTTATAAAAATAAATTAATATTTATATTAATTAATAAATTAAAATAAATTAATATAGAAATAAAAAAAAACAATATTGCTGTGCTGTGTCCCCGTCAGCAAATGTGTTGACAGTAATAATAAAGATATAAAAGAGCTATATGAACTAACAGTGTACCAAATATCCAGCAATGGACGTCTTTCGGATAAAATAATATGATAATGACCAGGTATCCTTTTGCGTGTAAGGATACGCAAAAAATATCGATAGTCGATACCTATATAAGTAAAAATAATAAAAAATACCACCACCGATATTTTTTTTAATATAAATATTACGACAACCCGTCGTAAATATCTGGGCACCTGGTTTCATGACGCCATGCGTCGGTGCTTGCGATCGCACCCGTATTGAATAGGCGAAAACGGGCTGAGGTGCGGGGGAGCGCGAGGGGAAACGCATTCCAGCGAGGTGCGCAGATATTTTAAGTACTACTCGACCAATACAATTAGACACATGACAGGTATGCGGTTTGTACAATATTCGCCCTTATTCCCAGCACTAATCCCCGTGATCGGCCGTGACGCCATGTTTGAAATGTGTCGAATTGTTTTGGTCGCGTTGTATACTTTCTTACTTCTAGTTGTCGACAAATATCTCATTGGCAAAAAAACAGTTGCAAGTTGTAAAGTTGCAAAGTTGCACATATTACAAACACCGCTGCCAACTTTACAAGGTTTAACATGCAACTGAGTAGGTTGCACCATTACTTTACGTACTGGTAAATTAACATTAATTGATTAGATATGTAAATAAATAGGTACGCGATAAAAATACGTTTTGCAATTTCAGTGCTTATTAGTAAATGCATTTTACATTAACTAATTTGAATATGTAGGCGGAGTTCTAAAGCTTAATAACCAGGTTGGCTGTACAGAAATTACTAGAAGTACTTTAATGTACTTGAATATCGAAGATAGGATGTCTGGATGTCTGGGACGCGTTCCGAGATTAGCAGTAAAATAAATTTTAAGTATAAATGGATATATACCATGATGCAGGTGAAATAAGACTTATTATTGAACTGCCGGGGCTCTTTTATATTTTGCTTGAAAATAGGGTGAGTTTTTACTGTCTTATGTAGTTTTGATCGCCCCATGATACTTTTAAAGCCACTGTGAAATATTATCGAACACACTTTATAATGTACAAAATAATGTTTAAAAAACTTTAAACATTATTAAAAAAAATTAGTACAGTTACGATATGGAAAATGTTCAAAAAAAATAAGTTTTTTTTCTTACATGTTTGCGGTGCGGTTAATTTATTAAACACTAGAAGGAGGTTTTAGAGATAAAGTGCAAAGTATTATTATTCATGTTGCGTTGTGGATGCTAAAATTGTTTTATTTAAATATACTGTTAATTTTATCTGGTTGTTTATCCGCATCATAGTGTGCTCATGAAACTGAACAACTTTTTCTAAGGAACAAACTTTGATATCTCAAAATTAAAATTCAACCTATCATATAAAGTGGCCGGTTACGTGACTGAAATTTATATAATATGAAAAGTTAAATATTATTTTTGAGATTTCAACCTATATTCTTTAGGTATGGAAAATTGTTCAGGTTCATGGGTACTATCATTATGTGGCGGATAAAATCTTCCACGCACATTTCTTTTTTAATTACAATTCTTTACATAATACAGACATAAATATAACAGTTACTGATGCATTTGAAGTTTCAAAAGTATAATAATAAGGAAGATCAAAATCACATTATTTTGTATATTTACGGGTCTTTACGCGATAATTTTAAATAGGTATTTTTTACGATACCTTATTAGATCAAAATCATTCGTGGGCCTCGAAACATATATAGCAGTGGACTGACAAAGCTGTGGTAGTAATAGTAGATATTAGAAAAATGCTGTTTCCCCTTTGTTAGATTACACCATAAATCCGGGATGAAACGGGCAGTTTGTAGGAACATGGGAATTCCCGCGGTGTTCTTTAAAGCTGAGCCGGCCAGCGATATTTACGGGCCTCGTTGGCCGAGGAATTACCCACGACACACGGACCAGACGTACGGTGAGCTTTGGAAGCTATTTTGTCTTCACAATCTCGGGTTTCATGAGAAAGGAGTCAAGTGTTTTATGGATTTAGGAGTTTATTGTTGAAGGAGTTCAATGAAACCTAATTAATAGTGTATGTATATTTAAAAAAATTGTGTGAGCTGTAAATTCTAATTTTATAGTTTTATAATGAGATTGCTTTTGTACCTACTCACTATTTGTTTAACATGTGGATAGTGTGGTTGACTGTGTATAAACAAAGTTTATATTTAGTAAGTTATTTAGTAATACATTGTACACAGTTGTTTACTATTCCTATTAAAAAAAAAAAAAAAAAAAAAAAAAGTTTTTTCAAATTACTAGCTTCCCGCCCCGCGCCTCCGCCGGCGTTAACGGTTTTTCCCCTGGAAATGAGGCATTTTACCGCGTTAAAAGGTAGCCTATGTTACTCAGGGTGAGTGTAGCTTTCTAATTAAATGGTGAAGTAATTTTTGAAATCGGTTCAGTAGTTTTTGAGTTTATTCATTACAAACATACACACACAAAAATACAAATCTTTCCTCTTTATAATATTAGTATGACTAGTATGATAAATACCTACCCCAAAAACAAAAAATACTACTTTATATCAAGACTAGCGACCCGCCCCGGCTCCGCACGGGAAAATGGTTATTGTAGGTTATCCTTAAGCATATTATGCATGTATTATACATATAAACCTTCCTCTTGAATCACTCTATCTATTAAAAAAAACCGCATCAAAATCCGTTGCGTAGTTTTAAAGATTTAAGCGTACAAAGGGAGGGACATAGGGACATAGGGACATAGGGACAGAAAAAGCGACTTTGTTTTATACTATGTAGTGATATAAAGTAATGTATGGCCTCATCAGGGTTTGTGAACCTACTTTTTTTTCATTCTTAATTATTTTATTTTGTATACTTATTTGCGTTATTATTAATTAAAATGCTAATAAAGTAATGTTGCATTTCATTACTATATCCACACTGAACAAATACAAATGCAAAAAGCTGTCCATCGTACCGGCCGCCTTCCCACCGAGTCGTGTTCAGATTAAGCCACAAGCCACTCAGACTAATTACTAACTTTACGATGTCATCCGGCGAGTACATTGAGTTGTCTTACAATGTGAGTGATACCCTGGCCGCCATTTTTATCACGGACATTCTAGATTCTTCTGCTTGTGTCGCCGGCCGTTCATTTGCCTGCGAATGCGGAATATTCGAGAAATTTGCTCCTTTTAAAATATAGTTCTCAAGCTGGCTAACAGTGATGTAACTATCTGCCACAGATTTATAATAAAAGCTTTCAAACATAATAAATAAATATTTAGTATTACATAAAAACTGTGGCTTATTTTTTTTTGACGTAGGTACCTATAAATTATTACTTTAGAAATAAATAAATACAACTATTCTATTTTATTGGTTTTCATTTTTTTACTTTGATTTTAATAAAGATGCGTGCGCAATGTTAGTAAATAAAATATACGATTTATCGTAATTTATATATCCTAGGAGGTTTTTCAGGGAAAAATAAAAAAGTTCGTGTACTTGAAATAGGGATAGCCCGTATAGCAGAGTGCATAAATAGTTTTTATATAAAACTGGACAAACAAACAGACAACTATATAGGTACTTTCTTTAAATTAATTAAAGTATATCATGTATCTTATAGATAAAGTTGAATATTGAAGTGAACGGAAAACTGGCGTTTTACTAACTACAATACTACAAATATTCATATATCAATAGACAAAAAAGTAAATTAAGAAATCTAAAAACCCGACTGCTTAAAAAGCGAACTAAAAAGATAAAAACAAGATGCGCATTATCGCATTCGGAGGCATATTATTAATATTTAACTTGCTGAGACTCCTGCTACTTTTATGCCTCCGATTAAAATAATATATCATATTGATTAGATATTTTTTTACAAGTTGTACTTTATCAATCTCCATTAAATTGGCAGGCTCAAGACTGATGACAACAATTGACTATTTTACTTTATAGAAAAAGAGGATTTCAATTAAACATGTTACTATCATCTTGTTTTTATCTTTTTAGTTCGCTTTTTAAGCAGTCGGGTTTTTAGATCTTTCTAAATTACTATTTTATTGAAGACTTTTTAGTTTTATGATAAATGGTTTAAGAAACATCATCTTCATTTTGAAGGACCTATCTAATGATGTGCCACTTAATATGGTACGCAAAAACGTACGTTTGGACAATTCGAGGGTATAAAGAATACCACATACATACATACACAGATACGCGTGAAAAACATAACTCTTCCTTTGTAGTCGGGTAATTGATCTTTTTGTAAATGATTTAAGAGAGAGACTTGACATAACGGGTTTGAGCGCTATAAAATTTATGGAATAGTAGTAAGGAAGGGACATTATTTCCTACAAAAGATTTATATTGATTCCACTATCAGGTTTTAGCAGCTTTACTTTGCTTATAGGAAGAAATTAACTACGTAAGTAGTAAATACAGAGAAGCTGCGAAGTTATTCCACTGTCTGCTGCAATAAAACCTGCTGTCACTTCCCCAGTGCAAACGAGCAATGGACACTGTTTATCGCTGCGACCAAACGACTCCGCACATTTACATATTTTTATAGTTTTTAGCGGCGAAATTAAAGCATTTTAAAACCGCCGGGACTCATTGCGATACAGTCATAAAGTCGTAAAATATTGTTTGAGCTCGTAAACTTGCGGGAAATAAAAACTATAAAAACTGTTCGGGTAAAAAGTTGTCGACCCATTTAACTTTATTTTTTTATCGATAGTGTCAGTCGACCGGGGCAACCCTACCCGTTAGGGTGCTCACGCGAATCCGACCTGCGGGTTTATCAAGGGGGGTAGTTTTCGAAAATATGAATATCGGTAACGATGCGGAAGACTGTAAAACCAGTTTATGGATACGAAATAAAAGTCAATATTGTTCAATTGATGCGTTACTCGAGTGATATTAAACCATTAAAAGAAAGGGTGGAAGTGAAACAAAAGTATTTTATTTCTAGCTATGAAAATGTAATAAAATCATTCACTCGCACAGATATCTCCCCAGTTGGTAAAACCATATCGAATCTTTACTGATTTACATCAAAAAGGACTTCATACAAATTCAGAATATATTCTTTTCTTTGCTCGGGCTCAGTAATAGAATTTTTACATTATTATTGAATTATGAATTTTAGGCACAGATATTTTTCGGCGTTCTATGAATTCCAAAGTGTAGGTAATGGTTAGATTGACTGCCAGGTTAGCTATGTAAAAGCTTAAGACATGGTTCAACCTAGCCAGAAAAACATTTCATTTAACAATAATTCAAAAATACTTAAGATTGGTATCAAATGGGTATCAACAATATAATATTCAAAACGAAACTAAAACTCATAATTACTAATCTTTAATTTACACCGTAGTAATGCGCAAATAAATTATTCCCTCTGCGCAAAATTCTTATTTAGTTATAAATTATTTCATTGTGTCCAAGTTTAAAGTGGTTTTAGTGGAATTTATCGGCAGTTAAGTTAAAATATAAAAGTTTCATAGTGACACGTCGTCTGAGCCGTTTTACGACCGGGGACCACCGACACGCGCCATCTTGTATTCTTGCCTACCGCAAACAGTCGTTCACGATACGTCCCATACGATTGCGGCTACGGCCTACTTGGGACGAATAGGAATTTAAAAATCATGACCGTTTAAAAGGTGGACCGACGATCTGGTGATGGTCGCGAGAAGCCGCTGGATGCGGGCAGCGTAGGACCGATCGTCGTGGAGATCTTTGGGGAGGCCTTTCTCCAGCAGTGGACGTCTTTCGGCTGAAATGATAATGATGACCGTTTTACACGAGGTCAATAGCCGTATCGTCTAAATAGGGACAATCCACTGCATTGGATTGTCTTAACGTGGATTGTTCCTATTTAGACGATACTTTTTTATTGGCTTATTGTCTTGGCTAAATGGATTGTCTCGGATTTTGGCCTCGCGTGAGACGCCCATTACGATGCCGTTTGGTCAGATCTCTTATTTACAATCAGAAATAATAAATAAACAAGTTCTATCAGAAATAATATTTAGAGATTTTACTGAAATTTTATGTAATTTTACAAAACTTCGTAAAGAGATGAATTCCTAGATGAGTAAATAGTTTCTGGAAATCTTTCCTTGAGTTCCGATTTTGGTTTTTGAATTACGAACCCTTAAAAAATTAAAATCCTTGCGGTGTTGTAAAATAATAATAATATAATTTACCCACAAAATAATAAAAAAATCGAAATAGCCGACTTGTCCCAAGTAGGCCGTAAGCACGTGGGACGAATAGGACGACTCACTTCACCGCAAAAGATAAAATAAATAAAACTGTAATCCGTCAAATTCATCTATCGCTACAAATTGACAGATTTTGTGGTAAAATAGTCATATCATCAAAGACCTAGGTACTGCTAAACCAAAGCCACCCGCTAATATCTCCAACACCGATCGGTCCTGCGCTGCTCGCATCCAGCGACTATCCGCGATCCTCACCGGCCCCCTCCCCCCTATGTAAGTAGCGACAGGCTCGAGAAGCTGTCAAACGCGACATAGTGACATTAGAGCCATAGCAATTCTGTCAATATGTCGCGTTTGACAGCTTCTAGAGCCTGTCGCTACTTCCATATAGAACAGGCTCCCACCGGCACCCCGTTTAAAAAATTTGCGTACCGCCAATATAGAATCTCCTCTGAGAGTCCGCTCTAATAGTAGGCCTACAGATCGTCGGTTTACCTTGTAGGGGGCGCTACGTCTTCCGGAGCGAGGTCGCCATTCAAGAATCATTTTGCCACAACGGCCGTCTGTCTTTTTTGGACTTAGAATTGGACCAACTCAACTTTGTCAAAAGACAAGTCGAGCGATCTCGCCCACAAAATGATTGCTCACTTTAAAGCCAAAAAGGCCCGGATTTACCTATTCTGTTACAGGACAAAATAAAAGTCCATTGTTGCAAATGGCTGAAAGTAAGGATACACAATAAGTAGATAGGTATTTAAACTTTCAAACTTATTCTTGAGAAAATTGAAAGAAAAGAAAAGCTAAAGAAGTTGGAAATAACGTATTGAAATGTGTTAACTTGACCTAGTTGTCATTTTGTCATCTCCAACACTTTCAAACTTATTATCTACTGTCGCCTCGTCGCTATTGTAAACGGACACCTTCCGTTGTAGTGTCGAATAAAGGGCCTGGCAGACAGACTGCAGAATAACAGTTGCTTCAAAGCTGCAAACTGCACAGTTTTATTTATTTGTTAAGTACCTCACCTTGCACGCAGAATAAAAACCCGGTAAATACAACTTTTCAAATCATAATAACAACCGTGAAAGCCTTAAAAAGTATTGATTGCAAACTTTTACAAAAACCTCAGGTAACATAAAGCACCCACAGTGACGAGAACACACACACACACACACATGTAAAAATTTAATTTTTCTTTGTAAAAATTTTGTGAAAAACTCGCTATATATTGGAAATTCAGTTAATGTGAATAATTTAATTACTGTCAAAGTTTTTATTCTTTTACCAGCAGAAATGCGTGCATACATTTGTAAAGTAAATGAAGTCTTAAGCTTAAAACCTAGTATATTCGTACGAATTTGCAGAATCAACTTCATTTCCGCTACATGTAGCACATGTAGTTCGTGTGGCCTCTTCTCACGTACGTAAGTAATATCCAAAAAGGCAGACGTACTGACCATTGTTACTTTTCTTTAAATAATTTCTCCTGATTCCCGAGCAATGTTACTAAATTACGCCCTCGGGGGAAAAACTGCACGGTACCTATTTAAGCCTCTGTAACAATGATTTAAACTCGTAAATTTGTGACTCAGTGGGTGTTTAAGCACTTATTTTCATACCTAAATGAGTGGTTCTTTCCAAATACATGACACCATCATGTAACTTTAAAAAATAAATCGACTCGGCTTCGTGTGAGGGGTTCTTTTGGTCTCCAGGATTCCACAGACTTCATCATCATTGTTTTAGGCAAGCTGTTAATGACTATCAGGCGGCAGCAGTTAGGTCACATAATTATATGACTAGATTCAGTCTAGTAAAATACCTAGTTGTTGAAGCAACGTGAGAGGCATAGGAATTAACAGCTTGCTTACAACTATGAGTCGGCATACAATTGTTTACCCAGACAAATAATTATCAGACGGCTGCTACCATCGGGCTGACACATATGTAGGTATAGTCATATAGCATTATAATAGTAAGTAACAATGTAGTAAGTGACGACGGCGCGAGTTCCGTCAGTCATCATCATTTCAGCCTGCAGACGTCCACTGCTTGACAAAAGCCTCCCCCAAAGATCTCCACGACGCGACAATCGGTAGGTATCCAGCGGCTTCCCGCGAGAGTTCTGACAGTACCGCGCTTATATTACAATGCAAGAGTGGACACCGGATTTTGATGGAATTGGCGAAACTCAATTTCCTTCCGAATGGGCTGCCGAGTGACCCAGTGACGTCACCGGACAGTAATTGTGCCGGGACCGCGACATCCCAACGCACGCGCCGCTGCTCAGGGTTGCCTCCAACGGATCTTATAATGAGATCTATCGGTAGTGTATTGAGAAAACTTATCTTAGATATTGAGTAACTAGTGCAAATAAAAAGATAGGTTTTTAGCTTCTTAATATAATTATACAGGCAACAGGATGTAACTGGTTAACTTCCCCACATAAACTTTTTTCGAATGCGGAAAATCAATTTTGACTTCTCTAATTAAAATTATGTTATATGTATTATATTTAAAAGTCCATAATTCTTCAGTTTAAGCTTCAAAGATGCATTCGTTACAAACTGCTTCCTATTTTACTAATCATCGTTAGTTACGATCCCTGCTTTTAAGTTTTGAAACATATATTTATAATAACCATGGCAAGTTGGACGTGTGAAATACGTAGTAGAGAAATCATAGTTCAAAAGTAAAGGCGTTAGTCGATATGACCCAAAGCGAGTTGTAAACAATTAGAAATTTTGCAGTCAAACTTAAGTAATCTCCTAACACCGCCTGTAAAGAATCCGCTTTGTGTGAAAACTAAGCCGTCACGCCGTTTAATTTTGCTCCAACAATTCTTTATCCTACTTTCTAATGACTGCCTTAACGTATTGTTATTATGGTCCAATCTTCAGAAATGTGAACAGAGACGGCATTGAACAAAGCAAAATAGTCTTCCCATTCCTCGCACAGTGTCAATTTCTTTCTTTGGCATGTGGGTTTCGAGGTTAACCTACCTCACAAACCCTGGTGTCAGACCAAAGAATTTTAAAATTTTAGTTACGTCAGCTAACAGCTGTTTAGGCGTATTAGCATAACGGGCAGACATATTTATTTTCGCTTTTAAAATAATAGTTTAAAACAACTGCATTTCCACAAAACTTTCCACGTTGCAAAAATAGTCGTCGCCAACCCTACTCACCTCCAATCTAACAAATCTGACTTTGAAATGCAACTTTCAAGGTCCATACACAATAATGCATTTTGAATTCTATTTTGAACTAGAACCACAGAATCTAGATCTAGGTTCCTCGTTTTATGTAAGCGATGCCCTCTATGATAGTCTACAGAACATCTTTATTATCACGGAACGAATCTGTCGTATTGTGCTAGATACTTTAACTATTGTGTGCCTTTTATTCTATGCAATTCTACGCAGAAACAACTGCAATATCTATATCTACAAGTGAGACGTTTGGTACCACTGCCAAGGTAAGAACGTCTGCCTATCTAAAACTAAACTACTAAACCAAACTAAAACTATCAGTGCATCAGTAACTTTGGTAGAAAGATAGGAAAAGACTAAAGGAAAGGGCCACTTTGGCTGCGGAATGGACTACTTTTTATGAACGAAAACAACAGAAACTAGAGCAAGAAGAATAAAAAAAGTTAGTATAAAAAAAAACAAGTAAATTTCAATGCGCGCATCATTTCAACTTCAGGACTGCAACATACTGAAACTTTTTTTGTTATATTCGTGATTGTCGGATCTATGTACAGAAGCCAGCACATGCGGCTGGACACTTGCATTACGAAATTCATACAGGCGCTCTCAAGGTCAACATGTCCAGCCTGCTACTGGCTACTGTACGTTATTCTTGGCCGTCCTTTCTTTCTTCTTCTTCCTACTGGACGACTAAGAAAAACGTACATGGACCAAACCAAGAAAGGGATATATGCAGTGTCGTATCAGGAGGTTAAGGGGCTACCCAAGGTTAAGTGGCGCCGCCCTCTGTTAAAAAATAATTACTCGCGAAGTATTATTTTTTTCTAAAATCCGGTAGGTCATTTTGAAGTTGGCGTGCTATAGGATATATAGGGGCCATAAACTGTATTTATTATAGTCCGCTGTAGTTACAGATAGAAAATTTGACAAATTGACAAAAGTGGCCGTTTTTAGCAACTTTTCTATCTGTAACTACAGCGGGCTATAATAAATACAGTTTATGGCCCCTATATATCCTATAGCACGCCAACTTCAAAATGACCTACCGGATTTTAGAAAAAAAAAATACTTCGCGTGTAATTATTTTTTAACAGAGGGCGGCGCCACTTAGCCTTGGGTAGCCCCTTAAACAGAAGACGGAGAATAGAATTGGATGGCGTAGAATCCACTTACAAGAGCAAGGCTTTGAAATTCAATGACAATGAATGAAGTGATGTAGGGAAGATTTTTTGTCAGATTGGTGGCTGTTCCCAGCAGAACTCTTTTATTTTATTATTTACTTTCACTTACGTAATAAATTTATTTCCATAAAATATCATAAAATATCATAGAGCTGAAGTGAAATAAGTTCTGAGTGTTATCTACTAATTGCAAATCATGTCTAATCTCCATCTTTTATTAGTATGTTACGAGTACATTATGTTTGTTCTGGGTAATAAAGAATTTCTTTTCTATTATCTAGTTGTAAGTATTTTTCTGGCCAATTTCACGCAGACTTAACTTTCAAAGACGACGACGTTATAGACTTATTTTTAATGTGTGAATACTTGAACCAAGTATAAATCTACAGTACGTCTAAAGTGTTTCTTTGTAGATGTCTCACCTTCCTTCCCCCATTTGATAACGCCTTTGAATAATTATTATGAAATCTATTACACTAGGAGGGAATGTAAAAAAAAATCTCGGTCCCTTTACCGAAAATTTACTGCATCGGTCCCTTACAAAACATAAAAAAATATTAGCTACCCTAAGCTGGACGCTGGCATTTTTAAAAGATATTTTCATATAAGATTGATACGTCAGTAATAGGTGGTACATAAATAAAACCTGTTTTAAGGATATGGAGTGCGTTCCGAATATAGGTTAAAAAAAATGTTTTATTCATTATTAAAGTGAGGCGGTTGTGGCAGCACCTGCCTTCCTATTGAGAGGCCTTAGTCCAACAGTGGGCAGTTATTGGCTGTAGTAGTTGGAGAGCTGAGTAAACGTTTTAGATATGAAAGCTTTCTTTTTTTTAATTGACCTATGCCTGTGTCAAAAAGGTACGACCAATCAAGCTAAGCGTGTCACATTGTCATTTTCTCGTACCTTAACTTTTGTCACCAAAAAACTTGTAACTTTTCCATAATTTCATCTTCAAAGTTCCAATCTCCTACAGTAAGTGTACATCAAAATCGCTATATTGATAGTTGTCATTTTAAGAAGATGCCATTCTGAAAAGTTGTGATTTTGGGAATGGTTGGCATTTTGCGAAGTTGGCATTATGAGATGAGACGGTGTAAGTGACAGTTTGCTTAGCATACACTGAAAGGACATGCTTGATCAATGGATCTGATCAACGTTACCAAAGAATTTTTATTCAGATATGAAAAAAATAAACTGAATTCTGAAATCCTAGGGGGCACTCGGCGAACAAAATTAAATATTATATTGTGAGACTCTCCATTTTTGATGTCGCCTAAACATTGCACGCTGAATCCACTAAGCATTCCTATCAGTATTTGGAAAACCGTCACTTAAACCACATGAGTAATTCATGTGCTTAAACCCTGTATGTGGTTGCAAACTTTACGGTCACTTACTATACTTAAGCAATGGCGCTTTCTTAGTGGTTTCGCCAAAGTCGAGTTATAATTGTCTTGTAGTTTTGACAGCTCAGCTACTTTATCAACGTCAGCCGTTAACTTGTCAAATCTACTGTCAAATCTTTCAAACCTGTCAGTTCGATCTGTCCAATTAATTAATTTAGATTGTGGCATACAGGCTCTACGGAATCACGGCAGAACAATACGGATAGCAGTTTAATTAATTAAAGTGGACGCTTGCCGCTTACTCTCTCATTTGCAACATTAACCCGACGCATGCGCCGATAAGCCGGTCGTGTCGTAATTAGTTTTTTATAGACGTGTTCGCAATTAGTTCGGACCCGCCGTGGCTTATGCTAGCAGCGTTTAGTATCGCAGCAAATTATGTGTGACGTCCACTTTGATTAAACTTAACAGTGATTTGTTACTGAGACTCTTTTAATCACTTTGCAAGCATGGAGAACTAGGATTGTATGATTTGCGATGCTCCTCTTACCTCACTTATCGGCTCATAGTGTACTCACCTAATTACTCTGGATTTAGATGGTTGTAGGTGTCTGATAATATGTCTATTCTATACCATGGTCCAAGAAAACAAGGTCTAACAAGAAGACCACGTGACAGGCACAACCTTACGTCATTAACTTTTTAAATTTTTTTCACCATGCAAAATTCATTCAAATCGGTCCAATAGTTTCGGAGATTAGCCCGTACAAACAGACAGAGAAACAAAATAAAAGATTATTTTGTTATGTTTCACTTATTTCACTTCTTACATCCCTCTGACTCGGTTTTCGGCATTTCTATGTACAGATTTTCGACCTCTACAGTTTTATTATATAGATAATTAGCCCCGGCTCCGCACGGGAAAATGGTTATTGTGGGTTATCCTTAAGTATATTATGAATATATGATATATATAAACCTTCCTCTTGAATCACTCTATCTATTAAAAAACCACATCAAAATCCGTTGCGTAGTTTTAAAGATTTAAGCATACATAGGGACATAAGGACATAGGGACATAGGGACAGACATAGGGACATAGGGACAGACATAGGGACATAGGGACAGACATAGGGACATAGGGACGGACCTCGACGTCGAAAAGTGATTGTAAAATCTTACTTCGAATAAAACATATTTCATTTTCATTTTCATTTTCAGAGAAAGCGACTTTGTTTTATACTATGTAGTAGGATTAGTAGGGATGGCATCACTAAAGGCTGATTGTGGATGAACCAAAAAATCCCAATAAACTAATATTGTTGATAAGACGTATTTTTAGTGCAATTATGCAATTAATTATATGCCGTCTCTTGTTACTACCCACGATTTAGTATGTTGCATCAAGTTAAACCATTATCTAACAACGCAGATAAGTGAAGATAACACTCGGCGCCATATCTTTAGCATGCATTACTAATTTTACACATTTTGTGTCGGTAGCGGGGAATCCATTTTGATAGGCAGGTACCTACACGCAATGAAATAAGCAAAATTTGAAATGAATTGAATTGTATTATAAATAAATTATTACCTACCTTTAGATATATAAATATTTACCTATATTATATATAAATATACCTATTATACATATATAAATCGCAATAAAATTATAATATGCTTATCTTATTCTTTTATGGTTATATAATATATAATTACAAATATATTATTTACTAGAGTAAAACAATAACACTCAGCCAACTGTCGCCGTGTCCGTGTGTTTCTCGGGTTGTGGCTGAAAATCAGCGATATCTGCTCTTGGGAGCAAGTATCGACGCTGAGCTACGACCTTTTTGCACTGCTACAGCACACATACATACCTCGCGCCAGGAATTTATATTTGGCTTTACAGATTTTGTTTGTTATTATTGATGTGATGTATTCATGTGTCTGTAGTACCAAATAAACGTTTTCTATTTTTTCTATTTTTTTTATTACAACTAGAACTACTTAATGATATGAACGATAATTATAAGTAGTAGTAAACAATAAATAATCATAAAAATACACCGTCAAATTTAACTGGTTGTTTATTTATCCGCAACATAGTCTGTGGTAGAACTCATGAAACTGAACAACTTTTCCTAAGGAACATAGGTTGAGGCCATGGTCTAAGAAAACAAGGTCTAACACTCCGACCACGTGACTGACACAAGCCTACGTCATTTTTACGTCATTTTGCCTGTTCATCCTTGTCGAATGCGTGTAATAGACAAGGATGAACAGCGCAAAATGAGGTAGGCTTGTGTCAGTCACGTGGTCGGAGTGTTAGACCTTGTTTTCTTAGACCATGGTTAATACCAATTAAAATTCTACTTGTCATACAAAGTGGCCGGTTACGAAACTGAATTTTATTTCGGATATTAAACCTCTATTTTATGAGTACTACTACTATGTTGCGAGTATCCAACCAGTTAAATTTCACGTTGAATATTCTTGAAAAAAGGTCAATAGATAAAATTGTCTTCGCGACAATGACCTATACATAATTAATTTAGATTAGTGTGTCGTATTCATTTATATGTCGAACATTTTAATTTGTATTCTTATCTCATTGATTGCGACTTCTCACGCTAGCTATTTTTTCTTTTTAAATATAACCTATTTGTTTATATTATGTCCATTCCCTTATAATCATCTATCTGCATTTTTTTCGCAATGTGTTAGTCCGTTTAAAAGTGATATAGCTACGGCTCCCATAAAAGTAGGTATAGGGTGGTATAGGTAAAAATATATATCCCTAGGGCATCTATGCACCTTTAGCTTATTCTAGCTAGACTATAGACACCTATAGATACGTCAAACTCGTGAACGTGGTGCTGCTTGGGGGGACTGGTCTGCTCTAGTCGAATGCCGGTTGTGATTGTAATAGATTGATTCGTTGTATTATACATTTAGTTTAGTTTTTCTACGTTGTGCTAAATACATACAAATCATAAGGTGTGTTAGACGATTCCTGACCTTCGCAACATGATTTTATTTATTTAAATGATAAAAAATGATGATGGTAGGTAGATAAAAGTTACAGTCTTATCTGTTGACTTGTCCGGTCAAAGATATCATGACTCAGTATATTTTGTTGCAGTATTAAATTGCGTTTTTTTAGTTTAAATCGTTTACATACATAGTATAATTTTCAAAAAGAAAAGATACGGACGTTTTTGAATAAATCAATAAAAAATACGTTTGAATTTGTTTTCAAAAACTGAAAAATAAAACGTGGTTAAGCTAGGAACCAGCGCCTTTAGGATAGAAAGTAATGGCTCTTCCTACTACACCATCGGCGACGACTACGCTCTTAAAATATTAATATCCTTTCGATGTTTATTGAAATTGATTTCAATAAGCAATACTTTATTCAATATCGGGTTGAAAAATTATATCATATCTAGTATTTATAGTAGGTATAAAACTATTTATAACAAGGCTACTAACCAGACCTGGCGTTTGCTGGCGCTATCACTATCACGTTGCACTGAAAATAGGTAAAGTACTATTTACATTCACATTAAAACTAGGGTTATCAGCGCTCTTAAATTATGTAGGATATGGACAATTATTGCTCGCTGTCACTCGTAGCCGACACTATAATTTTGTTTAATTTCATAATAAATCTAAAAACTGAATTCATTTGGACAGCTGCATCTTTTGTGAAGGTAGGAAGTAAGTAGAACACTTTTTTAAAAAGTTCTTTCTGTACCTAAAAGGAAAAATATCATGGAACCCTTATAGGATAACTCGCGTATCTATCACAGCCATTTTCCCGAAACTACTGAACCCGATCATATGAAATTGGAATATTTGAAATGACAGTTTAAAATAATGATAAAAATTTACTTCTACAGTTTAAGGTAGTCCAATGGTGGAATAAATCTCTTCATTTCGAGTGTGTTGCCTTAATCCCCACTCAAGAGTGTTAGGGCTGACGTGTTAGGGATCGCAAATGTTGTTGATTACATACGAAAGTTGCTCATTACTTGGGTTATACAGGTTGTAGATAGCAACATAGCGAATGCTGGAAGGATATGCTCAGTTAACGGATAAAAGCAACTCTCCCAAAGAAAAAAATCATTTTAATCATGCAAAGCAGTCATTTTAATTAGACCATTTTGCATGGAAACCTCAAAATCATAAAGTCGTTGCCTTTAAAAAATACACTAGGTATTCTAGAAAAGATGATCAGTTCACTAAGCATGTGCTTTAAGTTTTTGCTGAGCCGTCATTTACACCCCGTATACAAACAGCCGTCAAACACCCTGTATGTAACTGACGTTTATTTAATGCACAGAGATTTTGGCTCTAGGTTACCTTGAAACAGGACCTTTTAAGTCAATAATGGGATTTGTGCGAAGATAGTGGTAGTGGTATTGGTGTGTTACTAAGTGCAAATCGCAAGATAAGGAGGTGATAAAATTAAATACATACAACACGCGTTGTTATAGAACACCGTGTTATACATATTTCTAAAGTTCACTCAAGGCTAGGCACATCCGGCTGGACATGTTGACCTTGAGGGCGCCCGTATTCCGTAACGGTAGGGGTGAATTTCGTAGTACGTATGTCCAACTGCATGTGCTGGCTTCTGTACAAATTTGCCTATTTTTCTTCATGTCTGAAGTTTGTATGAAAAGTTGAATTTTAACTTTGAGATTACAACCTACGTTGCTTAGGCAAAGTTGTTGGGTTTCATAAGTACATACTACTACTAAGTTGCGGATAAACAACAAATTAAATTTCGCTGTGTAGAGCTGAAACCGGAAACCAATGCTCGCACATACATTTACGTTTCTATTTACAATTCTGATCGTTATGACGTGAAATGTATCTCTCCTGTTATCAAAGTGCATTAAAAACCACATTGGGGATATTTGTGGTTATCGTATTAAACGTCTAGGAATATAAAATTGGATTAGAACAGCGACAATTAAAAGAATAAATAGATTTTTATGTATAAAATATGCACGTACCCGTTATCATTCCTCTGTTTGCCTGAGGTTGGCTGCTATAGAAAGCTAAGTCGTATTTATGTTATGCAATAAAGTTCTAAATAAATAAAACACGATGCGCCCATTCCAGGACAAAGAAGCACCAAGTTATTTTGCAGCTCGTGCGGGGGTCAGAAAGGAATGGACATATTCCGCGAACCGAAGTTATGGGCTCACAAAACGTCAGGCGAATCATCAATGTTTAAATAGTAATAAATTGAAGAATTTCGCAATGATCATATTTCATACTTATTTACGACGTCTAGGCTTCCAACTGACATCTATCCGAGCCACTCTGGTGGTAATAAACCGAAACGCAATAAAGGTATATTTTACATTGCTGTAATTATGTTTGTTTTGGTTTTTTGGTTTTCAAGGGGTGGAGGGTTTACGACTGTCTGGGTGCGCGGTTTTACTGCTACGGTTAGCCGAGTGGAAGTTACAAGCTAGAGTTTGATCGTAATAATAATCAATTCGATTCCTATTAATTAAAAAGTTGCGTGGAAGGGATAGCTGTCATAGATATTACACCGTCGTATTAGTAATTAGGTTTTTTTTCTTGTTTTTTCTTATAGCATCATATTGTGAAAGTATTATAATATTTGTAACTTTGAATGGTGAATGTACACTGAATTGACACTTAAACCACAGAACTTTAACTACTTTTTACAGCGGGAAAGAATATATTTTAGGGTAAATTTGTTAACTTAGGCCAAGCCGCAGCTTGGAAAAATTGTAAAGTATATTAATGTAGTATTTGTGACAAGATAGCGCTATTCTGTAATAATAGTCTTAGCAATATTACAATTTCTGTGGCAGTAAAATCTATTTACTGGGTTAATTGTGTTTGTTTTATGAATAAATATTTGCTTAGATAACGCGTAGATTTAAAGGTTAGATATTAATTCTAAAGATTATTTATATTTCTAGTTCTAAGCAATGCAAAAATTAAAAATTTACATAGATATGACTGAATTTTCATTAACGAGATACATGGGCATTTAAAAAAATTAACGCAAACTTATCCGAAAAAAAGCCTCATCGGGGAGGGGGCGATGGGGTTACAATTCTTTTCAGGGTTCCGTACTTAAAAAATAATAAAGTTTTAGTAGTTTCGGACATAAGTAAGGAATAATCAAATTTTGTCTATTTGTTTATTGTTACGAACTAAAATTTTGGCAAAAATATTTAAAATTTATTGTTCTCTACCTTTACGTATACCTAGTATTACCTAATCAATCACAGGATATATAATAGGACTGCTATAGATTGTAGTAATTATTTTTATATGGTATTTAGTGGAAGGAAGTGGTCTCTGCCGACCCCTCCGGGAAAGAGGCTTGAATGTATGTATGTATGTATTTTTAGGGTTCCGTACCTCAAAAGGAAAAAACGGAACCCTTATAGGATCACTTTGTTGTCCGTCTGTCCGTCTGTCAAGACCCTTTTTCTCAGGAACGCGTGGAGGTATGAAGCTGAAATTTATATCAATTACTCAGGTCTACTGTCCCTTGAAGCTGTGAAAAAATCAAACTTCTAAGCCAACGCAATCAAAAGATACAGCCGTTTATGCCGCAAATTTTCGACACTTGCAAGGGAATCAAAACCTACAGGGTGCTTCCCGTGAACTCAGAATCTTGAAATTTGGTACGAAGCAACGTCTTATAGCATAGATAAAGGAAAAATTACGAAATCCATAAATTTTTAGTTACATCACATAATATATATATTTTTTTAATAATTTTAACCTTACTACCCATTTCCTCATAAACGCGTAGAGGTATTAAATTGAAATTCATACCAAATACTCAGGTCTATAATACTTTTAAGCTGTAACAAAATCAAACTTCTATGTCAACGCAATCAAAAGAAACAGCAATTTAAGCTGCATATTTTGAAACTCGCAAGTACTCGCAAGGGAATCAAAACCTAAAGGGTACTTCCAGTCGACCTAGAATCTTGAAATTTGGCATGAAGCAACGTTTTATAGCACACATAAAGGAAAAATTCCGAAAACCTTAAATTTTTAGTTACATTACAAAATATATATTTTTTAATAAATATAAACTTATTACTTTTTTCCTCATGAACGCGTAGAGCTATCAAGTTGAAATACTTACTTAGTACTTAGTTACTTAAACGATAAAGAGATCTTTGTCTTAAATTTATGCTCCTCCATCTTTCCCCATTGTAATGTTATGAATTTCATTTTGCAATAAGATTACCATAGTTATGACTCGATTGTCGTAATGAAAGAACTTTGTAAACCTTGCAGGTTTGTACGGAACCCTCGGTGCGCGAGTCCGACTCGCACTTGCCCGGTTTTTTTAGACTTCGAGGGGAATCATAGCAAGTCCCTTCAGTATTCGCTAAACTAAACCGTTACTCTCTTAATACTATTAGGTTTATAAGAAGAAAGAATTACTTACCTACTTACTTATATTTTCTGTGACCCTGTAAATCAAGAACGCGTTTATTTCTACGTCAATCGCGAATATTTTTAAAGCACTATCTCTGTCAGTCGCGATATTACGTCTGCATTGCGGTGTTACGACTAGCCGAGCGCTAAAATGACGTTTACAGCGGGCAATGAATCCCGCCGAGAGACATGAAACAAAGCAACTCACAAGTTTTTATTAGTGCTGCAAGTTATTACCACATACTATAAAGAAAAAAAGATTGCAAATGTGGTGTGATTCAGAAAATCTTGCACTTGTTCTTACTATTTACCTTTTAAAGTAGATACTTTCGCGGACACTTCCGCCTGACCATCACTAATTCTATTTGTGACGTTCTACATGCAAAAGTACCTTATGGTCGGTATTGAGTTATGCATATCCCTGTAATCAGCAACTAATAAGCTTTTCAAATCCAAAAAGATTATATATGTACTAAAACCCGCCATAAAGTACGTTTTCACGTGGAAAGTCACATTTTAGCTTGTACATGAATAGGCGCCAGCGCTACCGAGAAATAACTACGAAACGTGAGGGCGCGATAGAAAGCGATATTTTTTTTGAATGGTCTAGCACAAAAATCACAGTTCTGACCATTATGTTGATAATCGTCGGTAACAAAGGCCTTTCTTTTATGCGTCAAATGTGGCATGCGTCTATCGCAATCGTTTACATGTGTGTATGTTTTCCCATATTAGTTATCTTTAACAGCCCATAGTCCTCACCCAGAGGCTCGAACCTACATCAGTCAGGCAGGGTAGGTTGGATAGGTATAGTCCATACACACATGTAACTCTACACACAGTGTGAGAAGCTCTTGCCACATAAATTACACTTTTCTTCAATTATTTCGTAAATAATAAGTTTGTTTTGTCGTGAACAGCATAAAAAAAAGTAAGCATCAAGCACCAAACGAAATCAAATAAAAAAGTGGATAACTAGCAAAACAAACACTGCACATTCCATTTCCATTACTGACCTAACTTGTAGTACTATGTTTAAGAGTAATTCCAGCCATTGCATATAAAGTAGGTCATTGTTGTGACTACCGAGCAAACATAGTCTTGTTAAGATTACGAAACGCTTCACAAAGAAACGAGAAATATTTTAACAAGTGCGATCAAGCCATCACTTCATTATCCAACGATGTAAAACCATTGAGCGCTACTATGAAAAGTCCGGTGAAGCTTGATTCGTCGTACTTTTTCGACTCAAACAAATGTAAATTTTTTTTTCGCTACTATGAAATCACTCTGACTTAACTCAGAATCTAAAATAAAATTCCTTTTTCTATTTTTGACAGCGATTTATCAAAGTTGCATATGGTAACTAAGATAAATAATAAATAGTTTAAAAAACTAAAAAACACGCATCATGTCCGCCATCTTGGACGTCCGCCATATTGCATTTAAGTCACGTGACTGTTTTTTTTCGTATTACTGACAGAAAACCCTTTCATTTGATAACCATATCATGGGGGTGGATTTCCAAACAGCCAGTTAACGCCATCTTAGGGAGGCCGCCATATTGGATTTGTAATGACGTTTCTTAGCTAGTCATGTATCATCAGTCATCAGAACTCAGAGCGTGTGCAAAATTTCATCCTAATCGAAGACTGGGAAGTGGGTCAAATTAAGATTCCAAGATTTTCTTACATACATAGTTACTTACAAGTGAAGCTAATATAAAGCGTGTAAAAAGTAACTCAAAAATTCAATTATAGCTGTAAAGGAAAAAAAAATCCTTCATGATTATAGCGATGCCATTTTAGTTTAGGTTTCGAGTTGAGTCACCGTCTAAAATCATAGTTGGCGCTCGAGCGCTCAAACCTTATACGTAGATGGAGTATGGGCTTTTTGTGAAATAAAAATAACAACGACCGAAGGGCAATCAAGCTGGCTAAGGGCCCGTTGCTGCAGATATTTATTGGTGCAAATTACACCGCACTCAGTTTGAATTTCACCTGCAATTGACTTTGAAATCATTGCTAATTTAAGTGTAAGTAAAAGTATACCGTAATTACTATAATATAACATTTTTATTCATAATTATTGTGTCATGGGTGACTTCAATGCCAAGGTGGGTAAACACACGGGCATTGAAACGAGCATGGGGCCTCACGGATATGGAACTAGGAACGAGAGGGGGCAAATGCTGGTCAACTTCCTGGAGCGTGAGGGGCTGTTTTTGATGAACTCGTTCTTCAAAAAGAAGCCCCAAAGGAAGTGGACTTGGAGAAGCCCCGACAAGTCGACTAAAAATGAGATTGACTTCATCATATCGGACAAAAGGTACATATTCAGAGATGTCTCTGTGATCAACAGGTTCAACACCGGCAGTGATCACCGACTTGTACGAGGCACTCTGAATATCGACTTTAACCTAGTGAGAAGCCGTCTGATGAAGTCTACGCTCCGACCAACACCGTTCCAGTCCGCGGCCGGCTCTGAACGTTTCCAGCTGGAACTTAAAAATCGTTTCGATGCACTGAAACCCACTTTGGACGTTGACGAGGACCTCGGCGGCGTAATCACTACCTTAAGGGATGTGGCGCAAAAGTTTTGCGGGAAGAAAGGTGCGGGCCGGACGTCTCGGTTCTCGGCAGAGACTAAGTCGCTTATGGCACAAAGACGTGACACGACAAACACCGATCGACAGGTGGCGCTTACTAAGTTGGTGCGAAAATCTATACGAAGAGACCTACGGCGCTCGAATACGCTTCTGGTTGAAGAGGCTATAGAGCGCAACAAAGGCTCTAAAGTGTTTTCGCAACAGCTTGGTAGGAGCCATCTGACGAAATTAAAAACAACTGACGGTAAAATTGTCACGTCGAAGACCGAAGTTCTCGCCGAGATCGAACACTTTTACGGGAAACTGTATGCCACGCACGCCCCGCAACCTATGCCCACACAAAACGACCCTAGAGCGCCGCCGACTCGCCATTACACCGATGAGCTGCCAGATATTAGTCTGGAGGAGATCGAATTGGCCCTGAGACAACTTAAGAATGGGAAAGCCCCGGGAGAGGATGGAATTACGACGGAGCTCCTGAAGGCAGGTGGACAGCCTGTACTGAAGGAGCTTCAGCGTATTTTCAACTTAGCGATACATTCCGGGAGGACCCCAGAGGCGTGGCACGGGAGCATTGTGATTCTGTTCTTCAAAAAGGGTGATAAGACCCTCCTCAAGAATTACAGACCAATTTCGCTTCTGAGTCACGTCTACAAGTTGTTCTCAAGGGTCATAACGAATCGCCTCGCTCGAAGACTTGACGAGTTCCAGCCACCGGAGCAGGCCGGGTTTCGAGGAGGATTTAGTACCGTGGACCACATCCACACAGTGAGGCAGGTTATACAGAAGTCCGGAGAATATAACCAACCATTGTGTTTAGCTTTTGTGGACTACGAAAAAGCATTTGACTCTATCGAAACCTGGGCTGTTGTGGAGTCCCTGCAGCGCTGCCAAATCGACTGGCGATATGTCGAGGTGTTGAGGTGTCTGTATAACGCCGCCACAATGTCCGTCCAAATACAAAACAGTCAAACAAAACCAGTCCAGCTTCATAGAGGTGTGAGACAGGGGGATGTTATATCCCCAAAGCTGTTCACTAACGCGCTGGAGGACGTTTTTAAGACCCTTGACTGGACAGGACGAGGCATTAATGTAAATGGCGAGTATATCTCACACCTTCGATTTGCCGACGACATAGTTATAATGGCTAAGTCGCTGCAGGAGCTCCAGATCATGCTGACCGGCCTAAATGAGTCCTCTCGACGAGTTGGTCTCTGTATGAACTTGGACAAGACGAAAGTCATGTTCAACGCGCATATCATACCTGGATCAATTATCGTCGATGGAATACCTCTTGAAGTTGTCGATCATTATGTCTACCTTGGACAAAGTATCCAGTTGGGTAGAAACAACTTCGAGAGGGAAGCCGACAGGAGGATTCAATTGGGCTGGGCAGCTTTCCGGAGGCTGCGCCACGTTTTCTCGTTGCCCATACCGCAGAGCCTAAAGACGAAAGTCTTTGATCAGTGCGTCCTACCCGTCATGACCTACGGTGCCGAAACGTGGACACTGACTGTGGGACTAGTCCACAAATTTAAAGTTGCTCAGCGAGCTATGGAGAGGACTATGCTCGGAGTCTCTCTGATGGATAAAATCAGAAACGAGGATATCCGTCGGAGAACCAATGTAACCGACATAGCCACTCGAATAAGCAAGCTGAAGTGGCAGTGGGCTGGTCACATTTGTCGCAGAACCGATAATCGCTGGAGTAAGCGGGTTCTGCAGTGGAGACCACGTCTAGGTAAACGAAGTGTAGGACGCCCCCCGGCTAGATGGAGTGACGATCTGCGAAATGTGGCTGGCAGCAGGTGGATGCGTGCGGCCGAAGACCGGGCCAAATGGCGCGCCTTGGGAGAGGCCTATGTCCAGCAGTGGACTGCCGCAGGCTGTTAATGATGATGATTCATAATTATTCAGATTATTTTAGTATTAGGGTAAATAACCCTTTCTTCGTGTCGCTACAAAGTGACGATTATATTGAGTCTAATAAAAAATATACCTTTAAACGTTTTTCGTCTCTAACAGTAAAGAAAATCTGAACACATAAATAAAAAGTTTAAAAAGGTTTTGTGTAAAAGTGACTTAAATTGCAAACTACAAGAGCATAGCGGGCAGGTGTGGGGTAGGTCGAAAGATAAAAGAAAAGCTTAAGGATTGTTGGAAATGTTTACTATAATTATTTAAAAAATCAACCTAGTTTTTAATAGCAGTCAATAGTAAAACCGAACGTCTTTGTTCTCCGCCGATCTCCAACAATGTTGCGATTACATTCAAATAGGAAAAAGAAAATAATAACTACATGAAAGAACTTAAACGACTTTAAGTATCAACCTTTTATTACTGCGTCTATCTGCAATAATACCAAGTACTTATTTTTATGTTTCAGTTAAATTAACTCCACTAAACCTCTTATTTTTAGTAACATTTAGATAAGTAGTAATTTATTTTTGCTTACAAAGACGCCGACTTGCCACACACTGTGGATTAAATGAAATGATGAAAATAAGAAATATAAATAAAATTTCTTATTTTATACATGTGATTAAGGAATCATTTGCTCGATGGGTAGCCTTTTTCAGTGAAAATATTTAAATCGGTTTAACAATTTCGGAGATTAGCCCTACAAACAGACAAAGAGAGAAACAAAAAAATCTGGACATGTTCTATATCACTTCTTACATCCCCCTGACTCGGTTTTTAGCTTTTTTTTATGTATCGATTTTCGACCTTCTCTCATAAAAATAAATAAATAAATAAATCGTTTAATCATAGGTAATTTTCCTCATTAACAAAAATATATGCCCCGCCAAACTACATAATAGTTTGTAGGCGGAATATAGGTACCTAATTCTCCCGGTCTCTATGTCATTTCTTATCTAGCTCATTTTCATGGTGTTTAACAAACAGACAGACGAATTACTAACGTATTTATAATTTTAGGCAGTAATATGCAACAAATAATATAGTACAATATAAGTTTAGCAATTCGCTTTCAGACATTTTTAATTAGAGCCCAGTGTCCAGGAATCCAGGCGTCCAGGATGAAACCCTTTTAGCCGGCAGTACTCCCTGGAGGTCGTAAACACTTTATGGCCCATAAACCCAAGAGATACACATCGGACTGGCCAGTGTGCGTTTCGCATACTTGTTGCACTTTTATTAACCAATATATTTCGGTTTGATTTGCAACTTCTGGACGGCGCGACGCCTCTATTTTCTACTCGCACGCCCTTGTTTTGTTACTTTCCAGTAGGAAATGGGTAGGAATGAGATATTTTCCCGCTGTAAAAACTATCTAAGATGTTGACCAGGCATATAAGGCAACAAAGTCGATCCAACAGTTTCGGAGATTAGCCCGTACAAACAGTCAAACAGAGAAAGAAAAAAAAACATTTAGATAAGTAGGTAGTATTATATTTTTGCTTACAAAGACGCCGATTCGCCACACACTGTGGATTAAAAGAAATGATGAAAATAATAAATAAATACTTAGATAAAATAAAATTTCTTATTTTAGACATAGGCTCCTTAATCACCAATTGGGATTAGAATCATTTGCTCGATGGGTAGATATATACAGTGAAAAAATTTAAATCGGCTTAAAAATTTCGGAGATTAGCCCTACAAACAAAGAAACAAAAAAATCTGGATATGTTCTATATCACTTCTTACACTCTGACTCGGTTTAGTTTTTGTATAGAGGTACTATTTGCAAACACTATAGTATTTGCTTTTAGTGCAGAGGTACCGCCCGTGTAGGTGAGGTTTAATCCGTTGCAGCTGGGTGATAGAGTTTGGCTATTGAAAGTAGACAATCGATGAAATTGGAAAACATTGTACTGGCAACAAAGTTACGTAGAAAAAAAAATCATATTAGGCAAATCCATAGAATCGGGGTCACCACAATGTTTTTTTTTTTTCAAAAATGCCGCGTTTTTTCATTGTCTACTTTCAATAGCTAAACTCTAGCTCTGTCGTCGGTGGTCAAATGGCAAGGGCTGTTGACTTCCATTTGGAAGTTCGCTGTTTCAAGCCTCGGCGCGTACCAATGTGTTTTCGATTTTCGGATTTATAAGTACCTATACTTTTAATCGACGCTCTTGCGGTAATGGAAAACAAAGTGAGGAAACACCTGCGAAGTGATTCAAAGGTTGTGTGTGAAGTAGACCAACCGGCACAGGGTCAGGGGTGGTCGACTAAGGCCTATTCACCCTCGAGCCCCACGGTGCGGACATAGATTTGCTGTTCATAATTAAAGTTTGCATTATGAACTGCGATTTTTTTATTGAAGTTGTCAATTCGCATGTGTCGTTTCACGTAGAAAGCGTTCCGCGTAACTGACAATCTGTGTAAATGTCATTTTGCGTATTCAAAATGGGTCAATATGCGTGAAATTGTTATAAATTCGAATCTTGTCCAAATTAGTTACACTTGTATATTTATTTGTGCTTTGTATTTGATTTATATTTACTTGTGCAGTAAGCGTATTATCACACTTTATGTAATCTAATAATAAAAACTCCGTTACTTGTCCAGAACAACATACCGATTAATTTTAGACTAGTAATAACGCAATAAAATACTAAATTATATTATAGCCGACCTTCCGAGTCTTACTTTGTTAGCAGACGAGCCAGCTACAACTGCCAGCTTTTCAATTTACAACTTTATTAAGGAAGTATGATTGAATATTAAGTGTTATAAATGTATTCGTACATTTTATTACAGCTGCGATCTTCAGGTGTCGGTCAGTTGGCACTGTTTTGTGAAAATTCGTGTACAAAGGATCGTAAAATAAGTCACATTGTTATTTAACTATAACCTATCTCAAGTACGTACAAATGCGAACGATCACAAAATTTGCGCTTATTGTACGCCCGCGTTGTTTTATCACATTTCCGTGCAGTTTCCCATAGGAATGAAATATTTTCCCGCGGTAAAAACTGTCTAAGAAGACCGGGGATATAAGGTACCACCATGCAAAATTTAATTCATATTGATCCTACAGTTTCGAAGATTAGATTTGAACGGGTACAAACGTACAGACAGAGAAACAAAAATTTTGAAAAAAAGAACTATATGTGTTTTATATCACTTCTTACATACCCCTGACTCAATTTTTTGCATTTTTTTTCTGTATACAAATTTTCGACCTCTACAGTTTTGTTATACATCTAGATAACGAAGCGCGATTTCCCTTGCTCTTATCAGCATTACGTCCCACCGCTGACTATTCGGGACAGGTCATCCATACGCTTAAAGGTCCGACCCTAAGCCTGACCCCAAACAAAGTTGGTATGCAGGCAGGCAGAAGAAGACCTACACCAGTCTGCACTAAACTTAAAAATCGCTTAAGTTGATGCCTAAAGTATTTAGGTTAGATTTGGTCTTCTTCTTTCTATCGAGTGGATTTCGGGGTTAACCTACCTCAGAAACCCTGGTGTCGGAATTGTTGAGCCGCCTTAAGCTTCCGACATGGCTCCTATAACGACTACATCCCTAAATAGTACCAGGACCAATGGCTTTACGTGAGATTTGGTGAAAATTATGTTTGCTAAGTAACCTTCAGACCTTTCTTAAATTAGTTCCTGACTACCTTTATGAGACCAATTAGACTGTTAGTGAAAACCAATTATTTTTTTAAGCTTTAGTTAGATTAGATATTTCTTAACTACGAAAAGACTAAGACAAGGTTAGTGCAAACAGGTGGTAATGCTATAAACTACATACTTTGTACAAAGTCAAAAACACTACAATATAGATATTAGGAAAAGCCAAGACAAAAATCGACATTGCCGTTAAAAAGTTGTGAAACAGATGTTTATTTTGATGCTCTGGAAGACCACCTGGTTTTCATTTATTTAGATATGATATGAGACATAAATAGAGTTTTTAACTAAATAAAATCTTTAAATTTCGAGCACCTGGCCTTGGGTACACTTAAATTGTTTCATCAAAGCGGAGGCATAAAAACGGGCAGATTACTTTAATTGTCAACAAAACTGCAAGGTGGCGAGTGTTTTATGTTATTCGTTTTTCAGCGATTTTTTTACGACCCGAGCGGTCGAAGATTAACGATTTTAATTACTTTGAGAAAGCTTTTATGTTTTGCTTAACCGCAAAGTAATTTTGTTGAATTGAGCGATAAGATCGTGTAGTTTAATACTCGTAACGTTTATATTTGTGCCGCCTGGCAACTTTTTGATTGTTTGACATCATGGATTTATTAAGTACTAAACTACTAACCTTTAATCGTACAACAATATGTATGACAAAAAAAACACAATTGACATCGACCAATCGATACGCAGTTTGTTGAATAACACTAAATTAAAAAATTTAATAACCCCCGACACAAAACCGTTACTTGATCCTTTCAACAACTAGAAAACAGCTGATAATCTTCAAATGGCTGAAGATATTTTCTTGGATCATAGTTAAGATAGTGTACTCTCGATAGTGACACCTTGCAAACAAAAAAAACTAGATCAAAATCGGCGCATCCGTTTAGGAGCTACGATGCCGCAGATAGACAGACAGACACGTCAAACTTATAACACCCCTCTTTTTCGTCGGGGGTTAAAAATAAACTTGTGTGTGTAACAGGATTATTGAAAGACGGTTAGGTGACGAGGAAGAAAGAGGGTAAAAATAGGAATCTGGATCTAGATCTAGGACTGGTGGTAAATAAATTTCCTTAAAACTGTTATCGCATCGACGACGGATTAAAATATGTCCTTGAATTTTTTTTATACATATGGCTAGATAAGCATAAGTTCTTGTTAGCATTCATTCAAATTAACAAGTACGGTACAATATTACTTACTAAAGAATTAGAAGAAGAATGGTTAGACAACCCTTTTGTCAATAAAGTACGAGACGAAATAAATTAAATGGCGGCGACAGTAGAAGTAAAACCAATGTTGTGACTGCGCTGAGATATGACTTTCAATTGGCCCATGGCCAATCGGGTTACACTCAATACTGAAAACTTTCCGTTTTATATTTAATCAGATGTTTATTATGTATGATCGATAACTTCAGGCCAAAGATTAACTCCTCGACGACGTGATGTAACGAAAATATAGAACACAAAATTATTTCCATATTCTTCCACCAATTGATTTGATTAGTAAAGGTCCTTTACTAATTCAATCAATGGGTGGAGTTATTAGTAAAGGTGATTTGGTTATTAAACATAATAGAATTGCGAAGTACGCATAACACTCTTATTCTAAAATCACCCTATTCTGAATGAACGAAAATACGTTAATAAGTAATTTAAAAATTGATAAAAGTAGACATCATCGTGACATTTCTCACATCAAAACTAATCTCCTCCAATAACATGGAAATAAACTCAAGTAAGAAAAAAAAATAACTAGGGAGATGTTTGCCCAGCAGTGGAATAGTTAGGAACACAAAAGAAAAGATAAATTCACAGAAAAAATATGAATTCTTCTGTGGAGAAGAACTTGACGAGGTATGTAATTAAAAGGCCTCTCATTTTTTACAATACAATACAAATATTCTTAAATGACTTCAAAAATACATAACACAACAGAGAAAAAAATGATTAAAACAGGCAGCCTTATTGCGGCCTTTTACATTATTTTATAAGCAGTAAACCTCGATAACACACGATATGCGTGAGTTGAATATTTTTAAAAGAATATTGTGTCGTTTTAATTTATTTAACCAACAAAAAGACATTCGTACAATGGAACTCAGTTTCTGTGCAACAAACATCCAGTTGTAGCAAACTGCGGCCGTAACCTTGGTTGCTTCTGGAACTTTCCGCATTCTAGAGATTCGGAACTTTGTTGGTTACAAATTAGGGTTACCAGAAAACGGTAATTCTCTTAAAGGTCGATGAAAATATCAAGAATTACAGTTCCCTGTTCAGGAAACATGTAAAAACGTAGGAAAATTCAAATTAAAAGAAAATGTTAGAAATACGTTACAAATTGAAACAATACATATTTTTATTTCCTTTTCCGCCAACAGCGCCTGCATTATTACTTATTTTTCCCGTTGATATGAGGAGAGTAATAGCTTATGTCCATTATTGTCCATGTATGTTACACATGACATATCGGTCTATTAGAATAAGGATCTAGGAAAATCTGCGCCCTTGAAATTCAGAAGGTTAGTTATGAAAGCGATGTAGATAGAGCCAGAGAGACAGGGCAATATTCCTTTTGCATTACATTATTTGCATTATATCAATAGTGATATCAGCTTCAATGAAAATTCAAAGGTTTTGTCAGGAATAATCAGTTTCCTACCTGGTAACCCTAGCAGTGATGCCGGGAAGGAGGGAAGGAAAACGACTATGTGTCCCGACTCCCGAGAAAGCCCGTCTTAGCGCGAAACACTGGCTGGTACAAGCGACGCCGTTAGGACCGTGTTTGTTTCCTAGAAATTCACCCTTTGTATTTCGGGTAGCATGCGAGGCGATCTGCCAAATCTTGGGAGAAGAAACTGTCGTAAAACTCGACATAGGTACTCTCATGTCACCTACGTTCTAAAAGATGCAAATAGATGTTCTGTTGTGGCCGCTTTTAAAAAAAGTCTTCGTCTTGTGATAAAATCAGATGTTTCCATCACAAAGCATTTTTATTAAAAAGATTTCGTTAGGATTTGGGTCAAACCCGTAGCATACAAACCAACATTTTACAAGTTCTATAGCGGGGCATTAGTCACCATTTTAAAGAAAAAATAACACTAAATTAAAAAAATTAATAACCCCCGACACGAAACCGTTACTTGATCCTTTCAACAACTAGAAAAGAGCTGATAATCTTCAAATGGCTGAAGATATTTTTTTGGATCATAGCTAAGAACACTCTCGATTGTGACACCTTGCAAACAAAAAAAACTAGATCAAAATCGGCGCATCCGTTTAGGAGCTACGATGCCACAGACAGACAGACAGACAGACAGACAGACACACACGTCAAACTTATAACACCCCTCTTTTTCGTCGGGGGTTAAAAAGCTTCACTAACATTTTTTTCTATTTCGTGAAATCGCTACGGCACAGCAGCGTAGCAATTACTACGAAGTATTGCTACGAGACATGACTACGCGTACTATCGCCTATTCCATAATATTTGAGGGTTACTATTTACTGGCTACAGTACAAAAAAATACTCAGTCAATGTTTTTGAGCAACTTATCCAAAGAATCTTTTTTCAGAAAAAGACCTTGACTTCTCCATACACTGTCCGATTAAAAGGTCTATTATGTATGGGAGAGTTGTTTTTTTTTGTTTCCTAGAAAAGTTTATTTGTGAAAGTTGCTCAAAACCATTGAACGGACTGAGCAGATCCTTTCAGTATTTGCTAAACCTCCACTTACACCCTGCTTAATATTATCTGTGACCCTGTATATATTTAATGTAAATAATATTGTTATGATAAATTATTATTTTTTTAAAAGAGGAAATAAACATAGGATGCGGTCCTGTGGAGTTTCTTCGGCGGATTCTTCTCCACAGCAGTGCACACATTGCATGAATCTGCTAGTCCTGTTCAAACTAATATCGCATCGCCTTTTAAAATTTTATGAGTTTATTCTTCATTGGTGTTAGATGAGAACTTTGGTTTGAGCAAAACTAAGTATCTAACTTCATTAAAATTTGACGTCGAAAAGTGATTTGTGTAATCTTATTTCGAATAAAACATTTTGAATTTTGATTTTTTTAATACTTCCGTACTCTGCAATTTTTTTTATCGTTTAGTGCTTTCTAAATAATCCGTTGAACTATCGACCAAGACTAAGGAATTTTCAATTTGTATACGATTCCCTCTTGATATCAAGTGAAATTCATAGAAACAATAGCTAGTTTGAAGCGGTGGTCGGGTTAAACAAAGGGGTGGTGGGTTTTAACCGATCCCCGCGACCTTGCCCGCTTGCCCGAAATAGGAAATCGTAAAGTTGCACCCTCCGGTAGGGCTGCCACTTCCGATTAGTAAAAAAAATTGCAAACAATATTTTTGTAAAAATATGTATATTTTTAGTAATATGTGTAACAAGGTGTATTGCATGCTACCTCGTTGCCTCGTTTCTACTTCATTTCTCATCTCATTTACCATTTCTTTCTCTAAATTTGAATATTTAATTTTGGAATTCATTCAAAAATCATCCGTCAAATCACCCATTTTTATTTTCACTTCTTCATTCTCAACCTTTAAACAAGGCCATTTACCATGTTAAATCTTTAAATTCAATAAGCTCCGTAATTCTATAAACTGTAATTTGTGAATAAATCTGTGTACTCAGTGCAAGTGGAAGTTTGAGTTTCATTTAACAATCGCTCAGGCAGGAGCTCCTAGCTCCTCGTCCGTCCCTTCCCTCGTCGAGTTTACCACTTCTTCAAGAGTTCACGCCGCAGGTATGCCCAGGAGCAAGGCGAGCCGCGGGCGTGACATATGTATATATTATGTATGAATTCCTTCCGGCGAGTTCTTCTCTACAGAAGACAGCCAAATTTTTTAACTCGCTAGAAAAGAACATGTTATATACAATATCCAAAAGTTGAAAAATACATTCTTTGGTTGGACTCTACCTAAACTTATTCTTTTTCATTTCCCAAATAGTGTAAGATAATTTATTTTTAATACAGTCAACATCCCAATTGTTTAGATAGACAAATAATTATCAGACGGTTGCAACCATCGGCCTGCGACATATATATAGGTATGTACTTACGTAGCTTGACATAGGTACTTCTCTAATCATTTTAACTACAAAGTATAATCTAAGGAAATAATTTGATTGAAAGCCACGACCTTGCCCGAATGCTCTAGTGCCCGAAAAACAAAGATATAAAACTTCACCCTATAATAGGGTTGGCACTCAGAAAAATATCTTACATGTATTTTATTCTCGAAATACAAGTGTTAGTGTAATTCCTAGTCCTCCAAAAAATATATTCAAATCGAAGCGATAAGGTGTAAAATATTAACGAAATATTTCAATTTGTAAGCAATAATTTAAATCACTCAGATTTTTGAAAATGTAGCGAACATTATATTTATTTCGGTATTTTACAATACAACAAATAAATCTCTACAATTTATCTGCAACCGATATCTTGGATTGCAGTAAAACCGAAGCAACTTAATTTAGAAATAGACTATTATAGTAGAGGGGAGAGGTTTATTATTCATGGAATGCGGTGAGCGGCAACCCTAGAGCCAGGGCCGAGACGGTTTAATGACGAGTGGTGAGATCGTAAACATCAAACGATTCGCCGACAGGGTTGACATCGAATTTCATTGTTTGTAAAATATTTAAATTTTATCGTCTCGATAATAAATAATAAGTAAGCTGTATAACCTTCAACTTGATAAAATCGATCAGTAAAATGTATTCTTTACAAATTAAAACATATTGCAGTACTTAGATAAATAAATATTTTTTACTATAAAAAACGCTATAATTAATATGCTTTCTAGATATACTAAAGTGCATGTATAACATACAGTTTTTTTTAATCAAAATCATGTTTATAATTTATATAATTAAGTAGCTGTATGCCCGCGGCTACGCCCGCATTGATTTCCGACTTCACCGTAGTAATTGTTTAACTATCCCACGGGCACTTTTAAATTTTCCACGATCAAAAGTATCCAAGATGTTGACCGGGGATATAAGGTATCACTATGCAAAATTGTATTCAAATCGGTCTAACAGTTTCAAAGATAAGCCCGTAAAATTTGCTGAGCCGTATAAGTTTACTATAGTTTTTAACTATCTCACGGGAACTTTTTAATTTTCCGGAATTAAAAGTAACCAAGATGTTGACCGTGGTCCGGTCACGACATAAAATCCGACAGTTTCGGAGATTAGCCCGTATAAACAGACAAGCAGAAATTTTAAAAAAAATCAGGATAAGTTTCATATCACTTTTTTACCATTTTTTTTCTATGTACAGATTTTCGGCCTCTACAGTTTTATTATATAGACAGACATGTATTACATATATTATTGTATTGTTACTATGGTACCGTGGTAAGTTAATACAAAAATATGCTGAAGAAAATCATATCTGTTCCTTTCAAGTCTAGTTTTTGCTTTCCACGTTTTGACAACCCTAGCTCTGGGGAAACAGTCAGACGTCGTCAAAATCGTACAACCGGAGCGCAACTTTGTTCCGCTACCCTACTCCAGCACTGCAGCGGCGACCAATCCAAACTTGGACCAAACACATTCGATGGGACAGTCATTCTGCCGAAACGAACAGAAACTAAAATCTAGGTTGTAAACAAAACCCGGCTAATAGTCTCGAAAAGTTAGGCATTCGTAAAAATAACTAGTTTAAAAAATGTCGTGATCGTATCGACCTTATCTTATCTTATCTTAATTAGCCTTTTATGTCCCACTGCTGGGCAAAGGCCTCTCTCCGCTCTCTCCATGACTCTCTTTCCCGTGCCTCTTCCTGCCATGTTTCGCTGAAGGCGTCTAGCTCGTCTCGCCATCGTCGTCTGAGTCTACCGCGTCGCCTTGTATCGGTTGGTGGCATCCACTGCGTAGTGATTTTTGTCCACAATACATCTGGCATGCGGCAGACGTGACCTTCCCAATCCCACTTTAGTTTGGCGGTTGCGTAGGGTACTACTATTTGGTATTCTGTGGCGTAAGTCACATCAGCAATCTGTGTTTTAGAGCGCAGTATGTGTTCCTGACCCTGTCGATCAGTTTCAAGTCCAATATACCGTAACGACCTATATTTAAAAAATCTCATGACCCATTTAAAATAAGTATGTATTACTATGTGTACAAAGTGCGATAGCCTCAAAGCTACGCAAAGCCTTAAGTAGTAAATAAGTAAACTGTCATATAGCCGTCTCGTAAGCCCACATATTATATCCCCACCGAAGGGCTCGAGCCCACCCCATTCTTTCTTTTCCTCCATATATTCTTTCCAAATGAACCTTTCTAACTTCTAACTGACGTGACCAGTCGTTTTGTAGTGTTTTTTTTAGGGTCCATTTTGGATTGCATAAAAGTATTGCACTGTATTAATTTTAGATTTTTTTTTTCTTTTTATAAACTTTATTTAAGATCAGTCTCGTGCACAGACGAAGTTCCGAGGTATAAAAGACCGCTAACGCCTTTCATAAAATTGGAAATTTTATGGTTTTATCATCATAAAATAAAACTCCGCCAGAAACTTCCCGGCGGACTCTACAAAGTTTAACATCCGTAACTGAATTACTTAATTTCGTATCTCTCTGGCATTCTTCATTTGCGAATCTGGCTAGCTTTGTAGATTAATCTTTACCGACGGACTGGTACAGCTAAAACAATCGGGATTTCCAAGGGATGCATTTAAAAAGCAACTTTTAAAATAATTAAACGCAGTTGAAAATTTATCAAATACACTTTAAAGTAATCTTAGAGCAGCGCGGGCCTTCCGTTCCGGTACGAAGTTAAGTTAAGAAAGTAATAGTCTAGCAATAAAATAAATTGATATGGAACTATAGTTTTGATTTAACAATATTTAAAATTGTAAATGCCCATAATTGTCATTTTTGGGTCGTTCGGTAACTCGTCCCAAAACAAACTCGTCCCATTCGTAGTTCCAGTCCAAAAAGTTCGTTTTCCCAATATGACGAGTTTGTTTTGGGACGAGTTGCCGAACGACTATCATTTTTAGGGTTCCGTAGCGAAATGGCAAAAAACGGAACCCTTATAGATTCGTCATGTCTGTCTGTCTGTCCGTCCGTATGTCACAGCCACTTTATTCCGAAACTATAATACCTATACTGTTCAAACTTGGTAAGTAGATGTATTCTGTGAACCGCATTAAGATTTTTTTATAAAAATAGAAAAAAAAACAATGAATTTAGGGGGTGCCCATACATAGAACTGAAACTCAAAAAAAATTTTTTCATCAAACCCATACGTGTGGGGTATTTATGGATAGGTCTTCAAAAATGATATTTAGGTTCCTAATAACATTTTTTTCTAAACTGAATAGTTTGCGCGAGAGACGCTTCCAAAGTGGAAAAATGTGTGTCCCCCCCCTCTAACTTCTAAAATAAGAGAATGATAAAACTAAAAAAAAATATATGATGTGCATTAACATGAAAACTTCCAACGAAAATTGGTTTGAACGAGATCTAGTAAGTAGTTTTTTTTAATACGTCATAAATCGTAAACCGCAATTTACCTTTCACTATTATTAAAACATCGATCGAAGTCACAACGAACTACAAAAACTTTTATATTATGTTACTGGCTGCTATGGAACCCTTCATGGGCTATTCCGACTCGCACTTGGCCGCTTTTTATAACTAGTTGGCGGCTTAGAGGTGACCTAACACCGCAACCTTATGTTCACCTAACCTAACTGTCAATGATAGAAGTCAGAGTAAACGTCAGACAGACAGATTTGACTATGTCAAGTCATGTTGTCTGTTAGAGTCAGAGTTCAAAGTATTACCTATTTTCTTAATTCGTGTCTTTGTTTAGCATGGCATTTAAGGACCCTGTGACAAGCCTAGCTATGTGTAGAGTCCGCTGTTCATAACGCTACATTAATTTATTTTATTGAAATTTTACTTGGTTTATAATTTTTGTTTCGTTTTGGTTCTAGATGCGGTTCAATATTTTCAAATTTCAGGACAAATAAATATTTTTTTCTATATAAAAATAATAATGTTAAAGTGGTAACGTATACGTCCACGTTTTTATTGTACTTTTTAATGAATATTATTATTTTGATCCATTTAAATAAAATTATTAACTTGAATATTTTTGCTTTTTTGTGTTCGTAACTGTAGGTATGTTATGAGAAAGTAAAGTTTGTTTAAAATAAAATTTATATTATTGTAACGTGGTCGAGTTGGGTTATTTCTCTTACTTTTCTCCTGTGTCCTCTATAAGTAGAATATTTTCACTTTAATTTTGACAATATTTTATTTTGGGGTTTTTTTTCAGGACTTTTACGCTAATATAAGCTCGCACAGTGCTCGCACATTAAAACAGTGTATCTCACATTAGTACATTTTCTAGGAAATCGTTGAGATGGTTGATGAGTAGATTAGCAACTGTTTAATAACGGAAACATTAATAT
This sequence comes from Teleiodes luculella, assembly GCA_948473455.1. Lineage (NCBI taxonomy): Eukaryota > Metazoa > Arthropoda > Insecta > Lepidoptera > Gelechiidae > Teleiodes > Teleiodes luculella. Next base: position 9,862,686 of record OX419602.1, read on the forward strand.
TTTGTCTTTGAACTTTATAAGTAATATAGGTTCCTTCCACGTTATTAACATAAAATCTTCTACATAGCAAATAGAACACCCCACTAGCTTTTTCAGTATCCGTTCATTAATAATGCATCTTGTTATCGTTCTCCAGTCGTTCTTTGTTATTTTAAATAAATAGAAATAAAATAAACATTATGTTGTGTAAACTAGTTAATTGGGTAGGTACATACATATCCTGAATTTGGATGATTATCAGAAAGCAGTATCATCTTCCAAAAAATCCGTACTAAGCGTGAAAGAGCAAGAAAATGACATATTTTTCCTCCCTTTCCGGCCAAGACGTTACGAATGCCAACACATGCTCCTTATATACAGTAGGCTATCCTACCCGCTATAGGCTTAAGTTTTTATTGCGCCCCCTCCCCCCACCCCCCTAGCCCCTAGCCTCCCTTGTGGGCCAACCTATCGCGTAGCCGGCGCGCTTCACCCCTGCGATAGAGCGAGATGGCGATGTAAAGCCATTATAAAAGTAAAGGATAGATAACATCTTCGAAATGGGCGGGCTCTAGGAAGATCGTAAAAGAGATGGTTTGCGTGAGAGCCACCTGATCTTTCACTATAAAGTTTAAGACTTGTAATTATACATAGTTAGTTAGTTACTTAATCCTAGGTTTACATGCTTTATACACCGCTAGCGAATTATTAGTATAATTATAGAAGTGTTGTGCATAGAGGATTTCTCAAACTAATAATTTTCTTCCTTTGTTAACAATTTGCATTTAGGTAGTTACTTAAGGCATTATAATGCGTGATACGCCTTATAAGGAGTGACGGCACATTTCATTTACGATTCTTATACGTTTTTTATCATTTACGACTTACGAGAATCTTTTTTAATTTTCATCCTTGGTGAGGATTTACATGAATTATTAAAAATTATCATTAACATATCTTTTATTATAATAAAGATATAAATAAATCCGTACAATGTTTGTAAGCATAATTTATAAAAGCAAACAATTATTTCACATAATGTTATTGCAGCAGCCAGCAGCAGCCTTACATTCACACGATTTCGCCCCTACTACTACGAAATAAAGGCGTCTCAAAGTCAATATGTCCAGCCGCATCTGGCTACTTACATTAAAATTTATTATAATCAGTTTGATATAAAAACCCTTTGGAAATTCAGTATTTCTTAGTAAAGTCAAAGATACATTTACAGTTTAAATTTCACTCTTAAACTTACTTATGTTAACTGATGATGTATGTGAAAGTCACCCAAATCTGTCAGCAAAATTATTTATTTATTGTTTTCAAGTGGTTTAAGTACAGAAGCCAGAATATGCGGTTGGACTTTCGCTCTACGAAATTCACCCCTACTGTTACGGAATACGGGCGTCTCTTCTTAAGGCCAACATGTCCAGCCGTATGCGCTGGCTACTGTACATTAAAAGATCAGTCCTTACACTTGAAACTTTTTTAAGGGCACCTTAACAGAATTATTATAATTACAAATATAAAATATATTTCAAATTAGTTTGTTATTTACACTAAAACTAGCTGGCCGTCCTATAGCTTCTCTTGTTTCAACCAATATTTTTTTAACTATATCTTGACAATAATGAACACAACACAAAATTATTTATAAATACGACATAGCCGTAATGAAGGGATGCGCCTACATAATACGGCGATATTTTTCTTGTTAGATAGAAATATAAATTTTATGTAATAAACTACATTTAGAGAGATATAAAAAGAAGAATTATACATATGTGTGAAAACTGATCCTGTCACTAAATATCGCATAATTTTACGTTGGTTGCTATTTATTCTTATCTTCTAAAGAAAGAACTGCCTATTTTTCTTTCCACATAGCTCTACGTGGCTCTACATGTAGTGTTGTTTAGTTTATGTAAACCCATTTTACACTGTAGTTAAATTTCAATTTGAAAGAAAAAGGTACAAAATAGTACAAATAATGCTGCGATAGGTAGAGTTTCTTCGGCAGGTTTTTCTATACAAGACACGTGTGGCGTGAATGTGCAAAGATCTGGTTGATTAAATGGTTAAGGCCTGTCTTGTCCAATACAATATAGCTTTACTGACATTTGTGGGTGTTTACCCACACAAAGAAACCCTGTATTATTCGGTATTCTGTGATTGTTGATTGCCAACCTCTTCCCGGAGCAGATGGAATATTACTTTAATACACTTAGCTTATAAGACATTTAATACTAAAAGAATGAACTCTAAACTGTTACTTGACTGTTACTAAAAGTAATCAAACGTCAAACTAATATCGCACCTATGATTAACTAATTTGATTTCTAACACCTTCTAACTAGCAATAGACAGACAGCTCTATGAGTAAATTAAATATGTGAGAAACCTGAAAAAACTTTTTACTGTTCTAATATATAGTTATTTTTTAAATTAAAGAACAGGTAGCTGATGTAGAAGACATAAGATAGAGCGTGACTGTTAAATTATAAATAGCAAAGAAAATGAACAGTGCCGGATTAAGATAGCGAGTGGCCCCTTTGCAAATTATTTTGATGGACCTCTGTAATACTTTGAACATTTTTACTTAAAAAAAAATTTTGTCAAGTCTACTTTTGTGCCTATCTATCTAAATTAAGAATTTATTTTAATATCTTACTGTTCGGTTATGATTTTTTAGGGTTTTGATTTGGCATTACGTAAAATTTAACTATCTACAACTTGCAATAAATTCTTATTGACATGTAAGACCTACATTGTAGGTATTATAGATAATATAGACTTAATCAGAGAAATAATCAGCTGGAGACGCAGTGACGACGACATGCTATATTTTGGTTGCATATTTATCTTAATTTGGATAACTGATACGTTTTGTTACATAATTATGCGAATTATTTAGGTTAAGATCATTGATATACATCGACAGGGCATTTTTTTATCTGATACGTAAACGACGACATCTTGTAGAATAATATTAAAGAATATGACAGATATTATCTTTTTATTACTAATTATGCTATTTATAAATTTATATGCAGTTAAGACGAAGAATTTATTATGGTTGCATAAATCGGAGTATCAAGTATTATCAACTCTTATAGGTATAATGGTAGCCCTGTATGTAGTGGCTCTACATATCAAAACCGATACTTAAAGTATTTATTTTCAGTTGACCTTTACTAGACACTAGGTTCAGAGAATATCCGTAATACGAGTAGATATATTAATTTGCTAAGCGAGATAATTTTATCCGATAGGAGTATGCTGCTAATAAAAAGACATTCCAAAAGATATATATGTTTTGAGATTTGAACCAATAAATTGTGCTAATAACATTTATTTTACGCAGAAGAAGAACGAAGTAAATTTGATGAGGTTATGCAGGTACTTATACTTATGACTAACCTGGCTGTTGCGGCGGCATTTGAGGAGGTATGATCGCTAGCGGCGGCGCGGAGGGGGGCGGCAGCGGAGCGTAGGGCGAGCCCGGGATGGAGTCGCAGCTGGCGGAGCCCATGCTCCGGGGCGGCGGCGGCGGGATGACGGGGCTGCGCGGCGCCTTCACTATGGGAGGCTCTGGGCGCTCCAGCTCGACCCCCGGCTGCACGCCGCCGGTCCTGGCCCGCGCCTCGTCCTGCGCCTGGGCCCGCCGCAGCGCCGTCTGCAGCGCCATCACCCTCTGCCTATCCGCCGTCAACCGGCATTTCTCGCATGTGCAGTTCCGGTACTTGCAGTAGCGCTTGTGGCCCTTGAGCTCGACTTTGAGCCGGTGGTTGCGGCAGCGGGCGCAGTTGGGGGGAGCGCGCGGAATGCCCGTGGAGCCGGCGCCGGCGCCGGACTCGGAGCGCTGGTCGCAGTTGTCGATGGCTCGGCGCCTCCACGCGCTGACAGACACCATGATCGGTTCGCGGGTGTGCGCGGGCGACGCGCGCGCGGTCTCGGGACGACTGCCTGCATGCACCGCCGGCAGCGCACTGCCCCGCCCCCCTCGCGCCAAACCTAACCTCGCGAGCCCCCCCTCGCATGCCCGGCGCATTTAATGCAGTGCATCTGCAGTGCAATTTTGCAGTATATGAAATAGATCTGTTGCAATTTTTTGTTACTTCCATCCAATAGGAATTTGTTGATTCTAATTAGACAGTTTTTTTGTATATCTATATTTTGGTTACTTTGATATCTTGGCTTATAATCGATAACAACTTTCACAACTTCTCTGTTTATTTTCATTGTTAATTCAATCAACATAGATAAATACATTACAAAAGGGGCCCAATAAAAACTGGGACCGAATTCTACTTAAGTCTGAAGTTTTTATTCATGTTACCGTTAATCTGCGTAAACCAGATAGAGTGCAGATTATCTAGGTATTCTGCAGATTACCCGGTTAAGTCTGTTAAAGTGAATAAAATTGTTTCAGTTCTCACAATAACTAGATAATCTGCAGATTAACGACTATTCGCATACGGTAAATTGCGTAAAACAGTTTTTTGCTTAAATAAAACCGACCAAACCCGATTTTAAGCCACACTAGTTTTGCTTAGGCTAAACTAGTTCACCAGGCGGGTGTGAGCGAGCGTAGCAATCACGGGAATTCAGAGCACCCCTACTTCGGATAGTATAGATCCGAAGGATATCATCGAGCCCAGATTGCTCGCCATAGCCTTCGAGTTAGATTACACATAAACCTGACCTAACCTAAACCTAGTTTAGCCTAGCCAAGCTATAAAATTCCGCAATTCCCCCCAAAAAAAAACACCCGTTAATAGAATAGAATAAAAAACATACAAACAAACAAACAACAAACAAACTAGGTAAAAACACAATACAACAATATGCAAACTAACTAGGGAAAGTGTGAATATCAGTATTTAAAAGTTAGATTTACCACTTTAACGTATAATATCAGAAATTCTGCAGATTATAAAATACGTTAATGTGCACATTAACCCTAATTAACGTATTCCGCACTCTAACAGTAACATATTATTATACACTTTATAAGTGCACTCAAAAATGCACTCGTAGCACTTCAATAAAAAATTTGTTCATTCAGCAATTCAGCCTTACAACCAATTTTCACTCTGAAATTTTAAGTAAAACAACATAAAAATGCCTTTTTTTATTAAGGACATACATACAACTTTGGTTAAGCCTTGCAAGAAAAAAATAAAAACTTAGGTACTCTAGCGGTGTTACGTTTATTTATTTATGCATCTGGCAGACATTTACATTTAAAAATTAGTTCCATTGAATTTCCTTAATATGGCGAGGTTTTTATTTTTTTGATCAGACTTTAGATTTGTTATTCGTTCACGGCGATTTTTTTCCTAACTCTAGCATTTTGCTTACCATTCCATTAATTAAATTGTTACCACTCAGAAAGCAGTAGTTCGTAGAAAAAACTAATTTACTTTTTTTATTGTCGGCTCGGGACATTTTAGATAAAAGAACAAGGGTCAAATTATCGGCAGATATTCAAAATTACTTTAAAAATATTTTTTCCGACTGTACGAAATTTCAGTCATATTTGGTACGTCACACGATATTTATTTCGGTTTTTTTTTCAGATTTTCCCTCCAAAAATGGACCCCCACGTTCGAAATTCATTTTATGTGTTTGGGTCACAGTCAAGGACTATACGAGTAAGTTTACCAAATTTCAACTCATTTCCAGGAGATTCAAAAATAACTGATTGTGTTCGACGGACGGACGGAGAAACACACGAATTTCCCTTATTTTTCTTTTAAAGTAGCAAACCCTATAAATTAAACACAACATACATATTTATTTTACAATACAAATAAAATTCATTAGAATTAGCTACGAATTGTATTTAATTTGTTTAATTAATTTGATTGATAGTGATACATTAAGTTAAAAAGAATCCAAATTTGTATCACAATAAATCGTTATTTAAACCCCAAGTTATATTTATTGTATAAAAATATATTGAATGAATAACATAATAATTTTGAAAAATTAATAATAAATATAAAAATATCTGAGCACTGCATGAAACTCCCCGTGTCGGCTGCGTGTGGTTGCAAACTGCACTTCCACACGATCGCGTGCACCGACGTGAACGCACACAAACGCACGCCCTCGTACAGACGCTGCCAACTGCGCATGTGTGTATAAAATGAGCTCGCAACTCTGCCAATGTGTGCGTCTCGCGCGCTTGTGTAATATCCGCGTAGAATCTTGAAAGTCTTGAAACGTGCAAGACGTCTGTCAAACATTTAGGAACTTGAACTTGCAACTTATTAAAATTGAAAATATTTTGGCAGGGCCTCGTTTTAGGGCCTCATTTTTGGCAGATACCGTTCAGGCGTATTGTTCAAATTTGAATAAGGTCAATAAACTCTGAGACGGTTAATGAATGAGCATTATGTGAATGAATAGATTTACGGGGCGATCGCTACGACATTTTTTGATGAATGCTTTTGCATTCTGGCGTTTGCTCATTCACAAGGGAAAGGAAGTGTCGAAGGCTGTAAAAAGTTAAATTCTATGCATTTACTCTTATCTTTTTTTTTTAATTTAGTTTGTACAGAAGTCAGCACATACGGCTGGACATGTTGACCTTGAGACCGTAGCGGTAGGGGTGTATTTGCCAATTTCGAGATCTCGCGAGATTGGCAGTTTTGTGTGTTTTATTCTTGCAAATAACCACAATATTTGAATTCATTAGGAAAATAACAATAAGAAATTATAGGTATTATGAGATAAACATTTATTTTAACGAAATTTTCAATGGGTTTGGACTGTGTTTGACGTACATTCTATCATTTTTTAATAAGTACCTTTTAAGTACCATCTTTGAAGTAGTACCTAAACTTTTCGTATCTAATCAAATAAGAACTGAAATAAACAAAGTCTTTTCTTCTAATATCAAACAAAAAATACAGCAGTTCTATTAGTGAGTCGTTCTATTATAACAAAACAACAAGAAGTCAAAAACTAAACTGATACCTATTATGATACTCGTCAGTTGACTAATTAAACTAAGATCTTATTATCAATAGAAAACTATACCTACTTACTACTCAGAGATCTGTTAGAAATTCCAGATTAATTAACAAAATAGGCCAATCAAATAAAAGGCTTGTTTAATTCACGTCACACGCCATTATTATGATTTTTTTTGAAAGTAGCTCCTTAAGAGTCGTCTGCTAAACGGCTTTTTATTTTGCTGGCCAAATAACCAGCCGCTGAGAAGGCCCTTTTGAACACGATAAGCGATAAGCAAGCAACGCTAGTTGGAACCACAGATCTCAGGCAGTCATCTATGAACTGTAAGTAAAAGTTCACCTTTTGTCCCCACGGACTCGTATAAATTAATTTTCTTTTTAACCGACTTCAAAAAAGGAGGAGGTTCTCAATTCGATGCGTATGTTTTTTTTTATTAATGACTCCGCTGCTACGCTTCGAAAATGACGTTTTTATGCTAGAGTGCAGCGCATAAATTCCCATTTTCAGCTGTGATTAATCTCGCTAAAAATGGTCGTGGTTCCATTCCCTATTTACGAGTTTATATTATTACATCATGAATTCCAAATTTAACGTAGTGTTTCACTATTTGAAAATTTCGGGTTACACTTATATTAGTACTAGAAATATAATAAATTACACACATACTATATCCAGCTACGAGTACAAGATTTTTGTGAGTTTTTAATTTGACTAAGAATGTAATAGCACAAAATAAATATTACAAGTTGGCTTTACTAACTAAATAAAATATACATTGGGCTCGATTCTACATATTACGCTGTAGCTAAAATTTAAAAACCATATGTCCCTTTCGTTCTTAGGAACGAAAAGGGACCGGTGATGGCCAACCTACATTTAGACATGTCAAACATCGATTTTACGCGTAATTTAGCAGAAATTTAAAAACATCCCGACTAAACTAAGTTGAATTTGACAGCTGCGCTGCTTATTTTAAATATCATTCATTCAAAATTATATTCATTCAACTTCCCCTCCTTTTCGATTCCCATATGAATGAAAGAGACCAGCAACTTAAATTTAGAGATATCAGCGGACGCGGCATGATTGAGCCCATTGCTAGATGTGCGTAGCAGTATGCTACGCTACGCTACGATTATCGTAGAAAAGACTACGTGCTACGTATTATTTGCTACACGAGTGCGTGCTACAAGCTTGCTCTAGTAAGTCCCCGATAGCAACGATTTTTTTAAAATTTATCTTCGATGTATAAAACAGAGCAAGTTTTTTATCCCTAGCCGTCGTGGTAGCATGATTTCACGCTTGACAAAATATAGTTTTGTCACGTCTAGTCTCTAGTATCATACTATTGAAAGAAATTTATTTATGGCGGGCTTCGCACTGAATTTTGACAGTTAAATTGTGAGATATCAGATCTTTTGTCACAGTAGTGCTTCATGCTACCGAACCCTTTTTGATTAAGACGTGACTTGTTTTTTTTTGTAGATGATGAAAGTAAGTATGTATATAGTAGATATTAAATACAATTTAGGTACTCTGGTGGGTGAGTGTGGGCGTGTGTGTGGTATGTAGAAGTAGTATTATTATGTATCCTGTGATGACCGCAGTCAGTTAATGTCTTAAACAATTCAGATTGAGAATAATGGAGAAAAACCCCAAACTTGTTAAAAATTCCTATCATTCATTTTGCCTGCAAAATGTTCAGAATTATATTATGGTGTTCTTTGTAATTGTTTCTCTGTTCGAAATGGTAGTGAAATCTGTTTTACCGCAGTAAAAACTTTATTACCCCGGGAAAAATACGAAAACCACAACCCAGAAGTAAATTATTCGATCCAAAAGATGTCACCTTGACTCGACGACGTTCGCATCAATTTTCGATTACCATAAGAAACGCATGCGCTGGTAAAAACCTCCTCCAATTTTGCACCTCATGTCAAACACACCGCGTTTCTTATACGAATTTGATTATGTACGAAACAATTTGACTTAACGCGAACGTATGACAGGCGCGTAGTAAGGCATTTTAGCACAAAAACTGAATTGTGATCTTTATTCGAGTATGTAGGGTGACCTTAAAGTATTCCCTTGTGAAATTACATCCTTTATGGTATTTAAATTATTATTTTGACTTAAACCGAATCCACAGACGTATACAATTATTGCCAAAGACAAATTATATATTATTAAGCAAGTAATAATAACCACTATCTAGTATAAATGATTATTAACATAACATGTAGATGTAGAGACATAAATAAATACATGTTATTATTAAAATGTTTTGTATTCTTTCGTATTTATTATTATTTTTCAATTTATTTGTATTTTCAAACAGATACACAATAAAAGTAAGATATAGCTTAAAAAAGCTGACTAGCTAAACAGTAATAATTGTGCACCCAGCACCGACAACCATAGGTTTAGTACTTTGGTAGAACCTCATACGTTTGTAGATTCAAATATTTCTTGTATATATATGTAAGTGCCGGTTATATTTATCTGTCAAAAGCCGCGATTAGACTACACAATTTGTAGGACACTTTTTCAGTTAGGTTCCTTAGTAAGGACAAGGGTAATTGCAGTAAGGCAGTTAGTGTCCTAATTATCGGAGATTGACGGGTCCCGACCGTCCTACGTCCTTAGTTAGGCTGTTAGGATCCTTACTAAGGACGGGTGTAATCACAGTTTATGTTCTAACTAAACCGTAACAACTCAGTTTTTACAACAACAGTATCTTGCAGAAAATACAAAAGATTAAACTCAACAGTAATATGAATAGAATTATGTATTTACTTAAGCCGCATAGTAGATGTAAAGACAATACATAGATGGTCTAGCTAGACTAGTAGGTACATGTTTGAGATGAAGTATTATGTGTACAACAAACAATGAAATAGTTATCAAGTGATGAAACTGTGTAAATGAACGTTTAGCGATCTTCAGACTTTACGTCTACAATCTATGCAAGCGACAATAAAATACAAATCCAACTGTGTGAATGCATTACACACAATGCATCTTCCAACAGATTGATCATTCGATTTTGCACTTTATATTCAAAGCCCTATGATATGATTGATAATTACAGTCTGTGGACTTTACAACGATTTAATGTCAGTAATCAAGATATTTTTCTTGGCTAAGTATGTGTTGACCGGAACTTTATACATAATCATTTATTTATTTTTCAGATACATTATATGACAAGATAACACACAGTACTATGCAATCCGTCGAATTAGTTAACTTTATTTTAAAAGCATTTAAAAAAAAGCATCAACACAAGCTAATTTCACCTTTATATACAAGACATTTATTTCACAGAAACTATGGTCACCCTACTCGTGTCCGTCTCTTTATACATACAGTCAGTGCTAAAATAACGACATTGTGGGAAAAAACATAAACTATCCTGACAAGTTTTGATGTATTAAGTTGACGGCTCAGCATCCAGCGTTTTTGCCGGCAAATGTATATGTACTGATTTAAGCAATGCGCAAAGCTTTTTGCAATAAGCATGTTGCTTTTTGTCTCCTCCAAGTGGTCTGCCTTTGGTAGAATGTCTGGTTTGTTTTACTTTAAATATGGTAAGGACATTTTAAACCACCTTCTTTAACTGTGTTATAAATAGTTGCGTATTCAAATAAAAATGTTTAAACATTATAACAGCATGGGCTACTCTGCCCATCATTAACAGCTCGTATATGTCCCCACCGAGGGGCTCGAGCCTACCCTGAAATCAGGGTGAATAGGCCTTAGTCGACCACGCTGGCCCAGTGTGTGTTGATCATTTTCACATACAACCCTTGAATTACTTCGCAGGTGTGTGCAGGTTTCCTCACGATGTTTTCCTTTACCGTAAGAGCCTTGAATAAACGTGCATTTGAATTCGAAAATCGAAAACACATTGGTACGTGCCAAGGTTCGAACCCGCGAACTTCCGAACGGAAGTCAACGGCCCTAGCCACTTGGCCACCGACGCTCTTTTTTTGGGCTACTACCCAATTGATAATAATTCGAAAAAAATATAGGTTATTCATGTGTGTCGCTAGTAGGTAAGGATGTCAGAAGTTGTACGGTAGTACTTATAAACATCCTTGGTCGCTAAATTAAATTCAATGTTTTCTTGTATGGCGCTTCCTTAGTGATTTCGCCAATGTTAAGTGTTTATAGACTCTGCAGCAATGGGTTCGCGAAGCGCGCCTTTTCCAACCTAACCTAACTAAATTGGTGCCTGTCAATTTCACTCACACGCAATCTTTTGAATTTCAAAGACGCGCGCAGGAATCTTCACGCGTTTAACGTTTGTGAGTAAACACTAAATCGTGACGAGACTCGAATCCGCGCGTGCCGGATGAAAAATAAAGGTCTTAACCACTACACGTCACTGACTGGCGCTCTCGCCTAATATGTAACTTCGATAAAGTTACCTTTATTTAAACTATCACATACGCCGCCGCCGTGAAATTTTAATGTTTGTTTTCCCGCAACATCACGTGACCGAATGTTTTTGTATGAAAAGTTGAAAAATATTTCTAAGATTTCTTCCTATGTTCCTTAGGGAAAGTTGTTAAGTTTCATGAGTACTACCACAGACAGAATAAATAATAGTACTAGCTAGGTACTACCACTATTTTGCGGAAAAAGAAACATTAAAATTTCCCGTTGTATAATGTTTAAATAGAAATTATTTATAAAAAAAAGTAAATAGGAAAAGTCGATATTCAAAGACGTAATATTAAATTACGAAATAGCGTACATTAATACTGTTATTTTTCCCCTAAAATTATTTTATATTAATTTGCTTAACCCTACTTAAGTACTAGTGGTACTAGCAAGCATTGGTCAATGGCCAGGCACAACACGGGTTATTATCCAATTGTCTGAACATAAAAGAACTATTCTTATTGATAAATATCTACATTTGTTTACGGCTTAAATTTTAAACAATTAGGTAAGAACAATAACCCTACCGGCATGGAATAGGGCTAAGTACTTGACCACAAAAGGCTATTTAGACATTTTTGACAAGAAAATAACAGTGACGAACAATCAGACAGAACTATAAAATATGTAATACATCAGCACAGGGACTTTGAAGTACCTACTTATCTATTCATTATAATTATAGTTCTGTTTCAGTCACGCGCATGCACTATCTACTTATTACTGGTGGAAAGTGGACATGTAAATTAGTAAGTAACAATTAAAAAAAAAACTCCGATTTAGTACGTGCTATTATGACAGTGTCGCAGTCAAGTCTAGTCAGTTTTTAGTATTAAATTGGTTATGTGTCAGGAGGCTATATATTATGTAACTTAACCAAGTTACATACTTGGACCAAACCTTGGGTTGCGCCGTAAACCGCCAAATCTAAAAGCGCACCTAAGCCGCCAATTTCAGCAAATATGATAACACATGTTTGAATGTTGTGATCTACTCAGTGAACTTAGTGTTTAAGTGTTTTATTAAAAAAATACTAACATTGAGATCTACGAGAGTAAACAAGTTTCACAAAGCATTTACCGTGAAATAATTATGTTGCCATAATCTCCACGCTTGGGGATCGCAGTCGTTTGTTAACGCTGCTGAATGCGGCAGCTTATCCCTGGTTTTACAACACCTACATTCAGAATTAGGTTACTACAATTTTAAGGTGTTAACTACAAGGCTTGATACGCTGTAAATTCTTAGTTCCAAATGGAAGAGACAGAAGAAAGAGAAAAGTTAAGTGTGGAGGGGATACTGCGCAGGAGTTTCCGCGATAGCATCAGAGAGTACATGCAAAACTGCTCGCTAGCCGGAGCCATGCAGTTACGGGATCCCAACTGTGGGCTGTGCCAACGGTGGGTAGAATTATAAGAGACTAGCTTTCCGCCCCGCGGTTTCGCCCGTCAACAGTTTTTCCCGTGGGAACGAGGTATTTTTCCGCGATAAAGGGTAGCCTAGTTCCTTCCCCAAGGTCTAAGTTTAATTAAAATCGGTTCATTAGCTTCGGAGCCCATTCAATGCAAACAACCAACAAATCTTCCCTCTTTATAATATTAGTACGGTCTCCTGCAAAGAAAACGGACCCCCTGACATATGCAGTGACTACCCGCCGCTTACGATAGGGGTCCGTTACCCGCCGCTTACGATAGGGGTCCGTTTTCTTTGCAGGAGACTGTACAGATAAAAACCTTTAGAATGTTGATCTTTCCAGAATTATTTGGACGGCCGTTTTCCTAGCATCCTTCTCTACGATGTGGTACTTCCTGTACTACGTGTGGACTGATTCCCTGAACAAGCCGCTGATTGTGACGCTGGAGTCCACGGATTACCCCATAAACAACATCAACTTTCCCGCGATCGCCATATGCAGTACTAACAGAATCAGCAAGAAGGCCTTGGCTAAGTTAGCCGTTACGGAGTAAGTTCCTTTACCTGTAATTTTCACCTGAAAATGGACCCAATTTTAGGGAAGATTTTCCACCTTTACACTTCACTTCAGTGAAAAATTTACGGTTTTAGTTTATATAAAAGAACATTAATATTAAAAGAAAATATAGCTTAAAAGAAAGGCGAGTTTTTATTATAAACGATTTCAAATAAAATGTTCTCTAATTTTTTTCGTGAAGTTATTATATTTAGAGTAGAATAGAATAGAATATACTTTATTGCACACCAGAATAAAACAGAACATTAAAATTTGCGAAACAATAATAAAGAAAGTGTACATGTAGGCGGCCTTATTGCTAAGTAGCCATTTCTTCCACACAACCTTAGTTTTAACGAGTTTTAGAAAAAGTTAGTAGGATTGAACCTAATACAACACCAACCAGTAAAGTAAAGTAAGTACTAAATAACAAATAAAATGACTACAAATAATGTGTGACTCAATTAATAGCATTATCCATTTTGCTTCTTTTCTACCTTCAGGTATGAGGATTTGGCTGATGAGGAACCCTTAGAGGAGGTGCAACGAGCGCTTCTAAACTTGGGGAGACTAATGGATTTCACATACAATGACACTATGAGGAATAGCAAAATTATAGACAGATTCATCAATAAGTATCGATTTAACAGTGAAAAAATCGTTCAAATCATGAAAGATGTTAGTAAGTTTTCTTATACCTATCTCATCTTGCAAATGGATAATCTAAATGTACGACGAGAGATTATTTCACATTAAGAGATCCCCACACTAGCGTCTTTCGAGCGTCCATATCGTGCGTCGCGATCATCCGCGTTCGTCTTTTGTTTCACTCGCCTTGCTGCTTATTATACAAGAAACGAATACAAGCAAACAAACCAATTAATTAGTTCTTGAATGGCGGCCGAAAGACGTAGCGTGGACAGGTTCCCCACAAGGTGGACCGATGATCTGGTGAGAGTCGCGGGAAGCCGCTGGATGTGAGCAGCGTAAGGTCGAGAGATTTGGAGGAGGCCTTTGTCCAGTAACCAATTATTCGGCTGATGAAACCAATTATAAGCCTGTGCTAGTTTATTACTACTTAGAAATCTGTATTTTGGGACGATGATTACAGCTAGCCCCGAGTTGTGAGGAAATGCTGCTAAGGTGCGCATGGGCAGGAGCGTTCGTGGATTGTGACAAGCTGTTCATGATGCGCCGGACAGCCAATAGGGGATACTGCTGCACATTCAACTACGTCATCAACTACAACCTTGAAATTGATAAAAACGGGTAAGTAAGTAAGTAACTAACTCTTTTTTGCTTACACATAATAATAATAATAATAATAATAATAATAATAATAATATTAATAATAATATTCGTACCTTATTGGCAGGTTTTAGTATAAAGATAATCTTTTTAGATTTGAATAGCTTATTAGTTGCTGATTACACGGATATGCGTAACTCAATACCGACCATAATAACAAATAACTTTTAAATAATATGTGCGCAAAGGAGGTCTTATCGCTATTTAGCGATCTCTTTCAGACAACCTTAGAGTATAGGAAAACAATGAAGGAGCATGGAGTAGTGCTACGTAATCGAAAAGGATACACGATAAACAAATAAAATAACGAATAACGAATATACCACATAACAATACAAAATGTATCATGTAAAATACATATAATAATATTTTACACAGATATATACCACACACACACACAATAATAATATTATATAATAATAATGTATAATAATAAAATATAATAAAATCAAATAAGTTGCTACAGTAAAATTGTTATACAATATTATGATAATGATAGGGCAGGCAGGGATAGGGCAGCCTACGTAATAAGTCCTTTCCGCTGGCTAAAGATATCTGATGAGGGCTTCAGGATGTTCCAACGCGGAACCAATCAAAGTGGACATTATTAAGAGGGTCTTTTGGTGTGTATTTCCAGAAGTAATAATGACAATTCTTACACAGAGCCATAAAACCGATTGAGGAAATAAGAAAGCAAAAAAGCGCTGGTCACGTCCAAGGATTGACCGTGGTACTGGACCCACATCTTGAGGACTACGCATTTCCTTACAGCTTTATTGAAGGGTTTGATGTAAGTATAATAGCAAGCCCTGGAACAGATCTAACTCAACTCTTCATGAAGGTCAAATAATAGCGAGAATGGTGACCAACCATCGGATGGCGTGTAACTTAGCAGACCATCTAGAATCTAGAAGGTGGACTGACGATCTGGTGAATGCCCAGGACCGATCATCGTCCCCAAAGATGGAAGAGACTTTTCACCAGCAGTGGACGTCTTTCGGTTGAATCGCCATTTCCAGCAATGGACTGTTATTAGATATTGAGCTATTTATTTATTAGTTCGGCCTATCCAATTTTACCGTAAAATGCTTTGACAAACATCTAGCAACGATGTTTCCTTGGCGTAAAATAGACTGCCGCATGCCGCATAAGTTCTACTTGTAGCATGCCACAAGTTAACGCTTGTCACAATTATTATGTACCTAGCATGCGAAATTGTTGCATGTTGTTGCCTCGGCGTGAATGAGGCTTAAAACAAATATATTTTTTAACACGCTTTTATTAGGTCCACTTGTATGTAACTAACTATGTAATAGAATCTAAGGTAACTAATTTAACCATCGTCCAAGGGTCGTAGCGTAATGAAAATTTGTATGTATGCGTAATTCCGATGACAACACCATAATTTGACACAAACAGCTGATCTGATGCTAGAGCCTTTTCTGTTCCAGCGCTCCACGCTTTTACAATCAAATATTATAATTAAACGATCCATAATTTTTTTTTGTTTTTACGTGCATTTATAAAAGCGTGTTTTTTTTGTGTTTTTTGAACAATTATTTTTTAGATTCTGGTGTTTGACGCGATGCATTTCGCGGACCCGTTCGCAGGCCGCGTCAGTCACCGGATGTGCGAGCCAAACAGCGCAGTGTTTCTGGAGATCAAGTCCACTAAGCAGGTCGCCTCCAGGGAGATACGGAAATACTCTTTGAACACGGTAATATACGTTACATTGTTCGAAGCATTCGGTTTAATTTTCGAGCTTATCACATAGCGTAGCTTCGAAGGCAGATGTAGGTACTACTAGTACTACGGGGCCGTTCGTATAGCTTCACCCTGCTGAGAAAACCTCGTAAAGGACAGCTTTTGTGTAATTCTTTTTTTTACAAATTGGGCAAAAAAACGCGCAGTATTTGCACTATAAAATTTACGATGTCCCACATATTATTTATTATTATTATTTTATTAATATTTACCTATCATACTTTTTTTTTCAGTAGATAGTTTTTTTGTGTCTCCTGTAGAGTTTTGTTGAAAGCATTTAAGTGGTTTTCTCAGCAGGGTGACGATAGAGTAACTAATTTTTTCATTTCCGAGAAAAGTCCCTTTTGGTAAAGTTGCTAGTCGTCACCATAGCATAGTAATATTAAACATATATACATTTTTCAAATAATTGCGTTTCTGTTACAGAGAGGGTGCCTCTTCCACGACGAAATGAAGGAAATTTTCTTAGAGATGTATTCTTACAGCACTTGCATAGTGTTGTGTAGGATGTTGACCATCAAAACCCTGTGCAAATGCATACCGTTCTACTTTGCAACGCGCCACAGACTGTTAGCCTCGACGCCTATCTGCACACTAGAGAATTTGAAATGTCTCAACAAATACAGAGGTATGTACAAAAGCCAGCACATGCGGTTGGACAATCGCACTACGAATTTCCCCCCTACCACTAAGGAAAACGGGCGCTCTCAAGGTCAACATGTCTAGTCGCATGTGCTGGCTACTGTGCATAACAACTTAATACAAACATTATTAACATGCTTTTTAATCTTTTATACTTCAGGAAGATTTCCATACATAGAGCAATTCGTAATATTTTATTTTATTTATGTGTCTGACTTGTAACTTCAAATTGTTTTTTTTTATTTTACCTACGCTTCACCTACGCTTTTGTCGTAAAGGTACGACCGATCAAGCTTCAGGTTTATAAAACTGTTGAATTTTTTTTATTTATAATAAGGCAATAAGGCCGCCTTTTGACTCGTGTATGTATTTTCTATTGTTTCTTGTATGTTTTTTTGGTGTCAATAAAGTATTTTGTATTGTATTGTAATATGTCCATTCTGCGTAAGCCAACTTTCGTTTTCATTGTTTGCGGCGTTATTTGTGCGAATACGAGTACACAAATCAAAATGTATAATGTATATATATTTTTGGCGGCTTAGTTGGCGCTCTTCTCGCAGAAGTTGAGTTGGGTTTCAGAAAGGAAAACGCAAGATACCTTCACCTTGTACTCTTATATTGCGGATAATGCGTGTTCACAATTATACATACATACAGTTCACAGCAGTAATTACTTAGAATTACGGAAAGAGAAAAATATCGTGTGTGTTACGCGGGAATCGTTCGGTCAGCCAGCATCTGTCAAATCAAACTCTGGGATGCGTTCCGATTCGTTCGAAGCGCGTTTCGTTGTGACATACAACTAACTTATAAAAATAGTAGTGCGATGAAATAGCCACATATATATTGAATGTTCCAGAAAAGCTGTATTATTTGTACCCAAACGGATACGAGTACACCCCCGGCCTGGAGACGGAGCAAGAGGACTCGCTGAACTGCCCGGACTGCTGGCCCGACTGCGAGATCACCCAGTACACCACCAAGGCTTACGAGGCGCCACTCGTGGCGAACCCCGAACAACTCACTCTCCGTGACGTTGTCATGTAAGTTCTTGTAGGTACCGCTGCAGCTCACTCTCCGTGACGTTGTCATGTAAGTTCTTGTACACTTCTGTGGACTGTATTCCTTGTCATTCCTGCAGGCTTACTAGGTTAGGTACGTAAACGGAGATTTGTGATGATATGATGTTCAAAAAAAGACTCAAACGTCGTGTATTTACAAGAGCTGTAACACTGTGAATATATAAGTAATTATTCGAAATTGTCAAAAACTAAAAAAAATATGGCCGGATTAGAAAAAAAAAATGGTTTTCCGGTTTTTTTGCTTTTAACGCTTGATATTTCGGAAACGAAGAATGCTATCAAAAATTGGAGAAAAGTGACTCTGGCTGGACAGTTGGACACTCTAATCAACTATAATTTGAGTCTGAAACAAAAACGATCAGGTTAAGGGTTTGCCCTATAGCTTAACCTTTGTAGAAATAAAAAAAATCTGAAAGAAATGGTTACATTACAGATTCAATTCTAATGTGCTTGTCGTGTCGATGCACGAAATCTATGATTCTATTAACAGCTCATATTACGTCCCCACCGAGGGGCTCGCGCCTACCCCGAAATCAGGGTGAATAGGCCTTAGTCGACCAACCTGGCCCAGTGCGGGTTGGTCAATTTCAATAACACCCTTTGAATTTCTTCGCAGGTGTGTGCAGGTTTCCTTACGATGTTTTCCTTCACCGTAATAGCGTCCAATAAACGTACACACGTACATATGAATTCGAAAATCGAAAACATCTTGCACCTTGATACGTGCCGAGGCTTGAATCTGCGAACTTCCGAATGGAAGTCAACGATCCCAGCCATTTGGCCACCGAAATCTATGAAATCTATGATTATATTATTATTATTTGTTAGTATCTTACTAGTTTATAAGTAGAAACAAAAGTGGAGAAATTCATATTTTTAGGGTTCCGTACCTCAAAAGGAAAAAACGGAACCCTTATAGGATCACTTTGTTGTCCGTCTGTCCGTCCGTCCGTCTGTCAAGACCCTTTTTCTCAGGAACGCGTGGAGGTATGAAGCTGAAATTTATATCAATTACTCAGGTCTACTGTCCCTTGAAGCTGTGAAAAAATCAAACTTCTAAGCCAACGCAATCAAAAGATACAGCCGTTTATGCCGCAAATTTTCGACACTTGCAAGGGAATCAAAACCTACAGGGTGCTTCCCGTGAACTCAGAATCTTGAAATTTGGTACGAAGCAACGTCTTATAGCATAGATAAAGGAAAAATTACGAAAACCATAAATTTTTAGTTACATCACATAATATATTTTTTTTTAATAATTTTAACCTTACTACCCATTTCCTCATAAACGCGTAGAGGTATTAAATTGAAATTCATACCAAATACTCAGGTCTATAATACCTTTAAGCTGTAACAAAATCAAACTTCTATGTCAACGCAATCAAAAGAAACAGCAATTTAAGCTGCATATTTTGAAACTCGCAAGTACTCGCAAGGGAATCAAAACCTAAAGGGTACTTCCAGTCGACCTAGAATCTTGAAATTTGGCATGAAGCAACGTTTTATTACGCACACATAAAGGAAAAATTCCGAAAACCTTAAATTTTTAGTTACATTACAAAATATATATTTTTTTAATAAATATAAACTTATTACTTTTTTCCTCATGAACGCGTAGAGCTATCAAGTTGAAATACTTACTTAGTACTTAGTTACTTAAACGATAAAGAGATCTTTGTCTTAAATTTATGCTCCTCCATCTTTCCCCATTGTAATGTTATGAATTTCATTTTGCAATAAGATTACCATAGTTATGACTCGATTGTCGTAATGAACGAACTTTGTAAACCTTGCAGGTTTGTACGGAACCCTCGGTGCGCGAGTCCGACTCGCACTTGGCCGGTTTTTTTTTTAATTTTTGTATATTATTTTGTCATTGCATCACCAAACATTTTTTGCACCATTTTTGACACGGTGTCAGAAGTTATATTTCTGGATATGTAACTTAAAATGCAAGGTACTTTTTATATCTCATTCTTACAGGAAAGGATTTTAATGGGAGCGAGGCCGCAGACAGAATAGTCGTAAACTATTTTTGTAGAAGGACTTGTTTTTTTTTTTCAGCCAAGGCATAGACCTTACCAACAAAAGCTTGTTAAGTGTCTACTTCCCAACACAAGATACCTCTCTCGTCCGCTTTGACGTGGTGACATACTGGTACGAGGTACTCAGTAAGTTGGTCACTTGTACAGAAGCCAGCACATGCGGCTGGATACTCCCGCTACGAAATTCACCCCTATCTCAACGGAACACGGGCGCTTTTAAGGTCAAAGTGTTCAGCCGCGTGTGCTGGCGACTTCACATTTGTTTACCATTTTCAATCGGATAACTTGTGGACACACACTTTTAAGATGCTAGGGCCGCGGCTGAATGTAACTGACTAACTTTTTTTGGACAATTATTATAATTGTGCGTTTATTTAAATTATGATACATATTGTGAAAATCTACACTTCATGTTAAGCGTGATGTTAAAGTCCCGTGAGAATTGAAACATCGATTTTCCCTTAAAAAAATACATTAATGAACAAACAAGTTACGTAACGCAATTTCATCTATTTAATTTAATCCTGCCGCCTTAATCTGTGTGTCCATTCTTCTTAAAATGCTCTAAAATAAATTGACTTTAATATCCTGTTAAAGTATGACGACCTGTCTAAAGTAAGAGTGTGCATGATTACCAAGTTTATTTGCAGCCAAGAACACACCCATTCCAAACAGTGCGCAAGCAAATTAGACAATCGACGCGGCAAAAATACCTTTGTTTTACAAAGTTGTTTATACTGCCGCTCTACGACCACAATATATTATAAGAGGAGTACAACAAGTGCAAATAAACTTGGTAATCGTAAGCACTCTAATGTGAGACAGGTCTTAAATGAATAAATTAACGTATTAAAATTAATAATTGTTATTATTGTAAATTCTGCCTACTAAAACTGCATTTAAACACTAAAGCTTAAAAAATATCCATCCAGGATGAGTTAATTGTCTCAAATGCCCATATGTTCAAATGCCTGAAACTTTTTTATTCCTATTGCAGGCAACATCGGAGGCTTCTGCGGTGTAATCGTAGGCTTCTCTTTTATCAGCCTCGCTGAAATCATTTATTTCTTCTCACTACGATACATTTATCATTTGGTTAGAAATTATAGAATGTATCATTAGCTTAATACGAATCTAATTAGCCGTTTAAGGTAATGACCGCTCATGAGAAAGCCTTAGGTGACGGTGAGCTTCCTCGTTAACAGCTCATATATGTCCCCACCGAGGGGCTCGAGCCTACCCTGCAATCTGGACGAACAGGGGCTCTACCATGGTCTAAGAAAACAAGGTCTTCCATTTGGACCACGTGACTGACACAAGCCTACGTTAGCCATTTTTCGCTGTTCATCCTTGTCTATAAACACGCATTCGACAAGGGTGAACAGCGCAAGATGAGAGGCTTGTGTCAGTCACGTTGTCCGAATGGAAGACCTTTTTTTCTTAGATCATGGGCTCTACTCTTGAAATCAATATCGATCCCGATTTCAGCCCAATGCAATACCAAAGTCAATTTTAGACTGCTCTTGAAAATCTGCTTTGCCAAGAGTTGACAAATGTCCGATTCAATTTAGTTCACTCAATATCCGCCCAATTTGAAACCAAGGTGGTGTGGCATTCGAGCGAGAGTACGAAACGTCGAAACGCAATGTCATTGTCGACGGATCGGAATCGCCGTCAAGAGTTGCTCCTCAGGCCTTAGTCAACCACGCTGGCCCAGTGCGGGTTGGTAACATCACGCAGAACCTATTATTATCGCTTGTGTGCAGGTTTCCTCACAATGTTTTCCTTCACCGTAAGAGCGTCGAATAAATGAACATAACATGAATAAATTAATTCATATTAAGAATTCGAAAATCAAAAACACATCGGTTTCTAGATTTTTCATTAGCATTGTACTAAATCATTATCAATACACACTCACTATTGTTATTCGTCTGTAAGTCTCCCTAAGAAAATAAAATAAAATAACCCTTCCTCTTTGGCTTCGCCGTAGTCGGGTATTGAATTAAAAACGTGCCTTCTTCATTCGAAATTTGCGGGTTCGGCACGTAGGTACGGGACAACCCTAGTACGCTCTTTACAGGAACATTAACTATATGTAAATTATTTACCAGTAGTGTTATCAGTATGTTTTCTTGTCCATTGACAGAAATTATTAATACTTGTCCCGTATTGCGAGGTATACTTAAAATATAAGCATAATTTTATTGCGCAAACAAGTGCTTTAAATTAGAAATGCCTAATTAGGTAAAAAGTAAAATTTTCTTAAATTAAAGTTTCGTGCACATTTGTAATTTTTCTAATAATAATCTATGATTCTTGTCTAAGTTCATAAATATTAAATAATATAATACATTCTAAATGAAATAAAATTAAAGTTATTAATAAGACCTTGATAAAACAAATTAAACATTCATAATGTAGGGTGCAAAATGTGTTAAATTGCATGTCATTAAATAGCATATTTATATTTCTCCTCTGTTTAACTTTGACATTGACAATTTATAATATTTTTTAATAATTAAATTACCTAGAATCATACTACTATATACTCCTACTAGTAACAATATGAAGGGCATGCACATATACCATTAATTTTAATTAACTTTAACGATAATTACCTAATGAAATATGCAAACGCTGCCTATTAAACACACAAGCATCAAATGTCGTTTTATTTCATCACACTTCGCCAGCAGTGTAGTCCCACTTTAAATAAAAATATATTAGTAAATTAAAATATTATCAATATGGAAAATTCTGCAAGACCAAGATCACGTCGACGAAGGACAAAGAATCCTAAAAACTTAAGCATAGAGATGATTTTACGTAAAAGTTTCATGGAAAGTGTGAAAGAGTACGTACAATGCTGTTCACTCGTAGGAATAAAGGAGATGTGCAACCCATCTTTAGGTTGGCTCTTACGGTATGATCTTACTAAAATAATTATAATTAAGTATACACCGAGAAATTGTACTGGTTGTGTATCTGTTTATCCGGAACAGAGTGGTAGTACCTACTTATGAAACTGTACAACTTTCCCCAGAAACATCGGTTGAAATCTCAAAATAAATATTCAACTTGTCATACAAAGTAGCCGATCACATGATTGAAGTTTATATGAAAATAATGAATCGAAGGTGTCTTTTATTTAAATACATTTTCTTTGAGTAGAAAAGAGAGAGAAAAGAAAAATAATACTTAGAAGTACAATATTATGCGTATAAAATATAATAATATCATCATGATTACTTAAGTTTTGTATTTTTCATGTGAATAGAACAGTTTGGGGCCTGGTCTTCTGCACAGCAATAGGCACAGTCTGCTACTTTCTCCAGCACACCTGGACCGACACCCTGGCCAAGCCCCTAATAGTCACCATGGAGTCCTCTACCTACCCTATAAGGCTGATAGACTTCCCTGCTGTGGCCATTTGCAATAACAACAGAATCAGCAAAAAAGCTCTAGCTAAGTTTGCCTTGGAGGAGTAAGTATTCCAGTGTTACAATTTCGAAAATAAAGAAGGTGGCGCCCTCTTTTTTATCAAGATTTTTTACCAAGTCATGAGTTATAAAAAATAATTACCATGGTTTATTTATTTTGAATTAAGAAATAAAAACCATTCAAATTAAAACATTTCGTAGCACTTGCTACGCCCCCGCGCCTACGTAGTCGTAGTAAGAATAGCTTCCTTCAATCAAAACAAGCCGTACTTGTGAAATTCACATTTTTGACAAAGTTGTTTTGACTTTCATCTTTAGTTTTTTGTTTTGCTGTAATTAGTCCATCAATATTGGCTACTTACGAAGTAAAATTGCTTGTTCATCTTCTAAAATATTTACCTTCTTTATTTATATTAATCAATAGTTATTTTCATTTTTATCTTCTTATTTATTTTTCTGTTGTTATATGATATTTTCAGCTAAAACAATGTCTACATACTTATGTCTACTACTTATGACCATGTCTCCCATCAGGTACCCTGATTTGGCAACTAAAGAGTCTTTGGAAGAGGTGGAGAGAATGGTCCTCAACTGGGGTCGACTGATTAACTTCTCCTTTAACGAAAGTCTGCGGAACAACCGGATTTTCAACAAAATGATCGCGAAGTACCGCAACAGCAACCATCGCATAGAGCAGATTATGAGAATGGTTTGATTGTTTTCTACCGAGTCTCTAACTAAAAAAGTTCACGTCTTGACCTGTCTAGAAGAGGTATTGGTAGTTGTGAAGATCCTTGGATTAGTCCTTTGTCCAACGTTTACTCTTGATTTGAGTACAGTTAAGCTTAAAAGACTACCGATTAATCGATCTAATAATTAATATAAATGACAAAGTTTGAATGTATGCGATGTCACGTAAAAACAGCTGGACGGCTTGGAAAGATTGGAGCTTTTAACTCCAGAAAAATGAGTTGGCGATACGGTAGAACATTAAATAAATTATTTGAACAGTGATTATGTTTTCCGTAGCTGGCTCCCAGCTGCAAAGAGATGCTGGTGAGGTGTGCGTGGGGAGGGGCACTAGTGGATTGCCAGAGCATATTCAGCACGACACACGTGGCCAACAGAGGGCATTGCTGTATGTTTAACTACTGGTATGCATATAGAATAGAATAGAATATAATATACTTTTTTGCATACCAACAGAACAAACAGTACCTACTTACTTGCATATTATATATGTTAATACTAAGTATACTTTACATATCTATTTAACAACTGTAGTAGAACTGGCAACTCTTGATTGAATGATTTATCGAAACTTACAAATTTTACGAAAATAAGTAAAGGAATGCGACCTGTAGACGACAACAGATGACATACGAATGCGTTTTCCATTACCATTCAAGGTTCCCGCTTGCTCTACTCGGTCAATAAAAGCCCTTCACAAACAGTCAAGTTCAGGGTAAGCTGAACATGCACACTTACATCTTTCAATGGACATAAGAACGGTGCAAAATCCAAAGTGTTCAGCATAGCGTATCCTTGACTGTACGTCAAACAAAGACCAGCGCCTCTGTAGAGCCACAGAATACCAAATATGGTATTGGTAGCCGTAGAGCTTTTAAGCCACTGCCTTACCTGTAATTCTCATGTTGCTACCATTCTTACCTATCGACCTAGATGACAAATTAATGGTAGTAGACCTAAAATAAAAAGAAAAGTAAAAATTACAAAACGTTTACAGGCAAACGCAACAAGCATTGGTAACTAAAAAGCAAAGGGAACCAGGGGCTACGTACGGCCTCAATTTAATACTTGATCCTATGATTGACGACTACGCGTACCCACTGAGCGGTATGCTTGGGTTTGAAGTAAGTTTGCTGCACTTCATTTCTAACCTTTGTACAGTAGCCAGCACATGCATCTGGATTCTGGACACGTTGACCTTGAGTTGAGAGCGCCCGCATTCCGTAGCTGTAGGTATATGTGAATTTCGTAGAGCCCAACCGCATGACATTTATTATAGTTATTTTATTTCAGTTTAAAAAATTAATATAAAAAATCATCTAATTTGTATAATGAGTCCATGATGGGTCTGACGATTCATTTTATCATCTCTCAATGTTCTAAGGTTTATGCCGCTTTCACGAACTATTGTTACTGAGCTGATTTGAATAAAATTTGGAATGTATAGTATTTACCCTGGACTAACTCGTAGGTTACTTTTTAACGCTGCGTTGCATTCCAGTAGCTTTTTGGGGAGTTTTATATTTCCCGTCGTGGTAAACAGTAACCTTGTGTTTAGTACAGAGTACGAACTATCTAGATTTCAAATCCGTTCAGTAACGACAAGGAAGTGAAACAAACATACTTTTACGACTGCATGTGATGGCTTGCCTGGTAGAAATTGCTACCTTAGCAATGAGGCTGCCCATTGCTTGATTGCTTGTTTATCGTGTGGGTTACCTACATCACAAATTGTGGTGTCGCAGCACACCTATGAACTTAGAAACATAACTGTGTCGCCTTCCTCCTCGCCGCCAACCTTTCCGTAAGCATGTAACCAGCTACGGCTAGACCGGCGACTCGGCTACGTATAGGCGACTCGGCTACGGATAGACGACTCGGCTACGAATAGGCGACTCTGCTACGAATAGGCGACGCCGCGATCTGAACGTGAAGTGCGTGGGCAAAGAGACGTAAGCTAGGATACGGATACCTAGCCGTAAGCTAGGGTACGGAGAGCCGAGGTGATTACGTTACAATTCCGTTTAGTGTGTGTTGCTGTAGGGAGTTTCATGCATATTGATCTGAATGGCTCGAGTTATGTGTGACCAGTGTGACGATTTGTTACTGAGTTGATATGTGTGCTGTATCCCTAAGGCTTCTGACGTGAGGCCGCCTATTTTTACACGCAACGTGTTGTGGACTGTATTTCAAGTCCACCATGCTGGTTGAAATTAAGTACCAATTTTTAACCCCCGACGAAAAAGAGGGGTGTTATAAGTTTGACATGTGTGTCTGTCTATCTGTGGCATCGTAAACGGATGCGCCGAATTTGATGTAGTTTTTTTTGTTTGCCATGTGACACAATCAAGAGTGTTCTTAGCTATGATCCAAGAAAATATCTTCAGCCATTTGAAGATTATTAGCTTTTTTCTAGTCGTTGAAGGGATCAAGTAGTTTTGTGCCGAGGGCTATTAAAATGTTTAATTTAATGTCATGTTTTCTATTCTTTGTGATTGTTTTGTTTGAATAATTTCAGATCCTCATGCTAAACCCAGTTCACTTCGCGGACCCGAACGCGGGGCGAGTGGTTCATAGGATATGCCAGCCGAACATGGCCGTGTATTTGGAACTCAAGTCTACTAAACAAGTAGCTACGACGGAAGTGCGCAAATATAGCATTCCAATTGTAATCATCATTAATTTTAGATGCTCATTTTAATAATTACGTGCAGTTACTGACATAGCTAAAGTTTTTATTACCAATTTGACCTATAAGTTTTTTTATTAGTAAATAAATATACATAGTTTGTTATTTAATCTATACTTCTATACTAATATTATAAAGAGGAAATATTTGATTGTTTGTTTGCATTGAATAGGCTCCAAAACTACTGAACGGATTTTAATGAAACTCGGTATAAAGATTGAATAGACCTTGGGGAATAACATAGGCCAACATACCTTCTTCTAAAACTCCTCATTCCCGCGGGAAAAAAACTAGTTTGTTATAAAATTCTCATATTGTTCACATTTTTTTTATTTATACTTTAAGTGTTCACGTTCATTCCAGAGGAAATGTCTCTTCCACGATGAAGATGTGGAAACACAGCTACTAGACGTGTACTCATACAGCACTTGTATAGTAGTTTGTCGAATAAACACCATCTTCTCTCTTTGCAAATGTACTCCTTATTTTTTCGCCATGAAGGATTACCAAAAGGGACCGATTTGTACCCTTGAAAATCTGAGATGCCTGAATAAATACAGAGGTAAGAAATCTAATTCTGTTTACTAAATCTTCAACATAGATACGTTTGCCTTTGTCTATTGACAGTAGAAATATTGTATTGGCACGTACCAATATGTTTTAAAATTTCCAATTCATATGTACATTTATTCGAAGCTCTTACCCGGCACTAAACCGGAACACCTGCAAAGTAATTCAAGGGTTGTGTGTGAAGTTGACCACACTCGCACTGAGTAAAAATGGTTGACAAGGCTCATACGAGTATGTAGTATATATTACTTCATTTTTCAGAAAAGTTGTACTATTTGTACCCTATCGACGCAAAGAACACAGTAGGTCTAGAGCTGGAGCTAGAAGACTCACTGTATTGCCCTTTTTGTCTGCCTGATTGCGAACTGACTCAGTATGCAGCCAAGTCATTTGAAATACCTCTATCAACTCCGTATGAATCTAAAGATTACCAAAGTTCTTTCAGGTAAATAAGTTTATTGTTAACTATTCACTGTAAGTACACAAAAGTCTAAAACAAGGTCTGTCACGATCGTATCGTATCGTTGCGTTACTGCCGCTACTATACATAGAGTAGAATAATATAGTTTACATATGAAATTTAATTCACGAAATAATAATAATGGTTGCGCGTGTTAAAGTTTTTCGCACTATTTTGTAAATAGCATTGGTTTGTGGATAAATGCATCCCTTTCCTTCCAACACTCTCTCCCTCCCGCACAATGCCTGCCCAAGATGTGCAACTGTGCAAAAGCCTTCTCGCTCTCGCGCATTGGAAGATTGGAAGATTCTCGACGCGAGCAACACAAATCAGTCGCTCTATGGCTTCGCTTCGACCACACGCCTTTCATATCGTATCGACTCGTCTCGGCGCTCCGCAACCGCGAGTGTCTAGTAAAATACCTAATTGTCGTTTATAATAACTGTGAATATATTAGTGAAAACATTTGGTGCCAAAAAACTTTGTGCCAGTGCAACCTCCAGGACAGTGCAACACGCTTGGAGCGATAGCGTCGCCTAGCGAGATCACTCTGCAGCTTCCAGGTATGTGCTTCCTTATAACGAGCTGAATACCAAACCTCAGCTCCTAAACAGCTCGTCATCCTTTCGCATAAATTCGCAAACCAAATTATATCGTGTCGTATTCTTTTCGATTCATTTTGTAGCAACTTAGCCGTTGGTCGCCATCTTTCCCTCGCGTTTTCGTAAATTCTCAAATACAGTCCACTGCCCCACCACCATTTATGGTCCTTCGAGCCGGATGATATGTACATATTTATGGTCCTTCGAGCCGGATATGTAACTATTTATAGCAATTATCAACCGGATTTCGAATTAGTATCGCAATTAGTAGCTATTATTCCATAGGGAATAACGCATCTCGCCCTAAATACCTAGGTTTTATTTGTAGTTTCGTTCGCGCCCTAGGTACTTAGGTATTTGCTCCTCGGCTTAGGATTCCTATCTAGTGTATAGGCACGAAGTAGGAACCTAACGCATACATAGTTTTGATATTGTCGCTTCGCTCCGCTCGCTTTGTAACTAGGTACTTAGGTATTTAGCGAAAGGTATAAAGCGAAACATACTATCGAAACAGGGCTGTACATGGATGACTACGTCTATTCTGTCGATAGCGAAGCTGACGCCATAGAAACGGCTTCTCAAGTAATCGATCTCATGAAAACCGGTCAATTTGATCTCGTAAAGTGGTCTAGCAATTCGCAAAAGGTGTTAGATTCGATTCCGCCTTCACACCGTCTGACAACTATTAAAGAGTTTGACGACAGTGATTCTCAAAAGGTTCTTGGTCTTTGTTGGTCGCCTGAAACTGATGTTTTCAGTCTTAAAATTTGCACTACTTCGCCAGTTTGTACTAAACGCGCCATATTATCTTGTGTCGCAAGAATATGGGATGTAATGGGCTTCGTAGCTCCTGTGGTCTTGTACGCCAAGCTTCTTATCAAAGAGCTTTGGCTCGCTAATTGTGATTGGGATGATGCCCCTCCCAATCATATAATTAAATTGTGGTCTCGTTTTCGTGAAGAGCTGCCTGCGCTAAATTGTATACAAATCCCGCGCCACGTTGGCATTAATCAACATAGTGTCGTTACTGTCGCTGGCTTCGCAGACGCGAGTGAGAAAGCGTATGGGGGTGTGGTTTATTTCCACGTTCAAAATGAGAATGGCAACTCCGTCAGCCTCATCAGCGCCAAGTCGCGAGTCTCCCCTCGCAAGGTTGTTTCACTCGCTCGTCTCGAGCTCTGCGCTTTGCTCGTATTAGCGCAGCTTATAGGCGCTATCATCAAAGCATGTAATAATCGCATAAAAATAGATAGAGTTTTCGCCTTTTCGGACTCCACAGTCACTTTGTGTTGGGCTCATTCCTCTCCCCACCGTTGGGATACATTTGTCGCTAATAGAGTGGCTAAAATCCAGGCTGAATTGTCGCCTCAGAATTTATACCACGTCGCTGGTACTGACAATCCCGCTGATTGTCTTTCCCGTGGACTTACGCCCGCTCAAATATTGAGTCACCCGCTTTGGTTTTACGGCCCTTCCTGGTTGTCAGACTCACCTGAAGATTGGCCAGTTAATCCATTTGATCCTGTCGTTGTGTCGGAGCCTCCCGAGGAAAAGAAACACACGTTTGTTACCTCCACTCCACACGAATCCCCAATATTGTCGCTAGCTAGCCGTGTATCGTCGTGGTCGAAATTGCTTCGTATTGTCGTATACGTTTGTCGTTTCATGAAGAAGTTACCTTTACGTGCTTCTATAGTCGCTTCTGATTTTAACAAGGCTGAGTCGTTAGTTCTTCGCGAGCTTCAACGTTCTCATTTCGCATCGGAATTTAAAAATCTAGAGTCGAAAAAGATTTGCAAACCCGCCTTTCAGCGGTTAAATCCGTTCATCCACGATGACCTTATTCGTGTCGGTGGTCGCTTGAGTCAATCGGACTTAATGTTTGATCACAAACATCCTGTGATTCTCCCTGGAAAAGATCACATCGTAGATCTTTTAATTGACTATCATCACAAAGTGAATTGTCACGCTGGTCCTGACTTATTAATGTCGATTCTTCGCCAAAATTACTGGATCTTGTCTGCTCGTTCGATTATTCGCACTAGAGTGCACAAATGTGTGCCTTGTTTCAAACTTCGACCAAAAGCTTTAACGCCTGAAATGGCCGATCATCGTTCTTGTCGTGTCGTGCAATCAGCCAAGCCTTTCGTCCACACTGGCACTGATTACGCCGGTCTATTTAGAGTCACACTCACTCGTGGTCGTGGCGTCCGCTCTACGAAGGCTTACGTCTGTTTATTCGTTTGCATGACTACTCGCTCCGTGCATATAGAGTTAGCCGGAGATTTAAGCACTGCTTGCTTCATGTCGGCGTTCAAACGCTTTCTTTCTCGTCGCGGTCCTGTAGGTCGGATGTACTCCGATAATGGTACGAATTATGTCGGAGCTAAACGCAATATCTCAGAGCTACAGGAACTCTTACATTCTAAATATTTTAATTCGGAATTTGCCCGTAATTTAGCCGAAAATCGTATCGAATGGTCGTTTAACACTCCCGCCGCGAGTCATTTCGGAGGTAATTGGGAAGCAAATATCAAAAGCCTCAAAACTCATCTCTATCGCGTTATAGGAGATCAAATTTTGTCGTTCGAAGAGCTTAGTACTGTGCTAGCTCAAATCGAGGCTGTAATGAACACCCGTCCACTTTGTAGAACTTTATCTAGCGATCCTTCAGAACCGCTAGCTTTGACTCCGGCTCATTTTCTAAATATGACTCCGCTCAAATATTTGCCTGCCGTCGAGGTGGAAGAAGATCGTCTACACGTTCTTTCGCGTCACGCTTTGCTTGATAAATT
Organism: Teleiodes luculella; assembly: GCA_948473455.1. Taxonomy (NCBI): domain Eukaryota; kingdom Metazoa; phylum Arthropoda; class Insecta; order Lepidoptera; family Gelechiidae; genus Teleiodes; species Teleiodes luculella. Next base: position 9,894,220 of record OX419602.1, read on the forward strand.
AGTTCAATCGTTTTGGAAGCGTTGGAGAGCGGATTATTTGCACACATTGCAATCACGCCAAAAATGGAATACCCCTACGAATCCTATTACTGTCGGTACGGTGGTGATTCTTCTCACCGAGAACGCGCCTCCTCTTCATTGGCCCCTTGGCATCGTTGAGGAAGTCTTTCCTGGGTCGAATGGGGTAACTCGTATAGTGCGGGTAAAAACTGCGACTGGTTCCTACATGCGTCCAGTTGTACGTCTCTGCCCACTGCCTAATCAATAGTTTAGTTTCGTGTTCCTCATTAGGTAGTCTTAGGTTTAGGTTTAGTTAGCTTAGTTTTTCTCTTTTGAAGGTAACCCTTCAAGCCGGGGGGGAAATGGTTGCGCGTGTTATAGTTTTTTCGCACTATTTTGTAAATAGCATTGGTTTGTGGATAAATGCATCCCTTTCCTTCCAACACTCTCTCCCTCCCGCACAATGCCTGCCCAAGATGTGCAACTGTGCAAAAGCCTTCTCGCTCTCGCGCATTGGAAGATTGGAAGATTCTCGACGCGAGCAACACAAATCAGTCGCTCTATGGCTTCGCTTCGACCACACGCCTTTCATATCGTATCGACTCGTCTCGGCGCTCCGCAACCGCGAGTGTCTAGTAAAATACCTAATTGTCGTTTATAATAACTGTGAATATATTAGTGAAAACATTTGGTGCCAAAAAACCTTTGTGCCAGTGCAACCTCCAGGACAGTGCAACACGCTTGGAGCGATAGCGTCGCCTAGCGAGATCACTCTGCAGCTTCCAGGTATGTGCTTCCTTATAACGAGCTGAATACCAAACCTCAGCTCCTAAACAGCTCGTCATCCTTTCGCATAAATTCGCAAACCAAATTATATCGTGTCGTATTCTTTTCGATTCATTTGTAGCAACTTAGCCGTTGGTCGCCATCTTTCCCTAGCGTTTTCGTAAATTCTCAAATACAGTCCACTGCCCCACCATTTTATGGTCCTTCGAGCCGGATGATATGTACATATTTATGGTCCTTCGAGCCGGATAGCGGATTCCGCCAGGAGAGCGGATTATTTGCACACATGGCAATCGCGTCAGAAGTGGAACACCCCTACGAACCCTATTACTGTCGGTACGGTGGTGATTCTTCTCACCGAGAACGCGTCTCCTCTTCATTGGCCCCTTGGCATCGTTGAGGAAGTCTTTCCTGGGTCGAATGGGGTAACTCGTATAGTGCGGGTAAAAACTGCGACTGGTTCCTACATGCGTCCAGTTGTACGTCTCTGCCCACTGCCTAATCAATAGTTTAGTTTCGTGTTCCTCATTAGGTAGTCTTAGGTTTAGGTTTAGTTAGCTTAGTTTTTCTCTTTTGAAGGTAACCCTTCAAGCCGGGGGGGAAATGGTTGCGCGTGTTATAGTTTTTCGCACTATTTTGTAAATAGCATTGGTTTGTGGATAAATGCATCCCTTTCCTTCCAACACTCTCTCCCTCCCGCACAATGCCTGCCCAAGATGTGCAACTGTGCAAAAGCCTTCTCGCTCTCGCGCATTGGAAGATTGGAAGATTCTCGACGCGAGCAACACAAATCAGTCGCTCTATGGCTTCGCTTCGACCACACGCCTTTCATATCGTATCGACTCGTCTCGGCGCTCCGCAACCGCGAGTGTCTAGTAAAATACCTAATTGTCGTTTATAATAACTGTGAATATATTAGTGAAAACATTTGGTGCCAAAAAACTTTGTGCCAGTGCAACCTCCAGGACAGTGCAACACGCTTGGAGCGATAGCGTCGCCTAGCGAGATCACTCTGCAGCTTCCAGGTATGTGCTTCCTTATAACGAGCTGAATACCAAACCTCAGCTCCTAAACAGCTCGTCATCCTTTCGCATAAATTCGCAAACCAAATTATATCGTGTCGTATTCTTTTCGATTCATTTTGTAGCAACTTAGCCGTTGGTCGCCATCTTTCCCTCGCGTTTTCGTAAATTCTCAAATACAGTCCACTGCCCCACCAAATAATGAAGTGTAGTAAGTTTAGCAGAAGGCGGCCTTATTGCTGAGTAGCATAGTAATTTCTACCAGTCAACTTTATTATAGCCACTACACACAATATTATCCCTTAAGGTGGGCTAGCGGCAACTTTGCTGATAGTACATATCGCTAACTACTAACTAACTATCTACTTACTTATTTGCGTCTGTCGGTACCCAATGAATCTTAAATTTTGTATATTTATCCGCTCGCTCCTAAACCTAAACATCGTGAATTTTTATAAGATAGATTTTTCGCCTCCGTAAAACTCCTTAGCAATTCCATTGATGCCAGTCGTTTTCGAGAACTTAAAATACAGAAATATTAATGTGTCGTATAAGATAAATTGGTACATATATTATTTATTCGTGATGATTTTTCTTTTCAATAATTTTTAAGGGCTTTGTCACAATGTTTTTGATGATTACAATCAATATTTCAGGCAAAACATAAATATGACAGACAAAAGTTGTCTTAGCATTTATCATCCGCTTCCTGATGCAAATTTAGATCGTCTTGATGCAGTTTTATATTGGTATGAAGTGCTAAGTAAGTTTTAAGTTTTTATATATTTATCTTTATTAGATGGAAGACAGAATAGAGAGTTCTTCTTTTACATTTCTAATAACTACTCAGTCTTCTTCTTTTCGAGTCGACAGCAAAACTCACGACAGTCTCGGCCCAAAAACCAGCCACACGAATAGCGTCGTCAGTAGCCTTCATCAAGTCCTCTCGCGTCCAGGCGACAGGACAAGATGGGCAGCTAATGAGATGGTCCATTTTCTGGGGAACCATACCACACATACACTCCAAGTTAGAGTCACCTATGAAAGAAACCCCATCGGTATAAGTTATCCCTAGTCCGACCCACCTGGGTCCGGAGTCTGTTGAGGGATTTCCAGATAATTACTACTCAGTTATTCATGTAATAACGCGACTAGGGGCTCGAGGGAGCTTCGAACCACGGCCTGGCGTGTATTAACGCAAAAACATCCTTCACGATGCTTGAAGAAGGGCTCCGTCTCTAATTTACTAGTTTGATTTTGATTTTGGCCGCGCCCCACTACCAAAGCATCGCATAGCTAAAAGATTTACCAATCCGATAGGTTAACCACAGGTCGACGTTATTTTTTCTTTTCAGGTAACATCGGCGGGTTTTCCGGCGTAGTAATGGGATTTTCCTTTATTAGTGCTGTCGAGATTATTTATTTTCTTACAATACGATTATTAACGCATTTTTTGAAGAATTGTAGAGAGTATCGTTGAAATTAATATATGAAATTCTTCCTGAAAATTATATTTTTCATTAATTATTTATTATCTAGCACTTCGCTATTGGATCAGCCGTGGTAGCACAAGGATGGTAGTACTACCACGGTAGTATTTATATATAAATATAACATCCTTAGAGAATAAATATACATAGAGCACGCGCATCGCTCCGCTGCCTTTATGTCAAGCGTAAGCAAAGGCAGATTTTGTATGGGCGGTGTAATCAATAACATTTTTCTTTTTTGATTTGTTCCTCAAGTCATGTTTGCAACTTATCACTGCACATTTCAAAATGTTCTCCTATTAAATTTCTTATTTTCACTGGGAAAAATAATCAGCTCCGATAACCATTTGATACTAAACGAACGCGCTGAAGATATTCGGACTGTTCATATCCGTGCTTACGGTTCATACTCGATTAGGCGTACTCTATCCCTCCCAGAATTTTTTCTATTTATACTCTAAGATAACATCCTTGTGTGGTAGCATCATGCAAGCATCATGGTTTTACGAGTGACAAACATTGATCATAAAAACCAAAGAGGTTGGAAAGGCCGCGCTTCTATCCTTCCATATAATATTCCCACTTCTCTGATAAAAACGACACCCGCGAACCGCATGTGCTAATAGCATGGAGGTTTATAACGTTGTATTTTTGTATCGGTAGCATTGGTAGTACTTATAACATCTCGGTGTCTTGTCTTGGCTAATATGAGCAAAGTGTAGCGCTATGTAAGAAATTGGGGTGCGTAATAAATGCTATAATATCAAAAGATATAATTTTAGGTGATATAACGTTCAATTGGTATAATTTTCATACGCTTTAAAAATACTTGCTATAAATTTAATTTGTATAACGCTCAATTTCTATAACGTTCATTTGATATAGACAATTGTTATAACATTATTTTCCTATAACAATCATTTCGTATAACAATCATTTCCTATAATAAATTTCATTTTTAGTAATTTTACGGAAAAGAATACTGGGTGTCAGATGTAATTTACAAAAAAGAAATGACATTATTCATCGGATATGTGGATAATTAAAACTATGTATATAAATAAATAGGGCGGGTGCGAGCGCAGCGAGCACGGGATTACGGGGCACCCCGACAACTGTTGGTTAAGTTCGAAGGGTATGGCGGAAGAGGTGGGCGAGCAAAGCGAGCCCCCTTCTTCCGCCATACCCTTCGGGTTAGGTTGACATGTATGCCTGCCTGCACGCTTGCTTGCTTGCATGCTTGCTTGCATGCTTGCTTGCATGCTTGATTGCATGCTTGTTTGCATGCTTGTTTGCATGCTTGCTTGCATGTATGCTTGCTTGCTTGCTTGCTTGCTTTTACAAGTTCATAATTTTATTTGGAAACAATATTTATATCAATTGTAAATTATAGAAAATCATTATTATATAAAATGAAATTATGTCATTTATAATTATAGGAATTGTCTTTTATATTATTAGGATAAGTAAAATTATATAATCTGAAATTATATCATTTAATCATTATAACTTTTGAAATTATGGAATATATTACACACCCAAGAAATTGTTATTCCACGTTATAGTACCTATTCCAACTTCTATGGCGTTTGTTTGTCTTTTGTTTTTAACCCGCGACCTAAAAGAGGAGTGTTACCTATATTATAATAAGTTTTATGTGTGTGTCTGTTTGTCTGTGGCATCGCAGCTCCTGAACGGATGCACCGGTTTAGATCTAGTTTTTTTGTTTGCAAGGTGTCACAATCGAGTGTTGTTAGGTATAGGTACTGTGGCGCGTTAGAACTGACACGAACTATCAAAATCCGTTTATTCGAAAATAATTTAAATTTAGAACAATGCGGCCAGTACCAAAGGCAAAAGAGATGGCATGACCAATGCCACAGTACCTACCTATGCTCCAAGAAAATATCTTCAGCCATTTGAAGATTGTCAGCTCTTTTCAAGTTAATAATATTAGGAATACAGGTAATTTTTTAAGGTAGCTAAATACTTTATTTTATTAGAAAAAAAATTCGGAGCAGCCCGGATATCGAGCATCAGCGCTTGCTATAAAGCTTTGTTAACTAGGTAGAACATCGAAATAGAAATAATTAATTAGGTAATGTATATTGTTGTTTAGTTTTATAGTTTATTGTTTTTAATTTTTGTAATTTACCAACTCATTTAATTTATAAAATTCGTTCGGAGACGATTGGGTTTAGCGCCATCTATTAACAGCAAGTGACATTATTTCCACTTTACCACCGTATACTATATGTACGTTTACGAAGCAATGTTTAGAATTTGTTAGGAGTCCAAACAAAATAAATAAAAAAAGACCTACAAAAGTTATTCCCAAAGTCTATCAGAATCAAGAATTCTTGATTAAAATAATTATAAAACAGTAAAATAAAAATTGTCGTAAATAGAAATTTTGTACTTTGGCCGTCCGTAGGTAGGCCAACAAACGTCATACATCGTCATCAGTTAGCTATCTTCAAGAATGCGCGTTATTCTGTCACTAAAACCGTGGCAAAATCGCACAAAGGTTTGGAGTCGCAATTTGCAATATTTACGTAAAATGTCCGCCAATTCGCCACCGGGAAGCAGCGACGGTAAGTTATTTATCTACTATCGCAATATTGGTGTTCTAAAAATAGTGTTGTGAAGGGCTATCTAAATTTCAGGTGATGATTCGCTCGACAGGCCGGAGTTGCCATTGCCAAACCCTATCGAGAGTCTCGGCGCCAGGATCCGAGACCTGGACGTGGACTCCATTCGGAGATATTTGGCCCAAAAGCTCGGCTTCTATGAGCCCGCAGAACCATCAACGCCGGTAGAAAAAGTTTTGGACGAAGTAAACTTAGATGGGATTGTCAAATGGATAAAGAGCGATAGATGCAAGAACATCATAACATTGTCAGGAGCTGGTATTTCTACATGTAAGTGACGTTTTTTGTACGTATGGGTATTTACTACACAATAGACATAAGTTTGAATTACAACAGGTATAAAATATTTATAGCCAATGGTATTGTTTACTACAATTTCAAGGCCATTTCCGTCTTGAATTCATGGAATATTGTTATCAGTTGTTTTCGGAACTTTTCCATTAACTTTTGGATACAATAATATTCTTGGATATATTCTGTTAAAATCAATGTAAATATACCTACTTGACATCTTTCTTTAATAATCAGATTAAGAGCCTTTTTAGTTTGTCTTTTTTCATTGTAATACTTTTTGTTCACTTAGTTATACAATAATCCTGTGCTTTAATTATATTAAGATCAAATAGTAGCCACGATACTGGCTGCACCTAGCGTAGTTGCTATTGTGAAACAATTATTGTAACTGGTCAAGTTTAATAAAAAATATATATTTATGAGTCATAATATTTTGCAGCGGCTGGCATTCCAGACTTCCGCAGTCCAGACACAGGGCTCTACCACAACCTGCAAAAATATGACCTACCTGAGCCACAAGCCATCTTCGAAATCAACTTCTTCCGTCAAAACCCCAAACCGTTCTTTACCCTTGCCAAAGAGCTGTTTCCTGGAAGTTTCAAACCCACCATATCACACTATTTCATAAGGCTGCTACATGAAAAAGGTATGAGATCCAGATAATTATTGTTTTAACATTTTTATGCTAATAAAAACAAAATAAATTCACATTTTATTGAAATGATCAAGCATACTGTAGTTTGAGGGTATTAAAAAGTAGCATTATACATCACTAATATTATAAAGAGGAAAGATTTGTATTTTTGTGTGTGTGTAAACTCAAAACTACTGAACCGCTTTCAAAAATTCTTCCACTATTAGAAAGCTATGTTCACCCTGAGTAACATAGGCTACCATTTACCGCGCGTAAATGGTTCATTCCCACGGGAAAACTGTTAACGCGGGCGGAGCCGCGGCGGAAAGCTGGTATAGTGATAAAGAAACAAAATAATGAAATTAATTGGAAACCTGTTTTAAATATTTTTTAAATACATAATAAATAGTTTGTCTTTTCGTTCATTTGTAAGTATTGAGAAAAAAGTGTAACAAATGTGAAACTGCATTATAATTCGGTCGCAGAAATGAATGACTGTTGAATTTAATGAATGTGGTTTGATTGCAGGGCTCCTATTGCGTCACTACACACAGAACATCGACACACTGGAGCGCGGCGCCGGCATCCCGGCTGACAAGATCGTGGAAGCACACGGCACCTTCTACACCTCGCACTGCCTTGAATGTCGCAAGGAGTACTCACTCGAGTTCATCAAAGGTAATGAGATAACATGCCATGGACACTTCATACAATCAAGGCTGTTCAAATATTGGTGCTATCTTAAATCAACTAATACTGCAAGGAGTTGGCTTGAGATTGTTATTTTGTATCAACACCCATCTATGCAGTGTCTCTATAATAGAGCTTGAAGGGAAATAATTTTATAAAATAACCAAAGTCATATTGAAAGTGCATGCACATCTTACTTGAAAATTTAGTAATACAAATGATAGATAGGATTATTATTCATCATCATCATCATCTCAGCCGAAAGACGTCCACTGCTGGACAAAGGCCTCCCCCAAGGATCTCCACAATGATCGGTCCTGCGCTGCCCGCATCCAGCGGCTTCCCGCGACCCTCACCAGATCGTCGGTCCACCTCGTGGGGGGCCTGCCCAGCCCCAACGGCCGTCGGTTCTACGTGCAATGTGCCCAGCCCATTGCCACTTAAGTTTAGCGATTCTTCGGGCTATGTCGGTGACTCTGGTTCGCCTGCGGATCTCATCATTCCTGATTCGATCACGCAAGGAAACTCCAAGCATAGCCCTCTCCATCGCTCTTTGGGTGACTTTGAACCTTCTTATGAGGCCCATCGTCAGCGACCACGTCTCAGATCCGTAAGTCATCACTGGCAACACACATTGGTCAAAGACTTTAGACTTAAGACACTGCGGTATTTGGGACGAAAAGATATTGCGCAGCTTCCCGAACGCTGCCCATCCAAGTTGGATTCGACGATTGACCTCCTTCTCGAAGTTCGATCTACCTAGCTGGACTGTTTGTCCCAGGTAGACGTAATGGTCTAGACGTAATGGATTATTATTATAGCACATTAATTTGTGTATATTTTGTTTGATTATATTTGGTTATTCATTTCATTATACTGTGTGGTCTCCAATAGGTAATATAATAAGGTAAAAACCTCATGTATTTTCCTTCAATTAAAAAATTATAAGATTATGATATTGCTTATTTATTAGCAAAATTGAAATTAAATATTATCTATTGCAGAGAGAATATTTGCGGATCAGATCCCGATCTGCACGGACTGCCCGGGTGTAGTGAAGCCGGACATAGTGTTCTTCGGGGAGAGTCTCCCGGAGCGCTTCCAGAGCTGTCTTCATGAGGACTTCCAGCACTGTGACATGCTCATCATCATGGGGTCTTCCTTGGAAGTACAGCCCTTTGCTTCACTGATTGACATGTAAGTTACATGTTTATGTCGTAGCCAACTGGTTAAAATAGCCGTTCAATCAAACAGCTAGCCCTTTGACTGAACATCGCCATTCAATCACACGTCTAGCTTCTTAATTGAATATTTGAGGCGCTCAAAACGTTCAACATTACAGCTGACTCAAAAGCCGCCTTTTAATTGAATTAGTTCAGCTTACCACCGCGACGGCGCGCGGCGCTAGGTGTGTTTTGTTTTCAATATGGCGTCAACTTACCTGTGTTTTTGATTGTTTCTAGATATTTTTCGGAAAGAAAGTAGTAAATATAGGTACGTTACTAGTGTTGAAGAGCCAGAAATTATGGAGGCACATACGAGTGATAAGAGTGAATTAAAATTTTAAAATTAATACGAAGAGAAATCACAGGATTATGAAATGGATCACCAAGGTATTTGAAGTTATTAAAGAACGCTAGGGTGTCCATGACTAACACGGAATGCAGGACTTCTATGTCTTATTATTGGATATCAAAATACGATTTAATGACAACTGGCAGTAAAGAATATCTTATTTTAAAAAGAAAGAGTACTGATGATCCTGTGATACGCATTGTACCCCGAAAAGAGTATTTCACCATGCTAAATACTATTCATAAAGATTATGGACATGGAAGCAGAGACAAGATGGTGTATAATATTAAGAGTCAGTTTTATATAGCAAAAAAAGCTGTTAAAATTTTTGTATCGCTCTGCCCAAAATGCAACAATAAAGAATATTACATTATTAATTTGTTTTTCATGTTTACTAATTTGTTCAAACTTTTGGTCACCTCTTAAACCGTCCTTAAACTTAATCCAAGAAAAATCTCCCAAGAAATTACAAAAAGTTTTCCTATTTTTCAAATCACATGCTAAACTAATGGTCACCCTAGTTAATTTGCCATTTAACCATTTGGCTAAGCGTCGTCAAGCTGTAGTGTTGAACGTTGCAGTCAACAAGTCGGCTAAGCGACGTACAGCCGTGTGATTGAATGGCGATGTTCAGTCAAAGGGCTAGCTGTTTGATTGAACGGCTATTTTAACCACTTGGCTACGACATTTATACTACCTTAAGGTAGCCGTTTGAACCGAGCGACCGCGACACTGACGCTGCGACACAAAAAAGGATAATGGACTCTAAGGTGATGTATTTAAGGTGGACTTTGGAGGCATGCGACAGTGACGCGAGTGACGCGGCGTTACTGTGTCATCGCGCCAACTTACTTTTGAGTAAATTCATTCTTAAATACATCACTTTAGAGTCCTTTTTCGTGTCGCAGCGTCAGTGTCGCGGACGCTCGGTTCGAACGGCTACCTTAAGGGTTATGTAAGTTACATATTTACTAGCTTAGCTAGCTTAGGTATCTATAGCTTACTATAAAATAAATAAAATAAGCCTTCATTACTGATTTTACAGTCTGAATAAAATGATTATTTTACTGACATCCGTCCGAGATGTCGCCGCATCAGTCTGCTCCTTGGCAAAAGGCCTCCCCTAGAATCTCACACAATCTTTTTTCCTCATCCTTCTTTCTCCATAGTGGTCCAGCCATGGCTTTAATCTCATCTTCCCATCTTTTCCTCGTGATGGAAAAAGAAGAAATGTAAGACAGAGGAAAATATGGGAAAATGAGATAGGTTACTACAAAAGTTCTTTAAATTTTTTCCTTACTGTAGCATTTGCAAGATCTTTTGGGAAGGTTCTCGTCGAACAGTGGCCGTCTTTCGGCTGAAATGATGATGTGTGTGTCTTCAAGTTATCCGAATTTAGAATCGGGATTCGGGACAGCTAATTATGTGGCATTTCTGAAAATAGCTTAGGGATCATCATTGTTTCCGTAATCTATATACATCTAGCTAGATAACCAAAAGTATTGTAAACCAAGAGCTCTATTTCTCAAACGTACGTATGACTTAGCGTAGGCGTATGCGACATAAGTCACAGTCGACTTCCAAGTCGAAGGACGCTGTTTTTCCGTATTTCTGAGTCACTCGTCTTCGATATGGTGTTTTGTTCATTTTACGCAGATAAAACAAAAACCGGTACTTTCCGAAACTAAAACGGAACGTAAATCTATGGTCGGTCACTCTTTGCGGATTGTCGCTCTCGCTTACACACTCGTGTCGATCGTATAGATAGGCGTCTCTTTCATGTCGGGGGTGTCTGTGTGTGTGTGATCCTAATGTCTATCGAGCAAGAACGTCATTGTTGGAATATAGACGTTATTGCTTGGCGTTTAATCTATCACTCGCTTGCTGCAACGAGTGCTT
>OX419602.1:9905460-9939364 GCA_948473455.1 Teleiodes luculella
GAGCAAGAAAGGTTAAAGGGCGTCCAATGCGCCGCGCTTATTATAGTGTTTTAAATAAAAAATAAATAAAAAAATAACACTATTATAGTGATCGTATGGGTCACTCACTACCCCGTCACTACTCAACGTAAAATTTAGAATAATAAATAATACATAGTTTAGAAAACTAAAAAACACGCTTTCTGTCCGCCATATTGGATTTAAGTCCCGTGACTGTTTTTTTCGTATTCCTGACAGCAAACCCTTTCATTTGATATCCATATCATGGGCACAGAATACCAAATAGTAGTCCCTAGTGGATTTCAAACAGCCAGTTCGCCATCTTAGAGAGGCCGCCATATTAGATTTGTAATGACGTTTCTTAGCTAGTCATGTATTGTCATCAAAACTCAGAGCTTGTGCAAAATTTCGTCCTAATCGAAGATCGGGAAGTGGGTCAAATTAAGATTCCAAGATTTTTTTCGTAAATGTAATGGGGAGGCCGCCATATTGGATTTGTAATGACGTTTCTTAGGTAGTCATGTATTGTCATCAAAACTCAGAGCGTGTGCAAAATTTCATCCTAATCAAAGACCGGGAAGTGGGTCAAATTAAGATTCCAAGATTTTTTACGTACATGTAATGGGGAGGCCGCCATATTGGATTTGTAATGACGTTTCTTAGGTAGTCATGTATTGTCATCAGAACTCAGAGCGTGTGCAAAATTTCATCCTAATCGAAGACCGGGAAGTGGGTCAAATTAAGATTCCAAGATTTTCTTACATACATAGTTACTTACAAGTGAAGCTAATATAAAGCGTGTAAAAAAGGTACCGAGCTACACTGTCCATTGATGGTTACAAAAGAAAAGTTAGAAAACAATCGAGAGTATAACCGTCGTCATGGGTAGGCATCAGTGAAAATCGTACGAAAACGCTCGTAGGGAAGAAATATGACGTCATAAACAATGATTAAAATTTGTATTCCCTTTAATTTTCCCCTTGTTCACCATGGTACAGAAGCCAGCACATGCGGTTGGACATTTGCGCTACAAAATTTACCCCTACGTCTACACTTCTACGGAATACGGGCGCTCTCTAAGGTCAACATGTCCCCTCGTCCAGCCGCATGTGCTGGCTACTGTAGGTACCATATAAAATATTTGTTTGTTGATATACATTCATAGATCGGATTTTTGGGTGCCGACGAAATCATTAATATGGATACTAAACATTACATAAAAAAACTAATATGACTAATTACCTTCTGTCAAAAAAAACTTGCGCACATGCTATGTGGCTCAATGCTCATGCTGGTTGGACAGATCTTCAAAATAGCCTTACATTTTACATTTAACTAGGTCAATAGGACACTTTATATGACCGCTAAACACCCTTGTTTCAGAATTTGTGACGCTAAGCAATCTCAGATAATCGATCAAAACCGTGTCTAGCAGCTAGCTTGAAAAACCATTGAGTTCAGGCTTCTATAACGTATCGAGTATCGCTTGTATGAGCGGGAACCAGGTTGAAATAAAAAGCGATGTAACTGATCAACATTGTCTAAACTTTATTATCTATCATACAAGAAGGTTCTAGAAGCCGGGGTCCCAGCCCGTAGTACAACTAGCGTCCACCAGTTTGTAGCATATGAGGGTGTCGCCCGGCTCGAAGGTAATTGTGTCGTCATCCAGTCGCAATCCGCACTCCATGTCTCGCTTTATAGTTGGGACTTCGTCTTTCAAGTGCTTCATTGATGCTAGTTTACCTGTGGATTGAGAAAATTGTTAAACATTGCTGTTGTTAAGCCCAACCAACCACCTAGCATGACCACTGTGATATATCCGAGCTGTCAAAATGACATGAGAAACGCCATTTTGAAATTTTGACAAACTAGCGAGCTTATGCACTTACAAACAAAATATTTATTTGCATAGATATGGCAGTTACAAACATAGTCATACTCGTAGTATAAAAAAAATATATTGCACATAATATCTAGAGTCTGTACAGCGTGTTGCTTTATACTGGGCCCTTCTCCTTGTCTCGTAGTGCACGGTACTCACCCTCGTAGACCGTAGCCCCGTTCCTCACGAGTCTGTACAGTGCGTTCCTCTGTAGGGAGCCTTTGACGCAGCGAGCGCCCCCTACTGGAACCTTCTTCTTGCCCAAAGACACCATGAATTGCTGGAGGACGTTGGCTTCGCCTGTAATTACAATAGTAACATAAAAAATACTACACTTATACTAAAACGAGATATTTATTGTAATAATAGCGCCAAGTTCAGTATTACTTAGTTCAAACATCCTAAACTTACATTCTACACTACAGAATTTAGTTCTCTAAAAAATCAATAGATGGAGTTGTTAGTTTTTAAAACTCGCTAACAACGGAAGGTTTCACCGAGGCTTCCTCAACATTCTAAACTTTAACATGGTTCCCTGAGCAAACAATAGATGGCGCTGTTAGTTTTTCCGCCGGAGGGGCTTAAAAAGAAGTAACTTAGAACTTTTTTGATGATCGTGTTGAATTCATTAAGTACAATAATAAGGGTAAAAATAATTTTTAAATATATGAATCGGAAGGAATAACAAATACCACGCATTTATTTCTTACTAATAATTTTAAAACATGCGTACGTACCTATATACTCTTCGTCCTGCGTCTTGGGTATGCGCGCGCTGATCTCTTCTTTGACGTCGTCGACCAGCTTGTATATGATGTTGTGTTGCTTGACGGGCAAGTTCTTGCGCTTGGCCTCGGCCGCCAGCGCCGCGCCGCAATCTATGTTGAACGCGTAGATCACCGCGTTGAATGCCTCCGCTATCTATAGGCACAGAAGAAAATAGTAGTACTAACCCGTACAGAAAGGACACTCACCCCCCCGCGTCAAAATGATTTCCCGCCCGCCCGAGCCCCCCACGCACCGCACCCCGCAGGCGCCGCGGGACTCTGACAGGGGTGTTCGGGGATGTTTTGCATAGCGCGTCAGTGTTTGACTTGTAGTTGATATTAAGTTGTTATTCAATAAGAAGTGGGTTGTCAAAACGCGTTTGCTGTATGGAGTGACCGACGTGTGCTACAGGTGTCAGGCAAATTTCTTTAATAATAATAATAATAAATCCATTTATTTCAGGAAATATTTACATATAGATGTTAAATAATGTAAACAGAGGCCCACATCATAAGTACCATACAGACTATCATACATATTTTATACGGCCTCTACACGCGTGCCGTGTTTGCCGAGCAGAGCGAGACATGCGTTAGAGTGAGCGCGGTGATTCGTATCTCATTCTAACGCATAACGCGTGTGGATGCGGCTTTATACTTAATCTAAACTAAACACTAAACCACACTAAGCTTCGGCGTGTGAGGGAGGGAAACACGACACCCTGCGGCCAGAAGTCCTCATTCATAAAGACTGGGAGGTTCTTTAGCAGCCTCCGCGTAGTCTTCCACTCCCCCGCAAGTCCGGTGAAGCTTGATTGGTCGTACTTATTCGACGCAAGCATAGGTCAATTAATAAAAAAACTAAGTTAGGCACCTATTTCACGAGAGACAGAAGACGAAAGGGACGCAGTTATGTGTTAGAATGAGATACAAAAACACCGCGCTCACTCTTGCGCATAACTGCGTCCCTTTCGCTTTTTGTCTTTGACTACCGTGAAATACCTGCATCAGGATAATTTTTCTCATACAACAGTAGCCTACCTCCAACCATCATAACCAGTGTGAGTGTGGCGCCTCCCCTCAGACCATGGACCATCTACTGCAATGCCTCTTGACGGCTACCGAGGCTGCGGTCCAGGTAGCAGAGTTCTGGGCGGGGAAAATATGAATAACTAACTAATTACCATCGACTCGACAGAAGAAGAAGCCTACCTCCAAATCGTTGGGTGTGACGGGTCCCACGCCGTAATGCACCAGGTCCAGCTTTACTCTGTCGTGCTCATCGTAGGTCTCTAGGATATCCAAGATGGCTTCCACAGACCCGTCTACGTCCCCTGAAAGTTTAATTTTAATGTGTTACCGTGTTTTGTTTAAACCTTTTGCTGCTTTCCGATAGTTTGTATAATTTACGTAGGTAAAAGATATTTTCCCGTGGTAATAAGCAGGTCAAAGCTGCAGTAGTTTTTCTGTTATTTCCAAAACCGAATAATTTTATTTTTAACTAGTTTCCGCCCCGCGGCTCCGCCCGCGTTTATAACAGTTTTTCCCGTGGGAGGTATTTTCCTGCGGCAAAAGATAGTCTATATGTTAATCCAGGGTGACAGCTAACTTCATACCAAATTTTATTAAAATCGCTCCAGCCGTTTAGACGTGAAGAAGGGAAAACCTGTTAACGCGAACGGAGCCGCGGCGGAAATCTAGTCCTAAATAATCTAAATAAAAACATTACCTTTGATGACAATAGCGAGTGTGGGATGTCCGTCGTACTGCAGCATCTTCTGCCGCGGCCCGTCTGGTTTGAGCTTGACGCGGCCCATGGCTCGTTTCTTAGCCAGCATGGCCTTGTATACTTGTTTGTGTTGTTGCTCGGCGGCTTGTATCGCGGGTAAATCTTCAGCCTGCTTCTCGCGCATGCGTATATTGTTGCGCCATCGCATCACTTCATTCGCGCGTTTCTGGAATTTTTGGTAAACAATTTCTAATTTGCTACCTGAAAATTACGCATTGTATAGATTTTTGGTATCCACACTTGGAAGACCTAATTTTGCCGCGTGCTAAGTGAAGTTGGATCCGCCCGGGTGACATGAAGCACTGTGAAACTCACATTTTAAGAGTCATAAAATCGCCATATTTTAATTATCTCTATCTATAGGATAAAATCCCGTACCCACAGAGGCTGGAACCACTTCGTATCACTTATCCTTACCTCTGAGTTGACTTCAAGTACTAAGTCGCCGGCGGCCGGTAGTTCCCTCCAGCCCAGCACGGCCACGGGCGTGGAAGGGGCGGCTGACTCCACCACGCGACCTTCGGCTGTCTTCAGTACTCGAACCTGGATAACATTTAATAAACCTTAGGCTTATTTTCCTTATTGTGGACGATCTCGCATGGGCCAGAATTACACCCGTTACCAGTACTCCGACTGTAGTTCGCCAATGTCCAAGCCATTTTTGGAATTCTTATTTTGGTGTAGTTTTCCGCGGGCAGAATTATCATCCCGGTGTCAGATCTATAAATACCAACAAGGATTCAAGCTGTACATAGTTGGAACAAAGAATAAAAACTGCATGCTTTTCTGAAAAATTTCGAAGCTATATAGAAATCGGGTAATTCGGCGTGCTGAGATAAACGAGCAAAGAATCTTTGCCTAAGATAGCTCACGAGACGCTATCAGTGCGTTCGCGAGCACATAGGTCGCCCCCCCCCCCCCCCCTCCTCCTCTACTTCTTACTCCGCGGGCGTTACGCCAGTTGTGTGGTTTGTGTATGGATACTGATTATGATTATGATTGATTATGGTTTGGATGGAGAGGGAAGGGCACCAAGTACCCAAGACCACTGCGACCCATAGTGGATCTATTGTAGTCGGCCCTCATAGGCTACATAGCCTCTTCCAAACCGACCGCTTTGAAGAAGGCTTCGGGCTTCATGGGGGCAAGCTTGTGCGCTCCAGCACTCGACTCGTTTTATTGACGAGAGCATCGTATGGATACTGACCTTGGCCCATGCGTTGCCCGCGACGAGCACGCAGCCGCGACGCAGCGTCCCGCGCTGAACCAACACCGTCGCTTGCTTACTGGACAACGACATATACAAATCATTATACATATCTAGCACTAGCTAGAAATAGAGATGTTAGCGTAGCTGGTGTTAGCCCGTTAATTTGCACTAAACTTAAGAATCGCTTAAGTTGATGCCTAAAGTACTTAGGTGAGATTTGGTGAAAATTTTGTTTGCTAGTAACCTTCAAACTTTTTTAAACTGCTTAGTTTCTGCCTATCATTATTAGCTTAATTGGACTGTAAGTGAAAACCAATTATATTTTTAAGCTTTAGTTACTCGTAGTTTAGATCTTTCTTAACAAGGTTAGTGCAAACAGGTGTAAGTCACTTTCGCGTTAATAATCAAATACAGCAAGATTATTCCTTGTTTATCGGATTATAAAATATTGAGTTGCCCTGCGCGTGATGTCGATTTCAGATCACACCCCTCCGCGCTAAAATGTGTTCCCCGCTCGATAGCCCCCTACGCACCGCACCCCACAGGCGCTGCGGGACTCTAACTGGGGTGTTCTGGAGTGTTTTACATAGCGCGTCAGTGTTTGCCTTGTAGTTGGTACAAAATAATATAAAAATCGATTAAAAATATTTTTTAAGAACCAAGACATATTTTATTATTATCATTTATTTACTAAATAAACATTAAACGTTTCACTCAAATCAATTATAGACTCAACAAAACGTGTAAAACTTTATGTCGTCAGTCATATCAAGCATCCCGCCGTCGTAAGCTTCGTTTCCCGTGGCATTCTTGGCGACACAAACCGCCTTCTCATCCTCAACTAAAGACACCGCCACGGGCGTATGAAATTTACGCTCCAAAACTAGACACAACTTGTTACCACGACCGCTACGCAAAAACTGCACCGGCCCGAATCGACAATTTGGAAATATAATTCTGGATTCATTCTTCATCGATATCAAAGTAAATGACACTTGGAAGTCAGGGGGTAAATCTGCTCTAACGGAGAAAGATGTCGCGTTGATATTTTTTGAGCGACATCTTTTATTCCAAAATTCCCTGTCGTTTTCGCTTGCTGGAGATAATCGTAACGGTTTCGTAGGGCAGGTAGTTGACGGAGGGTCTCTAAGCATCGCCCACGATTCAGTTATCTTCCAATCGCCGTAAATTTCTTCTGGTGTCAGGATTTGAGTAGAAAACTCCGATATTTGGAGACAATTAGTTAAAGGACTGAAATATGTGGGTTTGACGCTTGGTAGAAAAATAAAAAAGAGCAAAATATTCATGTTGTCTACTTCGATTTCTTGGTAGCAGTGAATTTGTTTGTCTTAGACTTGCTTTATATGAGTGCAGATGTTTGGGAAATTTTAGTGGATAGTAAGCATAACATAATGGGAAACATAACATGTAATTCGAAGTGCTAGCTAGACTGAAGTACTTACAACATTACAAAATTTTGTACATTATGCTCCGAAGGTATTTTTTGAGACATCTGTATTCTTCGAAAGAAATAAAAATTAAAAGTATTAAATTTGATTTTTAAATATAGCAAAGATTGTTGTCAAAAAGGCTATAGAAGAATATGTAGAGCAGTCTTTAATTTTTTTTGAATAAATTATACTGTATCTTTTGAATTGGTATGTGCTGTTAATTCTAATCAAAAACATAAGAACAAAAGTAAATATGTAATAAATAAATTTGTGGGACATCTCACACACGGCCACCTGACCTGACACCAAACTAGGCAGAGCCTGTACTATGGGTGTCAGACAGCTGATATTCATACATTTAAAAATATACAACATCCAGACACAAGGCAAACACAAGTGCTCATCACATGAATGTTTGCCCTGGGCGGGATTCGAACCCGCGACCTTGTGCTTCGTAGGCAGACGTACTACCAACTAGGCTACGAGCCCGTTGTTAGAACAAGATTACTAAAGCTTACCCAGTCTTGGTGTCAAGTAGGGCTTCAATGACGACTCCTTCGACGTATCCCGTCGGGTCTGCTTTCAGTTCCAACAGCTGGGCTTGTAGAGTCAGGGCTTCGACTAAAGTATCGAGGCCGGTTCGTTTGAGAGCGGATACTTTCACCGCTTGTACGTCACCGCCCAAAGACTCGCAAACCACACCGTGTTGGGCCAAAGCACGAAGGGTTTTATCCTATTGACAGAATTATTGGAAATACTTATATTGACCTATACACAGAACATATAAAAGAGGTTAGAAAGGAGCTGTGGGCGGGGCAGGCGCGCCAAGGATATGAGCAACGCTCACATCTCCACGCAAAGACGCGATCGCGATGTTTTACTCACACATAGCTATATAGTTCAAGAAAATTAAATTCAAATGTATGGAAAATTTGGCAAAATTAGTGGGCGACTTTTTTCTATCAGGATATGTAGGTTATAGAGCGAAGTTAAATTTTATCAACTCTCCCCCCCCCCTCCGGGGCGAGCGTCACCCCCCCGCGCCCCCAAATGTGTCCCGGCGCGCGGTATTTTTCATTTTGTAAGGAAACCGTACAAGATACATAAAAAGTGTGTAGGAGAGAAAACATCTCTGATAAATTTCCTATAAACCTTGCATACATATAAAAGCGATATCACTTATAGTTTCAGCACAATCCGCCACCAAATATGAACGTTTTTAATAATTTATCTTTTTTTTCTGCTAAAAGGTTAGATCTCTCAAAAACTTCACAATGTACCGCCAAGATATGTATGACAAAAGTGAAGAATAGAATATGTTCTTTATAAAATGGTATAATTCATTTGTAAACTCTTTTATATACCGTTACTATGCTATTTTCTTAAATTAATTAATTTGGCCATTGGGCGAAATATAAATATTCGTAGTGGTTAAACGGTGTTACTGTAAATACCATAGACTTCTTATTATATTTTCCTGTAATTTATAAGTATAGAACTATTTTCTGTATTTTTTTTTTATTTTTAGGCCCAATATTTTAAGAGATAAAGGGGGGAGAGGAGAAAGGTCCATTTTCACAAAATTTCTATAAAAAAAATCAAAATTGATCAATTTAAAATAAGGAAAAATATATATTTGAGATTTTCATAACGTACACTTTCTTTTGATATATCACACGATATAGTTTGTAATATTTTTTTCTAATATAACCCTTCTTTTTTTTTTCTTTTTGAGGTACGGAACCTTAAATAGCTCTAAAAATTTAGCTAAAAACGGGACTAAGTATGATACGTGGTGAATGATGTGTCCAAGTGTGGTCTGGAGAGTTCTTTTGGTGCATTTTTTGTTTAGCTTACTTCTCATATATTGAAAATTGCTTACCTTACTTACTTTACCTGTGCTTTACCTGCTAGCAAATTTTCTGCCTGAGAGAGATTGTAAATTTCAAATAAAACCAGCTAACTTATCTTTATTTAAACATGCGTTTATTTTATCTTAGGTAGGTATTTACTGATACTTAGTATTATTATTAATTATAATCAGCATTTTCGTCTTCAATGTCTAATTCAACTACGTTCATGCAACTCTGACCTCTACAATTTTAAATACGGAGCCGCCAGCACCAGCCTCTATATTAAAACTAATAACATGTGCTTGCAAACAAGGCTGTGGGAGACGATGTGGATGTGTGAAAGCCGATTTACGATGTACCACTATGTGCAAAAATTGTAGAGGCCAGAGTTGCATGAACGTAGTTGAATTAGACATTGAAGAAGAAAATGCTGATTGTAATTAATAATAATACTAAGTACCTATTAGTAAATACCGAAGATAAAATAAACGCATGTTTAAATAAAGATAAGTTAGCTGGTTTTATTTGAAATTTACAATCTCTCTCAGGCAGAAAATTTGCTAGCAGGTAAAGCACAGGTAAAGTAAGTAAGGTAAGCAATTTTCAATATATGAGAAGTAAGCTAAACAAAAAATGCACCAAAAGAACTCTCCAGACCACACTTGGACACATCATTCACCACGTATCATACTTAGTCCCGTTTTTAGCTAAATTTTTAGAGCTATTTAAGGTTCCGTACCTCAAAAAGAAAAAAAAAGAAGGGTTATATTAGAAAAAAATATTACAAACTATATCGTGTGATATATCAAAAGAAAGTGTACGTTATGAAAATCTCAAATATATATTTTTCCTTATTTTAAATTGATCAATTTTGATTTTTTTTATAGAAATTTTGTGAAAATGGACCTTTCTCCTCTCCCCCCTTTATCTCTTAAAATATTGGGCCTAAAAATAAAAAAAAAATACAGAAAATAGTTCTATACTTATAAATTACAGGAAAATATATAAGAAGTCTATGGTATTTACAGTAACACCGTTTAACCACTACGAATATTTATATTTCGCCCAATGGCCAAATTAATTAATTTAAGAAAATAGCATAGTAACGGTATATAAAAGAGTTTACAAATGAATTATACCATTTTATAAAGAACATATTCTATTCTTCACTTTTGTCATACATATCTTGGCGGTACATTGTGAAGTTTTTGAGAGATCTAACCTTTTAGCAGAAAAAAAAGATAAATTATTAAAAACGTTCATATTTGGTGGCGGATTGTGCTGAAACTATAAGTGATGTCGCTTTTATATGTATGCAAGGTTTATAGGAAATTTATCAGAGATGTTTTCTCTCCTACACACTTTTTATGTATCGTGTACGGTTTTCTTTCAAAATGAAAAATACCGCGCGCCGGGACACATTTGGGGGCGCGGGGGGGTGACGCTCGCCCCGGAGGGGGGGGGAGAGTTGATAAAATTTAACTTCGCTCTATAACCTACATATCCTGATAGAAAAAAGTCGCCCACTAATTTTGCCAAATTTTCATCTAATTTTCTTGAACTAATAAATATGTACATCGGTATGCGTGCATGCGTATGATTCATTTACATTTGAAATCGCGTGATTGAGCGGCGCTATGATTGGCTAGATTTGAAATTGCAAATATGTGCGTAAACTTCATCTTTATTAAAGTACAGATGTAGTGGAGGTGAAAGGTGGGGTGGAATCGGCGACACCGGATTTCATACGAACGGCGCATTATCGCCATTCTAACCTCTTTTAAATGTTCTGTGGACCTATACTTGAGTCAAAAAAGTATAACGAATCAAGCTTCACGGGATTTGCGGGGGAGCGGATGGCTCTACCCCTAAAGTAGCCATGCACATACCAACTTTAGAGTCTAGAGGCAGCTCGAGGGAGCCTCGGACCTAGGCTTAGCGCATTGATACGGAAAAATATCGTGAAGGACATCTCCTTCCCCCCCACGTCTGAGGGGCTCCGTCTCTGATTATTAGTTTTGATTATGGCCGCGCCCCCGCGGGCGGGGACAGTTAAATGTGCGATAAACTTTTGTCATAGCACTGCATGTTACGATGGCTGGACTCAGATTGCTGACGCCACTCCGGTTGCTACCAAACTTAATAATAATAATAATTTATTTATTTTTCAGACTACATAAAACCGGTAAGTGGGACTGGGCCGGACACGACTGCCGCATGCCTCAAGACCTATGGGCAAAAGAAAGCACGGTCTGGAACCCGTCAACCAATAGGCGTAGACGTGGATGGCCGCGTAGGAGATGGCGGGACGAGCTTGATAGCTACTTAAAAGACTGGCCAGAAGTAGCTCATGACAGGAAGCAGTGGCAGAAAAAGAGGGAGGCCTTTGCCCAGCGGTGGGACAGTTTAGGCTAAATAAGATAAGATAAGATGTTAATTTATCCGGGAAATTAGGCAAATACTGAAATTAAACACAAAAGCAAATAGAAGCATACCTACAATGTTCACACCTGGCTTGTCCACTTTGTTGACTGCCACGAGGATTGGAACTGTAACAATATATAACGATATATAAAAACAACAATATGGATGGTAACAATATGAATGTGTTTTAGGAACAATACCGCTATGATTCGCTCACATAGACTTTTAAATTTAGCATATGAAAGAGAGCATCGGTGGCCAAGTGGCTAGGCCCGTTGACTTCCATTCAGAAGTACGCGGGTTCAAACCTCGACATGTACCAATTTTGAATTCATATGTATTTGAAACATCGTGAGGAAACCTGCACGCAATTCAAAGGTTGTGTGTGAAGTTGACCAACCCGCATTGGGCCAGCGTGGTCGACTAAGGCCTATTCTAATTTCAAGGTAGGCTCGAGCCCCTTGATAGCGACGGAATGAGAGCTGTTTTCGAAGAATTATTACAAACCTTGTGCCTCCCTAGCCATGCGTATGGACTCCACAGTCTGTTCCATGACGCCGTCGTCTGCCGCCACGACTAGAACCACCACGTCCGTGGCGAGCGCCCCGCGAGCTCGCATCGCGGTGAACGCCGCGTGGCCTGGCGTGTCTAGAAATGTCACTTTATCGCCGTTTGGGAGCGACACTGCAAGACAAAGTTAACTTGTGACTTGTCAGGAAAGTTTTTGTTTGATGGGAGGCCGAGGGTGGAGTGAGTTCGCCAAGAAAATGCTTGCTCATTCTGATTTCGGAGAGAAGTCGGGAATAAAATTTACCGAAAGATTAGTTCCACAACTTGGCTGGCATAAAAACAACTATTTTAGATCTTGAGATTGACCTTGTAAAATGATTCTATGATTTCAGAAATTTGAACAATAGCTATCGGGCGTGGAATTCATGTTAGCGCGGGGCGGGCAATCCCAGTTCTGATGTCGATATTTACCTTCAAAAGCGCCGATATGCTGCGTGATTCCACCGAACTCTTGGTCCACAACGTGGGAATCTCTCAGGGCATCCAGGAGCGTAGTTTTGCCGTGGTCCACATGACCCATCACACACACAACGGCAGGCCGCGGCTTCAAGGCTTCGGGAGGCGCCGGCGGCTGAGGCACTGCATCCTTGTTCTGATGTCAAAGTGTCTTGATAAGTGAGTGAGCGTGAGACCTCATGTTATAGAAGATTTAATGTTTAAAAAGAAACATAGTAGAACCATATAAAGTAGTATATACTAGTATTATTGAAGAGGAAATATTTGATTGTTTGTTTGCATTGAATACGTTCTGAAACTACTGAACTAATTTAATGAAATTTGGTGTCACATAAAGGTTTTATTATTATTGACAATTAGCCATAATTTGTTAGTCTTTGAAAGCCCTAAAACATACCTCTTCCACCTCAATATCTTGATCTGGAGGGGAGATCATTTTGAACCGGAGGCCCGTTATCTTCACAATATCGCGGACAATTTGAGGGTTGTGGATCACAGTGTCTGGCTTGTACTTGATTTCTGAATCCTTATCGGCAAACTCCAATGTTTTGTAGACATGGTCTGAAACAACAATTAGTAAATTAAAAGCGGCCACGCTTTGCACATTCTCACAAGTTTTGTTTAAGTACCTACTTGCTATTTTCGATTGTTCGTTTTGTGTTTGTTGTGCCGGTTTATTTAAAATAATTAAAAAATATTACTGTACTGAGTGCAATAACTGATATTACAAAATGTCAAAAAAGAAATGGCGAGTGTGGACATTCTTCGATGATGTTGAAGGTGAATCGAAAAAGTTAAATGTAACCAGTGCCAGGAAATTATTTCTATCCTAGTCGACTAGGATAGGTGCCGGATAGTCGGCTTTCCCGACTAGTCGGCCCATCTCTAAAAATAAATTAAAATATACAATTTTATTGTAAGAATAAGAACATATTTATTTACAACACACAAAACAATATTCAGGAGACAAAGTTCTGCTGCTTACATTTACTAGCCAGAGTTGAAGGTTCCTGTATTCAAAAGGTTTTATTGGTCTATTGATATTAGGTAGGATACTAGTTAATAACCATATTGATTTATTTTAACACTCAGACTCACCAATGTCTTTATTCAATACTTCAGCAATGTCTCTAACAGTCATATTGCGCCAAATGCCAACCACCTCAGTTCCTGATTTAGGCGAGTAGCGGATTACTCTCCTGCCATGGCTTTCTAATGCCTAAAATAATTTAAAATATTTTAAATAGGTACTTATCTTTGGTTAGAGTCGTTGGAGATATAATATTTTTTTGCATATTTTGTTTCCTACTGCTGGGCAAAGATAATTAAGATATAAGATAATTTTACATAAGATATTACAAAATATTATACAAACACAAACCTTTTCTTCAGCTGGTCTTCTCTTTTTGTAACAAGCAACTGAGACGGTTAAGTGCCTCCACTGGCACTTATGCGAAACATTTTTCCTTACCTCAGGAAACTTTAAGATACATTCATTTTGTACCTTTCTTAGTGCAGACCTGAAAATATAGAAGGAAGGATTCTACATAAACTTTTTCATCACAAATGTTATAAAAGTTTTATTTTATGTTTTGATATTTACCACCGAATTATTAAACTTCTATACATTTCGTGTAATTCGTAGGTAATGAATTAGTAAAAAAGGAGCGCAATCGCTTTCATTTCTTTCATTATTCAACACAATTTTCTTTCTTCATTCGTCTTCTTTCATTTAATTTTTTCTATTCGATTTCGATGTTTTTTTTTTGAGGTTATAAAATTAAACTTTTAAAATTGTTTATGAATGACTGCTATTTACGGTTTTTGATACTAGATGATTGACATGGAGTGAACCTAGAGAACCAATAGTGAACGGACAATCATCATCAATCACACAATCAATCAATATAAAATAAAATAAGTCCATGGCATGATGGCATGAACATGATGCTGATGAATATAATGCATGCATGTATTGCATTGCATAATATGATAGATAATATTATTATGTTATGTGGTGTGGGTGTGGGGAGTGTGGGAGTGGGAATGGGATAGATGGGTGGGATGGATGGGTAGATTCATGGTCTAAAAAAACAAGGTCGTCTACTCGGACTGTCAAACTTGACACAAGCCTACGTCATCATGCTGTTCATCCTTGTCGAATGCGTATTATTCGACAAGGATGAACAGCAGATGTCGTAGGCTTGCTTGTGGTGGTGGTGTGTGTGTGTCAAGTCACGTGGTCGGAGTGTTATAACTATAACTTGTGACTTGTGTTGAGTAGGTGTTTTGTGAGTGCAACCTCACAATTTTTATGTTGATTTGATTGCATCTTGCTTGGTGGAACTGATCAAACAGCTTGATTGTAGTAGGTTACCTGCTTCATGCCGAAAAGTGAAACCATAGACAATTACTATTTATGTCCGCCATTCATATTCTTTTGAGTTGATTTTTCGTTTTACGATTCCTTGTGAGCACGATTTGTCATCGAGTTCTACGCAACACCATCGCGTAAAATTAATTACGTAGGGGCAGGTGCAACTGCAGGAGTAGAAATCAGCGTGGTGTGTAGTGAGTGACCCCCTACCGAACAGACGACGACGACGTGATCCCTTGGAGATTGTATCGTGCTAGTGTGCCAGTGATGGTTTCGGTTTCCGTCGACGTTATCACGAACGCTTTGAGCGCCTGATGGTGGAACTATGTACGAATAACGGGAAGATAGCGAGGGAGCACTCAACATGGGGGCGTTTCTGAACAAGCCGGAGACCAAGAAGTACAATGAGAGCGGCGAGGGAAACGGGCTCCGCTACGGCGTGGCATCGATGCAAGGCTGGCGCGTCGAGATGGAAGACGCACACCACGCGCAGCTGACGCTGAACGGCACTCTGTCGGACTGGTCTTACTTCGCCGTGTTTGACGGGCACGCGGGCGCGCGCGTTTCCGCGCACTGTGCAGACAACCTGCTCGAATGCATACTGCAGACGGACGAGTTCCGACGCGAGGCCATCGCGGAGGCGATTCGCGCCGGCTTCCTCGACCTCGACAAGAAGATGCGCGAGCTGCCTGAACTCTCCAACGGCGAGGAGAAGTCGGGTTCGACGGCCGTGTGCGCGTTTGTGTCGCCGAAGCAGATTTACATAGCCAATTGCGGGGATTCGCGCGCGGTCCTGGCGCGCGGCGGGGCGCCGATATTTGCGACGCGCGACCACAAGCCCGAGCTGCCGAGCGAGAAATCCCGTATCGTGCAGGCGGGCGGGTCCGTGATGATCCAGCGCGTGAACGGATCTTTAGCTGTGTCGCGAGCACTAGGCGACTATGAGTACAAGAAGGTGTTGGATCGCGGACCGTGCGAGCAACTTGTCTCGCCCGAACCCGAGGTCTCGGTGCATGAGCGGTGTGAGGCTGAGGATGAGTTCCTGGTGCTGGCATGTGACGGAGTCTGGGATGTGATGACCAATGAACAGCTGTGTGCTTACGTCCACTCGCTACTCAAGCTCACTGACGACCTCACTGTCATCACTAACCAGGTCATCGACACCTGCCTCTACAAGGTAAATATTCACATCCTAACCAGTCAAGGCTTATCATGTATAATTTCATTACATTCACTAATAGTACTTATCATGATTACATTATTATTATTTGCTGTGCTGATTAACAGTACATTATATTTGAATTTGTATGCTTTATATTTATGAAGAAACCTAAGCATGAGGTACACATTTCCAAAAGTATATAAAAATATAATTTAATTTTTAGTGAACCATCTTTGTTGCTTAAATAAATACCAGTTGGCTAAATAAATAAATACATTATTGTACTTGAGGAAATGATGCTCATGTTTCCTAAGCAATTTGCTCATAAAGAGCACACTCTAAAATCATTAAAAAGAATCTAAAATTTAAGAAAGGAATAAACATTATATTTTGTATTTCAAGTATCTTCTGTTTATAAGTGTGTTACAAGTTCATATAATGTCCCCACCGAGGGGCTCGAGCCTACCCTGTTTGTAAGTATCAAAATATAATTAATAGTTATAGTTTTTGGCTCCTTTGAGCCACCCCTAGACATGTTGGTACATGACTACTCTGGGGTAGAGCCATCCACTCCCCCGCAAGTCCAGTGAAGCTTGCACAGGTCAATAAAAAAAAACATAGGTTTCTTAGAAAACACTTAATGATGTCGGAAGCTATCACAATCATAATTAGTTCAATTTGGTAGCTCTAGTCTAGATAATGGCTATGAAAGTCAATTAAGTACACAATGGACTATTATGCAGTATTAATGAACTTTACAAGGTGGATCTTTTTAGATCCTTGTTGTAGTCTCCTGTTGCAGTAGAATTAAATTAGAAAAATTCCCAAAATGCTTGCAGAATCTAATCATAACGGGATCAAATTTATTAAATATTTCAAATAAAAACTAACCATATAAATAAGTAGGCTGATAGAAAAATGGCATTATGTTTATGATTTGGATGAAGAGGGAAGGGCAATAGATATCCAAGACCACTGCGACCCATGGTAGATCTATTGTAGTCAGCAAAAAAATGGCAATAACTCCATCTTATAATATAGAACTGAAGTAAGGATGAGGCTCTTAGAACATAATTATTGTCAGTCTATGCACTTTGCAGAGAAGAGGGGCAAAGAAATTTCTAACAGGTAAGTAGTAAATACAGGTGACAAAATAATCTTACATACAACAACCCCAAAAGTATTATGGTTCTTGTCTTTGTGCAGATAAAACAGTGATATTTCAAGGGTTAATGCCGCGTCCACAGACGCGGGAAAGAAAGAGCCGGCTGTGGGACGGAGTTTATATGCTGTCTGTACTATAAAAAGAGCAGGCGTAATCTATGTTACAGCGGGCCCGACGCACTCCGCGCCAGAGCTCCAGAATGTACCTACGCTGGGCATCCTCATATATGAGGCCAGCTAGTAGGAAAAACGCGCACGCTTGTGACGACGCTATTATTTATTCTGTGGTAATACGGACTCTCGCGGCGCTGCTTAAGGTGCATTTTGTTTTAATACGAGCACAGTGACAAACGGTAGGCTATTAATAGCCAGGGTCACATTCGACGCGTTCAAAGTAGTTTGAACGTTAGTGGCGTGGTAGCTAGAATTAAATTCGCACGTTTGCTATCAGAGAGTGCGCCTTCTGTACCTAGTACTATTATTGATTCTGTGGTTACAGCTGCATATATACTAGGATTCTGTTCTGCAGCCCGCACTTTCCCGCGCCTGTGGGTTTGCTCCTTTACTTTCAACTACTTTCAAGTTTGTACCAAATTAAACTGCTGGAGTATGGTTTCTAAAATATTGTGTTTATATTTGCAGGGAAGCAAGGACAACATGTCGATTGTGCTGGTGGTCTTCCCCGCTGCGCCGAAGCCGGACCCTGAGGCCATCCGTGCAGATCGCGAGCTAGATGTCACTCTGCGCCAACGCCTTACAGGTTGCTCCTCTTTCTACCACTCTTTCTTGCATGCGTGCCAATGCCGACACACACCCAGACATCGATACAGGCATAGACAACACACACACTCACACGAACTCACATACCTGCCTACACATAGTTCCAGTAATATGGAGTCTAGTCGGAGTGCCAATGAGTCTAGGGGTTAAAATTTAAATCTAGTCAGATGTTGAAGAGGTTCTGTACTATTCTGATGTTCAGGAGAAATCATCTCTTAAGAATTTATTTTGACAGTGCTTCATTATGTGAAGATTTTAAGCTTCGCTTTGGTGGTTACAAGAGTATACTCCTAGAACTTCCCAGAATAGGTCATTTTTTATCTCATATCATAAACTATGTAATTTCACTTAAATTTATTCAATGGATTTATGGAATCGTTAAATAACTAAGCATTTTTAATTGAGTTTATAGTTTTATAGATAAAATGTCGATTATTGTGCCTTATTCCCAGCAAATTAGCTGTTTGTTAATTGGCTTAAAACTTTACTTGACTGTTAATCTTATACCCAAGTTTAGGCGCGCAAATTTAAAAATTATATTTTTTTATATTGAGGCACCTCAATCAGTTACTAAAGTGAAAAATATTCTGAGAGGTGCAAGGTTTTGGGTAATAAATTATTCAAATCTGTATGTATAACTAAAAAGTCGGTGAGGGTCGCGGGAAACCACTACTGGATGTCGACAGTGTAGCATCGGTCGTTGCGGAGATCTTTGGCGGAGGCACAACTGATTACGAGTGACTTGATGAGGCCTTTGTGAGTGTCGTACAGAAAGGACACTCAACCCCCGCGCTAAAATGAGTTCCCCGCCCGATATAGCGCTCCACGCCCCGCACCCCGCAGGCGCCGCGGGACTCTACCAGGGGTGTTTGGGGGTGTTTTACATAGCGCCTAGCGCTATTGACTTGTAGTTGATATTCAGTTGTTATTAAAAAAGAAATAGCTTGTCATAACGCGTTTTCAGTATGGAGTGACCGACCAGTGCCCCTGTTAGAGTCCCGCGGCGCCTGCGGGGTGCGGTGCGTGGGGGGCTAGGGCGGGCGGGGAACTCTTTTTCTATACGGGTTAGTACTATTATTTTCGTCTGTGTCCATACCATACCCAATAAACTTGCCATGGGGATTATTTCAACACCTGCATAGGCTGAATGTAGCAAACAATACCAAATATATGAAAATTATTAAATCATACACATTTTGTTATCAAAATTGTAGAAAATATAAAATTAGTAGTTATTCTCCCAGTGCAGCTACTTCTATTGTTAAACTTTTTATTCATAAAATATTAAAGTGTTCACTGTAAAATAAAAAATATTTCAGTATCTATTAGTACAATTAAAACAACGAATATTGCTACTTTAAAAGCAAAATACTTTATTAGTTAAGCTTGAAAATAAGGTACACTTGTGTACATACATAATATACACATTGGTACAATTTATTTAACTACTTACTATAGTTTGTTTATCTTAGCAGAGTTTACCAAATCTTATACCCAGATATTTCCATTCATAATACTTATATAATTATAATATAACTCAGTGACCTAACTAAGGCATACAATGCCTTTTCACTTACGTAATTTAAATGTTAAGTAATAGTACAAAAATATTACCAAATGAAAGTTTATTTTAATTATTATATTTGTTGATTTCATGTTACCATATTATTATAGTTATATTATTATCTTAGTATTACTTTTATCTTGCCATTTATGACCAAATCATCACTTATTTGTTACCATTAAATAAGATATTATCTATTTTTATGTTGTTAAATTACCTTTAGAAATAGGTATTTAAATTTAAAACTCTATTTACTTACTCATATTTTCACAGGGATCTTAAATTAACTTAGTGTATTAGAAATTAATATCATAAGACACCAAAACTTAGGGAATTAAGGAAAAATATGTACTTAAATTTACAATATAAATTGATTTACAAAAAGACTAAAACTTTTAAAATTATTGTATATTATACACATTGATAAAATGTCGTTTTATAGAGATAATTACTTATTTTATCTAATCTAGGTTAGGCATTCTTCCAAAATATATCATTGAATATAAAATTTATAGTTTATTTGTCATACAAGAGATACGTACATTGATATAATATTGTATTGTATATTATCTAAGACTTTATATCTATAAAATTATGAAGTCCTCGTGTTGTGAATCATTGTGAAAATTATTAGTAAAATTGTTGCAATTTATTAGAACAAGCACCTAAATTTTACAATCTATGTGATTCAACTATTTGTACCTTGCCTAAACTAAAATTTTTAAGTAATACTTTTTCAACATTAAATCATTTGAAAAATTTAACATGTTTCATTGCTTTAGTCCTGGCCCTTGCATATAAAAAAAGTTTTATTTTGTTTTCTTCTAAAAGGGTTAAAGCAATGAACGTGTATCTTGTGCCGCCTCTTGAGAGTGAGTGCGTCGACACAGGCTACACGCAAAGACTAAGTGCATATTACACGTCCCTAGAAATCAGACTATAACTACTGATCATCGCTCGTTCATTGCTAATTGCCGTCACAGTTGCAAAACAAACACCGCAATGTATCTCTAAATGAGCAGTAACTGCGGGGAAGTGTACCTAATAGAAGCTTTACGTCTAAGTGAAGCCCTCCTCTGTACTAATCCTATTGCCCTCTGCATTGATACACTGCACTATTGATATTTATTTATTACTATGCGCCAAACGCGTGCGCTATTCAGATAAGTTATAAATAATTTAAACTTTTTTATTTAGTTTTGTGTGGGATAATAGGCAATAAAATAAAAACTTTACGTCCAGATTTCTATCATATATATAGTCACTAGCTGTCCGACCGCGGCTACGCCCGCGTTGTTTTTTGACTTTCCCATATGATTATTTTCCAGGACTAAAAGTAGCCTATGTTACTCTCCATCCTTTCAACTAACTCTATGCGGAAAATCAAGTCGATTGGTTGCTTAGTTAGGGCGTGAAGGAAGGACAAACAAACACACTTTCTCATTTATACCTAATATTAGTATGGAGTATGGATTATTTATAGTCTATATATAAAACAACAAAATTATTTACCTACCAACGAAATAATAGTAATTGAAATCTCAGAAGTACCTTGACACTCGAAACTTGGCATAGATTATTTATTCTGTGGCATAGATAAGGTTACCAAGAAACCGCATACGTATAGATTATTTTTATAAATAAAACAGTCTACACATAAAATAATGTATAAGGAAACCAGAAATATTACCTAAACATTTTTATTGTCTAATAATAATATAAGTTAAATAAAACCATCAGCCCTTTATGAGTAGCAGCGTAAATTAAACGCGTCGGATCGTTACTAGATAATTCGTTTTATTTAATCTGTTTATGAATCATAAGATAATAATATTCCCCGCAAAAGCAGATATAGAAAGATTAGTAGGAGTTCCCTTCAGGTAACAATTCCTGTACCCGCCGGCGGGGGCACGGCCAAAATCAAAATAGTAATTAGAGACGGAGCCCATCAGGCGTCATCTCCTTCACGATGTTTTTCCGTATCAACGCGCTAGGCTTAGGAGGTACTACTATTTGGAATTCTGTGGCCTAGGTCCGAGGCTCCCTCGAGCCGCCTCTAGACGCGTTGGTGCATGACTACTCTGGGGTAGAGCCGTCCGCTCCCCACAAGTCAGGTGAAGCTTGGTTGGTCGTACGTTTACGACATGTTAGTTAGGTCAATAAAATAATACATTTAAAAACTAAAAAACACGCTTCCTGTCCGCCACCTTGGACGTCCGCCATATTGGATTTAAGTCACGTGACTTTTTTTTTCGTATTCCTGACAGCAAACCCTTTCATTTGATACCTATATCATGGGGGTGGATTTCAAACAGCCAGTTCGCCATCTTAGGGAGGCCGCCATATTAGAATGTAATGACGTTTCTTAGCTAGTCATGTATTGTCATCAGAACTCAGAGCGTGTGCAAAATTTCATCTTAATCGAAGATCGGGAAGTGGGTCAAATTAAGATTCCAAGATTTTTTTAGATACAATAATGGGAAAGCCGCCATAATTGGATTTGTAATGACATTTCTTAGCTAGTCATGTATTGTCATCATAACTCAGAGCGTGTGCAAAATTTCATCCTAATCGAAGACCGGGAAGTGGGTCAAATTAAGATTCCAAGATTTTTTTAGATACAATAATGGGGAGGCCGCCATATTTGATTTGTAATGACGTTTCTTAGCTAGTCATGTATTGTCATCATAACTCAGAGCGTGTGCAAAATTTCATTCTAATCGAAGACCGGGGGAGGTGGGTCAAATTAAGGTTCCAAGATTTTTTTAGATGCTATAATGGGGAGGCCGCCATATTGGATTTGTAATGACGTTTCTTAGCTAGTCATGTATTGTCATCAGAACTCAGAGCGTGTGCAAAATTTCATCCTAATCGAAGACCGGGAAGTGGGTCAAATTAAGATTCCAAGATTTTCTTACATACATAGTTACTTACAAGTGAAGCTAATATAAAGCGTGTAAAAATGAGTGTACAAATATAAACGATAATCTCGTAGATTTCAATACTGAAACTGAGGGTATAACCTAGTGAAATTGTTTTTTTTTAAATAATATTTCATACATGGGTTTCCTGCTACCGCGCGGCGCGCGTATCTATATTTATTTATATATTGTAAAGTCTAGGTATTCATTAATTGCAGGTAATAATATCTACAAATAAATTTAAATAAGTCTCATTTATCAAATAGAATCAGTAAGGTCTTTCTACATGACCTCATCATTATACATCATACGTAGGTACTTAAGCGCATCGATAAATCTTTTTCTACAATAAAATTATAGCCTTATAAAAAGGTATAAAACAGTAGGTACCTATGTTATTTAGCTAGAAGTACGCAAAAAATACGTAAGTTAACTTTCCTAAATATTTAAACATCTCGTTACGAATAAGATCGTTAGCATAGCTGGGTTTAGCTAGTGGTTTATAGGGTGATAGTTTTAATTTCTGTATGAACGGCACGATTAAGGCTCTCTACACAGAAGCTAACCGAAGCGCGTGAGAATTGAACAATCACAATATATCAGCTGTGTATTGCGAGCAATGTAGGTAATCTGCACTCTAAGCTATTGGAATACTTAACGGACCAGTTTCACTGACCTAAAATTTACAATTAAACACATCGCATCCGCTGCTGTAGTCTCTCCCGCATCACGGTACTGTAGGATTGCTGAACCTGAATAGGATTTCCATAATCACCGCGGCGGCGGCGGCGCGTATGTCACGTGGGACAACTCCACATGCACGAAAAGTCCAAAGTATAAATTTAATAACGGCACACAACTTTACTTGCGGATTGACGATTGAGCGTGTAGGGAAAATAATACATTTTACTACAATTTTTTCGTGCGAGCGAGCGCATTTGTACAGTAGCCAGCACATGCGTTTGGACATTCACACTATGAAATTCACCCCTACCGCTACGGAATACGGGCGCTCTCAAGGTCATAATGTCCAGCCGCATGTGCTGGCTACTGTACAATATGACTTCATTGTACGTATATCTTCAAGTTGTTTGCCGCTAAATATAAAGTATTGTATTATTTTCCCCCGCAGATATTCTTCACATTCGCCGTTTCAGCGTACGCGACACGCGTAGCGATCTATAGTGTCGTGTCGTGTTCGTGTGATAAGCACTTGTGTTTACCTCGTATAGCTGGATGTTGTATATTAAATATCAGCTCCCTGACACTCATAGTACAAGCTCTGCCTAGTTTGGGGTCAGATGGCCATTAAAAAAACATCATATTTTGACGATTTTTTTCTGGTGTTACAGCTCTGATCGAGAGGAGTGCAGGTAGTGAGGAGCGCGAAGACGGTGCCTGCCACTTCTCGTGGGTGCTGAAGCAGTTGGTACAGGAGAACATCCCAGGGTTACCCCCGGGAGGCGGGCTGGCAGCCAAGTGAGTATCATTCCACAGAAGAAACTAATTAAGGCTGGAGCAGACCAGTTGCTAATGCGTAGACGTATACGTATTACGTACACCACTGAGTTGTAATGTATTAAATAATAATTTATAATGTAAAAATATTCTGAAAAGATGCAACGCATGTGGAGTTTCTTCCGGCGAATTCTTCTCCACAGAAGATAGCCAAATTTCTGAACTCGCCACAAAAGAATATCTAACAGACTTAATTAAATGATGTAAATATCCTAAAGTTGAAAATAAATACTTTGACTTTTTGACTTTGGAATTGTATGAGGCAGGACACTGACGCGTCTTACGCGCATAGACGTGCTTAGCCTCTATTCTGCTGGAAGAGAAAGTTTTATTATTGTAACGTATTACAAACTTCGGAGCTTCGGTTTCTTTGGATAGCGGTAGGTACAGTCATTATAGCGGTCGTATTATACGTCATGTCATTATGCCTCCTTTTGCGCGAGTCCCGTTGTAAATAGTTAATCTGGCATTGACTGTAAATTGGCAAAAGAGTGATGAGAGCTCTGAGGGAACCTTCAAGTCCTAGCGACTTGATAAATATGTTGTTTGTCTTGTTTGAAAGCAAAAATTAGAAATACAATTGAACAATAAAAATAACATACGAATGCTATTACCTATAATCTCGAAAAAGAATGTAAACATCCCCGTATGAAGCGTTAAGGCTATTTTTCTTTATCTGGCAGTCATTCAAATACTTATTTATTTATATAAGTACATCAACATCGAATATATTGTTCGTTCATTGACAGTATTGATTATTATAACTTAGGTAATATAAACGACAATTACAGATGTACACAACATTCACAACTAAAGCGCTAAAATAGAGTTTAAATATTCAATAGTTATATCTGTAAGTGAGATTAATGGTATTAATTAGGAAATCGCTCATTAAGGTCTGTATTCACTTTGATGAGTGCAAGTGATTAGTAATTGCGAGTGATTAGCACAGGTGTTTAGTGCGAGTAGTATCCAATTCTGTCCAATTTTGTTGTTTAACTCGCAATTACTAATCACCTGCACTCGCACTAATCAAAGAGAATACAGGCCTTTTGTGTTCCGCCCCAGCCGAATGTGATATGCTAAAGCTACACTTGTATTTATTCCAGGCAAGCGTTATTGGACAAAATCTACAGGGAGTTCTTCCCGGAACACGCAGATAGCTCCGACAACTTCGACTGCCAGGCCGAACTCTCAGAGGCCTTCCAGGGGAACTGAGACATTTGTGACACATAACACCCTTCCCCCCGCATGTAACTACACCTCACTTGTAAACACAGAATGGGACAAGACTTATTATAATCTGTGTACTTATTCGACCACCTTATTTTACAGCTATGGAAGTCTATGGCACTTGAATTGAGTCTTATAATATAACATGCATAGAAACAACTTAGGGACATGTTAACGATTTCGACTGCAGTATATATCCTTGTTTTAATGTCGTTTTGACGAGAAGACGAGAAGCTGGCCGGGCCAAAATATAGTTCTTTAAAATATGACTCAATTCAAACAGATTTAATTTGCCTTGTCTAACATTCAAATGCGTTCCGAAGGTATGCAAGGGATTGAAATTTTTCTCAATTTTTTATGTTTTCCAGCGATTGTATACTTTCGGAGCGTTGTTCTTTAATAACTATCCTATATGTATACCATATTTGAAGTATGTACGTACCCCATTGTTTGAATCATCAGCCATTTATTTTTTACAAATCTTTAATCATTTTGAATAATGAGCTTTTAGTCGAAACATCGTGCGGGGGTAAACGTACGAATTTGTTCTAACAGTAGAACACAGAGTCGTAGTACAAATCGAACGGAATTATAATCACATTAGTCTTCGATTGGAAGCTGGCAGAGATATTTTTGTAAATAAAAATACGTGAAGTCGTAGAGGTAGTGTGGTTGTAGTTGCGTTCGGTCGAGATGTCGCGGTTTGATATGCTTTGTACAAAATCCCGCAGTAATCGAAGTATGAAGTCGCGACCGCTGTCGAGTGACAGAGATCACGTGACAACTATGTTTTACAGAAACAGACAAATGATGTTGTAAAATGTTTACAACACCTGTTTGATGTGTGTTTTCTGTGAAATAATTTCAGTCACTCGGCGTTTTTACTTTTTTTTATATATAGTTAGTGGTTGTCGGTATTTAGCGTTAAGTGCTCGCGAATGTGAGGTAGAGGACGTCGTAGAGTAATGTTTGAAGCAAAAGTCAGTAAGCTTCGGTCCTGCGGCCGTCTGTTTACTGCGAGCCTTTAGCTCTTACTCCGGCGTTCACAAGCTCGTGAACGACTAACAATAAACACTTCCACTTTGTTCACGCAAAATACGTGCGAACTTCGATGAACGTAAATGTTCAGTAAGGTTTAAAATCGCGTATGGGACGCCGGCGTGCGAGCTCGCTGATACCGACACATTGTATAGCAGCAGTACACTAGATTTTCGGCCGCAGTACATTTTATTTCTAGATAGATTTTGTTTTCATGTTACATTATTGGCCATTCATAAATGTCATAATATTAGATGTGTAATATAGAGATTCAAATAAAGTACTATAAATGAATACAAAATTCATCTACATAATAGTAATTAATAACTGACAGAGGTTTTCGTTATGTGCCGTCTTTTTATATTTGTTTGTTCAATTAGGCCAGTCACTTTTAGTCTCGTGTTTATTATATATATCGAATGTTGAACTTTATTTCCGGTACAATAATAATTCATATCAAATTGGAGCCTAAAATATTAATAGGACTCATTTTTAATATGCCTAGTTCCTTTTTGTACATATTTTCTATATTTCACGTACACAGCCCTTATCCAAAACGTTAGTTAGTCATCAATTTATCATATTGATTTAGTGTAGCGTATATAAAAGATTCTTAAATTGGGATATGGATTTTTGGGGTCCTTATTATTAGTTATTCTTATTCTCCGACAAATGTTTTATGTACTTCATTTTCTGTTTATTTGTTATTAAATTTTAAGTATAATTGGCGCTTAATTTTTTTCTTACGCATAATTCTTTTGTCCATTGTCCAATTGAAAATTTGGAATGGAATCGCTTCGTACTTAGTTAAAACAAATCTATATTGTTTGGCACTTGTGATGGTTACAAACAAAATATAAAATGTTGTGGATTTGCTTGAAACCCACTACTTATATCATTTTAAACTATTTCCTTTTTAATTTACAAAGAGATTATGTATTGCTTTTCTTCTTGTAAATAAAAGATAATAAAATGAGATACTTTTGTACCTGTTTGAGCGAATTAGTGTGTTTTTGAAGAAGGTTGGGACTTGCCGGGCAAACATACCTATTAATGCTAAATCTTTGACCGAGTCACAATTTGTTCATGTTGATGTTTTGTTTAAAATGTTCATGAACATTTTTTTGTTGTTGTGCAAACGCGTTGTACTAATTGAATTATTATAGCTGTTAGATATGCGAGCCCGTGTAAGTAACGCCCGATTCTAAATTGTAAAATAGATTGTACTGAACAAAATTGCACTTGTCGATTTCTAGGTTGAAGCAGTTGATGTCAGTACCCGCTGTATTGTCGTTCGTAGCTAGCCCGTAGTTCCACCAGTGTGTCACACGCCACACAGCTGTATTATACGCGCCTAGATGTCTTAGCAGGCAGGAACTGTATTTTCGATATTTTCGCCAGCCATTTGATTAATTAAAACTCATATAAATTTGGTTTATACAGTTCTTCAATCAGCCCATTGTCGCATTGGTTTTGTTCGGTTTCAACAATAGTTTTCACATTGATGTCCGGTTATGTGAGTACTAGTGCTATTTTAGGTTATTTTAATTGAATTTATATTTGTTTTATCTCTTGCGAGTTAATTAGACCAAATATTTCTGGCAGTGGGTTTTGAATTGAAGTATTTTTATATCCATCGGAGGTGAATAATGTAGATTTAACGTATGGTTGTTTTTTTATTATTATTATTTCGCTTTCTGACGAAAGTCTTCGTTGTCTTACGGAGTGTGTCTCGTTATTATCTAGTAGACGCTTGAACAATAAATAAATACCTGTACCTTTACACGATATTGTTTGATTTAGTAGCCTAATAAATCCCACTATTATTTAGTTAGGAGTCGAATTTTATGTAAAAATAATATAGAGCAGCAGAGCAGGTGCCCTATTAGAGAGGATATTAGAATCGGCTTAAAGTTCTGGGTTCGAATCCCGGTGGGGCGCCCACAGATTTCGCATTCTAATGGGCTTTATAAAATTAAAACACAGGAAAATAGCGGCTGGGATGGGTCACGCACTTCACGGCAGTGTTGGGCGTAATTAATTACTTTTGTAATTGAAATTACAAGTAATTGAATTACTGTAGTTGTTCCCACGCTCTCAAATTACTGTAGTTGAATTACTGTAATTGGTAATTCAATTACTCAATTACTTTTCAATTACTTTTCCGTGCAATAGAGCAGATGAGCTAAAATAAAATAAAATAAAGTAAAGTAAAGTAAAATAAAATAAAATATTATTATTATTATTTTATTTTATTTTATTTTATTTTATTTTATTTTATTTTATTTTATTTAATTTTATTTAATTTAATTTTATTTTATTTTATTTAATTTTATTTTATTTAATTTTATTTTATTTTATTTTATTTTATTTTATTTTATTTTATTTTATTTTATTTTATTTTATTTTATTTTATTTTATTTTATTTTATTTCATCTGCTCTATTGCACGGAAAAGTAATTGAAAAGTAATTGAGTAATTGAATTACCAATTACAGTAATTCAACTACAGTAATTTGAGAGCGTGGGAACAACTACAGTAATTCAATTACTTGTAATTCAATTACTTGTAATTTCAATTACAAAAGTAATTAATTACGCCCAACACTGCTTCACGGGGGGTGCTCCCAAATTTTATTTCAATTTTCCCGCATGGATTGACTTTTACTTTGCGTTTTGATTAGATTTTAATCCGGGCCTACACTACACTACAGGAGCTAAGTGGCGCCCCCACTCTTTAAAAAATAATAACTCGAAAAATAATCAAAATTTAAAAAATCTAAAACGGCGAAGAAAGATCTAGACGGTGTTCTGTAGGATATATAGAAGTCATTAACTTTATTCATGTTTATTGTATTTCGTATTTTTTGAGTTACCTATTATTTTTAAAGAGTGGCGCCATCTATCTAGCACCTTTAGTACCCTGTAGACTTCTTAAAATTTGTCTATGGTTCAATCAGGGTGGGAGGAGGGAGGGAAGGCTGTTTTTTTTTCTGTACACTTCCTTCCGTATGTATGACGTATTCACTTACGTCACGGACACAAAGGCAGTGTTGCCGTGTATACGGATTTGTCCGTATTTATACAGATTTTGGAAGTCCAATAAGGAATGTTACTAAGTATGTAAAATCACTTGAAACTTTGTTACAGTAGAGCTTTTATATATACAGATACACTAGTTTTTGTTTCATTAAAAAATATCAAGTAGTTTTGATTTTATATGCATTCAAAGTTCCCATAAATATCGAGTCCCGCTGACAGTCACGTGACCGCGTGTGACGTCACATAGCAACACTCCGCTCCGCAGTAGTTTACTCGCGCAGTGTTTTGCTTTATTTAATCGCTTCCAGTTGTATGAATTGAATTAATAATAGATGAAGGGTTCGAAAATGGACAATCAAATAATCTACCTAAAATAGAAGGACTTGGTTGCTCATTATTTAGCGACAATAGTGATTTCTTTGCCGTCGAAAGGCGAGGAGTAAAAATGCAAAGGTAAGTTAAGTTAAACTTTTTATAATATAACTCTCGAAAATAGATATTAATATCTGTTCTATGTATTCTTTTATTGAAGTACCTAAAATACCCAAGTATTTCATTTCGTAATGCCACTAGCTATAGCTAGAAGTAGGTATCAGAGACCTTAGGTTTTAGGTAATATAAAAATAATAAAACAAAATATACTTTATTGCACAGAACAAAAACAAATACACTAACAATACTCAAAAAGGGAGAAGGCAAGTGGCAGCCTTATCGCTCTAAGCGATTTCTTCCAGGCAACCATTAGGTCTTAAAACCGAAAACTACTAATCCCTACTTAATATTACAAATGCGAAAGTAACTCTGTCTGTCTGTCTGTTACGCAGATAGAATAGACCTTGGAGACGGACATAGGCTACTTTTTATCGCGGGAAAACAACTGATTCCCACGGGAAAGATTCGGGCGGAGTCGTGAGGCGGAAACTTGATATCTACGAGCTATCTGACCTTGGGGTTTGATAGAATAGACCTTGGAGATGGATATAGGCTACCTTTTACCGTGGGAAAATCCCTCACTCCCACGGGAAAAAGGTCACCGCGAGTAGAAAGTTTTGATAAAACCTGGTACACAGATATAATAGACCCTAGGGATATGTATAGGCTACATTTTACCGCGGGAAAATACTTTAATCCCACGGGAAAAATAGTAGTACAGGTGAAAAGTTTTGATAAAGATTGGTACAGAGATAAAATAGACCTTGGAGTAGGATATAGATTATCTCTTACCGCGGGAAAATACCTTATTCCCACGGGTAAATGGGAGGTCTGGCAGAAAGTTTTAGTGAAACTTGGTACAGAGATACAAAATATTTTAGGGGGGATAAAGGCTATTATACCGTGGGAAAATATCTCATTCCCACGGGAAATATACCTAGTAGCGCGGCGGGAATTTTTGATGATACTTGGTACAGATATAGAATAGATCTCGGGGGGATGGATTAAGTCTACCTAATACTAGTAGCGCGCGCGGCTACTTTTTCAGGCTAGAAATCATCTCATTCCTACGGGAAAAGTCGAAATCCAACGCGGGCGTAGCCACGGGCGGGCAGCTAGTAGGTACATAAAAAGGTAATCACACTTATACTTAAGTCAAAATGATCTTCACAACAATAAACTGTGCTTCGTTTTCTAACAGGATCTGATCTCTTCATAGCTTGTAATCATTTACTTCGTATTTTGACATCCATTGGAACGACAAAAAATAACTTTTCCGGCGCATTGATAGCCGTATTTGTACATTTTGGCACAACACATGATTTTATGGTATTTGGATTGTTAATTTTTTTTTAATTCAGAAATCCAAGTACAAAATACCTAATAACGCAAGGCAGCCGTACGGAAGAGCGGGAACGGACTGAGCGAGCGTTGCCTTATGACGTCACGCGCTTGAACGCGGAATTTCGTCGCGCGCTCACTTTAAACTTCTCTATCTTGGAAACAAATTGACGTATCGAAATAATTCTTTCACTAGTATTTTTTATTTTGAACGGAGAATTTATAAAGCTAACATTCAAAATTAGTGAACATTCTCTATTGATGTTTACGAATATTTATTTATGTTAACAACACAGAGCATATTCCGATATATTATTCATAGTAATAGTTATTAATCATAGTTCATATCTATCTGATCGAATCGGAACAATAATTTTTAATACTAATACTACATAAGGCCAGGCCTCCGTCACTTCATGTACTTGCGCGCTATAGGTGTAGCGCGCACCGCTCGGCCGGGCGGCGGCGGTAGGAACTACCTACCGCCGCCTTTTGCGGACCAATTCCCCATTCCCTAAACGTGTTAGTGAGTGGAGCAATACGCGAGAGAGAGAGATGCAGCATTTTGATATTCTGTGATAAAGCTTTGACTTAAAAATTTATTTAGACATATTAAAAATTATCTATAAATAAAGATATACATAAATAATCAAAGTTTCATTTTTTACGCATTTCATAAGGAATTTCATCCAAAATGCATACGGTTTTTTTCACGGAATATATAAGACTAGAGGAAGTGACATACTAGTAATTTTGTAGGGAAACCAGTGTCGCCAAACTCACACGTTGAAGGTAAATCTTACATCATACACAGACTAACGCTTGACTAATCCGAATTGATGCTATTCTTCAAAACTAAAACATAACAAGTGCGTCATATGATACTGTAAATTTCATCTAAAATCCTACACAATAAAACTTGTTTCTATTTGTTTTCAAACTTAGTTCGTGATTGCTTCAAGTGGTTTTACACTGGTCTCCTAGATGGAGCGTAGTATAAGATGTATGCGAATATAACTTTATTAGTGGTAATTAGAAAATAGTTTTCTCGAATTTACTTTATAGCGTTGGTATAAGGTTGGTTTTAGTTTCATTTTAGTAACTAACGCTCAGAGTAATTCGTCAAATACAAATTTATTAAAATATATTGAAATATTGGCTTAACGATGGTATAACTTTCCTCCTCATTTTAAGTTTATTGTCTGATTGTTATTTCTGCACTCAACAATGGCAAAATAAGGCATTATGACACTGTTTAGCGACTTTCGTTTTGCTCGACGACACGACCGATCACTACGCGCGTTGCGCAGAATGGCGCCGAATGTTTGCGGAACTCCGCAAACTTTAGGTACACCCACCCTGCCCACATGCCACTTCTCTAGTGTTATATATTCCGTGGTTTTTTTCAATGAAAATGTGGATTTCACGCCCTCACAATATGGCAACACCGCACAAGGATACGGCTGAAAGGACTTGGATCCAGGCCAGAAAAAAAAAAATAAAAAAAAAAAGGTGGGTGGACTCTGGAACTGTCACTGTCAGTCAGTCAGTCAGTCAGTCATGTCGTCATGTCAAATATGATTGATTACCAAATTGAATTGTTCAAAAATACCAAAAATGAATGGTAACATGTGTTTCTCAGCTACAATTCTTGATAATAAAACAAAATAGGTATTTGAATATTTTGC
Organism: Teleiodes luculella; assembly: GCA_948473455.1. NCBI lineage: Eukaryota > Metazoa > Arthropoda > Insecta > Lepidoptera > Gelechiidae > Teleiodes > Teleiodes luculella. The sequence goes on from OX419602.1 coordinate 9,938,125, forward strand.
GTATTTCTCATTCACCGCCTCTACCTTTTCTTCTGAAAGGGTTAAAACTTTTTAGGAACATAAACCCAATACTCAGTGCGGTGAAGAGGTAAGATCACGTTTGTTGTGGCTTTTGTGCGATATTTTGGTTATTGATTAGATAAGGAGTAATTTTTATCTCTTTGAGCGATAGCATAAGTGGGTGTTGATGTAAAGTTAGTCGGCGGGGGCGCCGCGGCAAATGCAGTTCGTCCTTGATAGGTACAAATTAATTGCCTTCGATTGAGTGAATTTGAGTGGTGTTGTCGACTCGGCGCGTTCTGCTACGTGACGACGCGACCGTCTCATCCTTTGTGTTCTGTCGCGGCGGACGTAACTTACCACCAAAACTAACTTCAACGTGTTTTGCATTTGACCCACTTGTATCAGCTTTATGTAATATGATACGAGCGATGTGAGAGTGTGCGTGATATTTACAAATGTAAGTTTAAGTAACGTGTATCTTTTCGCGTGTCGCAGGTTTGGTTTGAGAGCAACAGTCATGTTTTGCTGAGGTCGTCGCCCTAGTCGCCTTTACTACCATTCCAATAAAAAAAATCGTAAAAAAAGACAAAAAATGGCAAGATATTTTGAAAATACCACCACTTTCAACTACAGCTGGGATCAAGTAGCCAGTGGGTATTGGAAGAGGTACCCAAATCCACAAAGGTAAATCTTAATTTACTTTACTGCTGTTGAATAAATTGATTGGCTGTAATACACTATGTAACAAGAGAATTATACTGATTAATATTCATAAGATTGTAATTCCAACATGTAGTTTACAAAACAAGGTGGTTACTGTGGTTATCTAATAATCTTGTATTAAATTAAAAACTACTATAAAAAAAAAACTGTTGAGTTTACCCAACAATTAATTTACCTTGATGTTGATCTAACATTGATGGAATGACCATGACATTATTAAATAGTTTTGATAAGTAATTTATTCATGCCAAGCGAACATGATCCACTCCTCTGTGATTTTTATTATTTATTTAAAAAGCAAATTCTAATAAGACTAATCAACTTGTGATCTAGTATTGTATGTAAAGTAAAATTTTGTTTGTCATACATTGAGAGAAACTAGTTTATTTATTTTATGTGCATCCTTGCATTTTTAAATTATGAACACAAAATCACATTTCCTATTTTGTAAGTCTAAAAGTAACTTATTTTTTCTCTGTAAATATTAATTAATATAAGTGTTTTGTACATTTTA
>OX419602.1:9939564-10042348 GCA_948473455.1 Teleiodes luculella
AAACAAAAAAGTTCAAAATGGCGGCCATTTTTTGCAATTCTCATGTCAGATTCGTCATCGGAGTCCACTGGGGACCCCAGATATCGATTTTGGAAACAATCGGACCAGAAACAAAAAAGTTCAAAATGGCGGCCATTTTTTGCAATTCAGACGTCAGATTCGTCATTGGAGTCCACTGGGGACCCCAGATATCGATTATGGAAGCAATCGGACCAGAAACAAAAAAGTTCAAAATGGCGGCCATTTTTTTCAATTTTGATGTCAGATTCGTCATCGGAGTCCACTGGGGACCCTAGATATCGATTTTGGAAGCAATCGGACCAGAAACAAAAAAGTTCAAAATGGCGGCCATTTTTTTTAATTCTCATGTCAGATTCGTCATCGGAGTCCACTGGGGACCCCAGATATCGATTTTGGAAGCAATCGGACCAGAAACAAAAAAGTTCAAAATGGCGGCCATTTTTTGCAATTCAGACGTCAGATTCGTCATTGGAGTCCACTGGGGACCCCAGATATCGATTTTGGAAGCAATCGGACCAGAAACAAAAAAGTTCAAAATGGCGGCCATTTTTTCCAATTTTGATGTCAGATTCGTCATCGGAGTCCACTGGGGACCCCAGATATCGATTTTGGAAGCAATCGGACCAGAAACAAAAAAGTTCAAAATGGCGGCCATTTTATGCAATTCATATTATTATGTCAGATTCGTCATTGGAGTCCACTGGGGACCCCAGATATCGATTTTGGAAGCAATCGGACCAGAAACAAAAAAGTTCAAAATGGCGGCCATTTTTTGAAAATCAGATGTCAGATTCGTCATTGGAGTCCACTGGGGACCCCAGATATCGATTTTGAAAGCAATCGGACCAGAAACAAAAAAAATCTATATCTACCACGAGATTTCGTATAAACTAAAAAAAAACTAAACCCAAGCCATCGATAAACCAATTATCGATATTGGCAACACTAGTCTATTCCCTCGCCCCCCCTCTGCCCGCTCCACCCGACCGGCAGAATTCTGCCGGTCATAACGTGTGTGAGCCGGCAGACGACTGAAAATTTGAGTCCGTGTGAATGAAACAGGGGTTTTGTATGAAACCGAACGCGGCAGAATTTGCGCGACCGAATTTCTGCCGCTCACGACTCACAAAATTACGCTCGTGTGGCCTCACCCTTAATTTACCTTGATGTTGATCTAACATTGATGGAATGACCATGACATTATTAAATACTTTTGATAAGTAATTTATTCATGCCAAGCGAACATGATCCACTCCTCTGTGATTTTTATTATTTATTTAAAAAGCAAATTCTAATATTAATCAACTTGTGATCTAGTATTGTATGTGAAGTAAAATTTTGTTTGTCATACATTGACAGAAACTAGTTTATTTATTTTATGTGCATCCTTGCATTTTTAAATTATGAACACAAAATCACATTTCCTATTATGTAAGTCTAATGCCCGTTTTCACTAACCTTGTCGTAGGTTTTCCCTAGTTAACAGAAAACTAAGCTAAACAAAGCTTTTAAAAAAAAATGGTTTGCACTAACAGTTTTCACTTAAATGTTTCGTAAATTTGGCGGTACCTAGCTAAGTAAACGAACAAACTCTATGGTTTCATTGTTTTCCAAAACACGCAAAGTAATGTAGAGTAGTACAATAGTAGACTGCACTTATATTATAGTATAGGTATAGATTTTGTTTTATTTATTTTTCGAATAAAAAGTACCGTACAACGGAACGTATTTTCAAACACCAATCAGCGTTCAGCATTATTTTCATACAAACTGAACTGACAGCGCGGTGAGCGCGGTAACGCTCCAGCTTGTTCATAAATATTGAATTGAATTATTATTGTTTTATGAAAAAAGGGAGATATTACTATACCAATACCTAATATTGTGTTGTGTTTTTTTACAAACATTATAAATAAAGACAATGGATGGTCCGATTACCTACAAGAATTGTGCTGCTTCGAAAGGTAAACAATTAGGTACGGTTATTTTCGTTTTGCATTTTTTTTGTCTACAAACCACATAATTTTATTGTTGGATGTATGTGAGCGTGCTACTGCTTTATAATAGGCTTGAATATTATGTATATATGATCCAAAGAGCCACGTTTACATCAAATTATTATGTTACTGGAAGAAAATCTATTGCAATCGAAGTGCCAAATCCGTGTGCCAAATCGTGTAGAAAAGCCGAAGAAATTGGTGATATTTCAGTAACTAGCAGTTATTCTCAATTATTGTACGAGTACGAGAAAGGATTGTATGATGCGGGCAAAGCTGTATCCGCTGACAGCTAGTTTCAAATAATTATGCAATAAAAATACAGACTGTAAATTGGTTATAAAGCAATAAAAAAATATACACAAAGGCACTTTATATTCTTAGAACATAATGTATATAAGCATTTTTTGTATTTTGGCAGGTATGCAGCTTTACATTGTAAAACAAAAGATCACATCTCAATAATGGGATATCAATTCAAACTATTACATCTGGTGCCATTGAAAGAGGGAACAATCTAATAATGGAAGTAATAAGCCATAAAAAAGGTATGATCATGATGTCTTTGTTTTATTGACATAATATTAACTTATCGAAACAAAAAGTTGATTCAGGCTTTTGTAGTAATTAAGTATTTTTATGCATTTCAGGTTAAAAATTAAGAGGCAGAACTGGTCATAAATATGCAGATTATACTAGAAAGATTATACTATTTTTGGAGCTACACCAGATGGACTTATTAGAGCATATACCATGGAAGTAAAAATGAAGTGAAATGATAATTCAATTTCTTGTACAGCACCAGCATTGTATTATTGTATGTTATAGATTATAAAAATAAAAGAAATATAATTATAATTAAGTTTGTTATTTTCTTTTAAAACATTACATAAAAGTTTAACCAGGCTATAAACTTTCCATTCAATATTTAATCTCATATTATATTATATTTCTTAGTATAACAGTTATAATATTTATAATATTAGTTATGTTATAATATTATAAACTAAATAAGAAATATAATATATAAAATGAAATATTGAATGGAAAGTACTTATATATTTGTTTGTATGTTTGCATTGAATACAAAGATAGAATAGACCTCGGCAAAGGAGATAGGTAGGCTACCTTTTACCGCGGGAAAATTATTTATTCCCAGGAGAAAAACTGTTTGCAAGGTCTGCCTATTGCTAAACAAATAGGTATATTTCAAACAGTTGTGCTGACACTTCGGCGGCTGATGAGCATACTGCTTCTTTCTTTGTTCATTTCATTTAACTAGCTTTTTGCCCCACGCCTTCGCCCGCGCCGGCAATTTTTCTCGTGGAATGTGTGATCTTCCCGCAGTAAATGATAGCATGTGTTATTTAAATGTATAAGCTAAATGATTGTAAAGTTTCGTTAAAATCAATTCAGTAGGTAGTTTTTGCGTGAAAGAGTAACAAACATCCATACATCCTCACAAACTTTCGAGTTTATAATATTAGTAGGATATAAAAGAAATTAATGGGAAGTTGTGAAATGTATTAATTACGAAGAAGTTAATCAAGTTGACCTTAAAAAATGAAAAAATAACGATAAATATGTATAAATATTACCGTAAATATACATAACCTCAATTTATTTGCAATGACAAATAATCCACAGAATAAAAAAACACAACATAGGTCGTTTCGTAAGCTCTAGGCGCTGTCAAATCGGCCTCCTAAAGATAAGGATAACTTAAGCAGGTTTAAGAATAACTTAATGTTAGTGAAAATGAAATTTGGACTAAAAGTTTCCTAAATACGTTAGGCATCAATTTAGGAAATTCTCAATGTTAGTGAAAACGGGCATAAGAGTAACTTAATGTTTTCTGTAAATATTAATTAGTATGTGTTTTGTATATTTTAGTCAACATGTACTGTCAGAAGATACATATAGTAGACAAGTTAAAGATGGTTGCCTCTTCACTAAGCGACTACTCACAAAGACAAATAGAGTCCCAAAATGGGGAGAAAGGTATGTAACATTTTACTCTTATGTATTAAACACATAGGTATATATTTTTACATCCCATTGTATAAGTAAACCAGGAAAAAAAAACATAAATAAGCTAAGCAAATTACCTTTCTGCCAAGTTTACTAATCCAATGTGAAGTCTTCTGTAATTTGTACATTTCTTTGTAAAAGAACAATGCACTGTTTCTGATAAAAACAATAGTAAAGCGTTTCGCGTCACATAATTTACTGGTCAACTTATAAACAAATCAATAGGCTTTTTTTACATGATTGAGAGATTTTTTTAAGTCATTTAATGTTTTGTTTTTTGTGCTAATATCAAGATTCTGCTGCACTTGCGTTTTTATCAAAATTTTCTCATACCTGCGCTATTATGAACCTATATTCTCATCAATCAGCACACTTTTCTTATCAGTAATGTAATGTTATTTTTGCAACAAATTATGAGATTGCTAAAATATTGATGATAGTGATGATGATAAATAACGAAAATGAGCTTTAATCATGCTTGCTACTCATCCATCAGATTATTATGTCCTAAAATTTTTTTCATTAATAAAAGTCATTCTATAATTGTTAAAAAGAATGCCTGAGGCATATATAAGTGCCTCAGGCATGGTTGAAACGCATTGTGTCATTGTGTCCAAAGTGTATAGGGCAAAAAATTATCATGAGCAATCTCAGTATTTAAAACTTCTGGCTTTAAAATGGCCGTGATTCACAGATTATTTATGAATATTGAATTAAATTTCATATAATTATTTAATTTTCAGGTTCTTTAATGCGAAATCAGTGAAAATTATCGAAGAAAGCATTGTTGACCCTGAGAAGAAACTCCTTGTCACATACACAAGAAACTTAGGGTACACCAAGGTTATGGTGAGTTCTAATTATGGAAATATATTACCATAATAATTTTTATTTAGATGAAACTAAATATTTGCTCCATATTAATATTATAAATTTGAAGATCTCTGTTTGATGCGATAAAAATTAAAGAGAGATAGGCCCAGCGCACACCAGGAGAGGCGCGGCGAAGATACTGAGAACGTATCAATTAAAACTAAACCTTAAATATTTTGACATACGGCGCCGCGCGCGGTCTCGCGCCGGCTCTCGTGGCAGCTTCGACGCGCCGCGCGCTACTCGATTTTGGCATGCCGTTTTCAACCGTATGTCAAAATTTTTAAGGTTTAGTTTTAATTGATACGTTCTCAGTATCTTCGCCGCGCCTCTCCTGGTGTGCGCTGGGCCATAGACTGACAATGACATTATGGCAAAAAACATACATACATAGGGTACCTTTTATAGCGAGAAAATGCCTCTTTCCCACGGGAAATATGATCGATGATCACGTCTCTCAACTCAAACTAAATTGTAAAATTTCTGCCCCTTTTGGTACATAGCGTAAAAAAATAGACGTATAAATTTATGGTTGGGTAAATGTATGGCGACTACGAGCGTCGGCCCCATTATCTTATATATAAAATTTTCGTGTCACAGTTTTCGTTCCCATACTCCTCCGAAACGGCTAGACCGATTCTCATGAAATTTTGTGAGCGTATTGAGTAGGTCTGAGAATCGGCTACTATCTATTTTTCATACCCTTGAGAGCGGGCGGAGCCGCGGGATGAACAGCTAGTATTATTATATGATTATATTTTTCCGTCGGAATGAGGGATTTTCTCGCGGTAAAAGATAGCCTATGTGTTATTCTACTGTATAAACTTGTAAAGATTCATAACCCTTATATAAAGACCGTTTTAAAACACGTCATGAAAATCCATTCAGTAGTTTTTGCGTAACACACATCCATCTATTCTCACAATCGCGTTTATTATATTAGTTGAATACCAATAATATATACCACTAATATATCGATGGTGGAAATGTCAAAGGGCTTATAGGACATTTTGACGAAAATCACTTTTTGATGCAGTTCTATTCGTCTCGTCAAGCTCTTTCGATCTGTATATTTGATATTTTTTTATGTCAAATAATGGAGCTAGGAGAGAATTTTTAAAAATGCACTTTTTTCGATTTTTGGTATTATAGGTCAGTTTCATATAATTCTTTATGCTTAAAGGACATTAAGAAATTAAACTTAGTAATTTATGGATATTTACGACCCAAACTCACATATCTTGTATTCACACGTATAGGCTTAAAGGACACGTAGCATAGGAAGTTAATGACATGTGACTTATAATTATAGTGTCTAGACCAGAAAGTCCAACCCTTAATTGAGCTTTTCCCTGCTTTTTGTGCAGGAGGCGTGATATATGACGTACAGAACTATCCCATTTTACACTTGAGACTGGATTATTTCGTTAAAATTCGACTTTACAAAAGAAAGTTAAGACAGGATAGAATGGCGTACCTGTATTTAATCACTTTTTGTAACTATAAATCACAAACATTTTCGAGATATTTTATTCCCTAACAATATATGGTTTCAAACAAACAATCGTAATAATATAATGGTTTCAGGTCATAAAACCAAAAGAATACGATAATATCAGCGTTTTTAAATAAATTAATTTAAATTCCTTGCTTATCTAAAAAAAAATACTACAAAAAATACATGAAATAAAAACTAACAAAAAATAAATAAAAGATATTATGTTTTAATGACAGTCAACTGTGGTCAACTAAATTAGGACAAAAGAACCAATCATCTCTTAAAATGTGCTGAAATTTCAGATAAAAGCACTTGAATGGTAAACAAAGTACCCCATTCTAACATTATCACTTCGTGGAATAGCATTAGCTGTACTAAATTGTCACGAAATCAGTACGTTTGCTAACGTTAAGATCTATGGGAAGAAATGTTGACTGGTGTTGAATACCGAAACTTGATTAACTGACCAACAAAAGACCAACGACATGTGGTCACACGAGTGATGTGGTGCCGTAATCAATGCTTGCTTTCCATTTATTTTGTAAAGACGGCAACACGAAAAGGGCTCTCAGGTTAAATTATAGTGGCTCAAATATGTAGCTACGTACATACGGACAATCCAAGAGATAAAGCATAAAACTGCATTATGAAAGATCTGTTCTTAATAATAGTCAAATCACGAATCAGGAAGAATGTGACATAGAAATAATTGTTGTAAACAATTCGCTAAAAAAAGATTCTGTTCTAAAAGGTTCGGTTTTCATAGAACTGGAAACAACGAAGAGGTCAATAAGCATGCAGGTGGCGAGTCAAAACATTCTGCTTATACAGTGTAAAGGACAGATTTTTTGTATGGTTAGACCGCAATTGTCCTTTAAGACCTTTTAATATGTTAAGTGCAGTCCTTTAAGTCCAAAGCACTTCTTAATTTCTTAGTCTGTTTTGGCTTTAAAGGACAAGATCATAAAAGTACAAAACTTAAAGGACATCTATCTTTTAAACTAAGCTAGTTGGGTTAAATTAAAAGCGTGGATACAGTTCAGCTCAAAAAAATATAAAATTTGGTCTTTAAACCAAATTTATCGCTTTAAAAACAAAAAAGTTATGCACTTTTTTCTATAAAAATCGTTTTTCTGCTCTCCTGTAAAATGACGATTTGTCCTTTAAGCCCTTTGACATTTCCACCATCGATATTATAGTATACATATATGTAGTCACATCACATCAAGACGATCCAGAACTTCAGCCATCTTGACTCTTTTATGCCTCATAAAATAAAAATAATACTAAACTAGTCAATGCGCGATTACGTCACGTTTCACACACCTGTAAGCTATTATACTCATTATTATAAAATGCCGATAAGACTTATACACTATCAGTAAATTAGAATTGTTTTTTACTGACGTCATTATGGTATCTTTTCGTTTTGTTATTGTTTGTACTTACGTACATAAAGTCACGCCTCTTTTCCGGAAGGGTAGGCAGATGCCACTTACTTCCATTTGCTACGATTCAGATAAACTTCCTTCTTAACACACATTCATGAATCTCATAAACGTTGTATCTATCTATTATGCATGCCTGTCTTTTAGACTCTATCTAATTGAACTTGGGTATTTTTTAGGACATTTAAACAAACATCAGATTAACAAATGACGTCACAAACTTTGTCTTTTTGGCAAAATGGCTAATCTACAAAATCGTTTGAAGTATAAAAACTCGTTGTATTTTATTATATACCTACTCGTATTACGGAGTTGCCTAGACCTATTTTTAAATTTCTTAAAAAAATACTTAAGTACTATAACTTATAAGACAGAGTCTAATTTGAATTCAAGAAAGGCAAAATAAGGCAGGAAGTAGTGGCACTACCGGTTCGATTTCCACCAATCACAGGCCATTTCCTGTGAATATTGGTTGCTGATTTCACTTTACTGTTAACCTGTCCTTTTGCCAGTACATCTCCGGTGTAATCATGAAACTTGTGCCTTGGCCTTCCCCTTCCACTCACACCTTATAAATCTGTTTAATCTTGTCATCATTTATTCTCTCCACATGACTAAACCACCTTAGCATCTTGCTTTTTCCTTTGTCACACTGTTCCTTATCTTAGTATTCAATTTTATACCACGCACGCCTTATTGTTATTTCATTACTTTTAATATGTAACAGAAAATTATAAACGCATTTATTATCCAATAGTTAATTGTACTCAAGATTAAGTGCCTAAGCTTGACTTATCTTGCTTTATACTTATACGAATATTCATACAGTTATAATAATAAGTCAAAGTTTATTATATTATTTGATACTTTATTATAAAAGCAACAATATAAAATGACAACAGTTTGAGTTTTTGACACGGAGTACAAGACAATATGAATGTTTTGAAAACAACACTGGACATCCACACAATGAATTGATGTATGAACGAAACTGTTTGTTCATGTGGTTATTGAGTAATTGATGGAAGCAGCCACGTGATATCTATCATTCTATTTGAACAGTAGAAAAACCAAGTGCTTATAAAGTATAATAAAAAAATAGTGGGAACCAAGTGCTAGCGATTGAAAGGCAAAAGACAGTTATTGTTATTTTTAATCAATTGAGTTCAAATTAAAAAATCATATGGCCCTTACACGTTCTTAAGAACGAAAAGGGACGGGTGATTGTCAACTTAAATTTAAAGCCCGACCAAAGAAATAGAAGCCTCGCCATATTGCGGAATTTCAACGGAACTAATTTTATAAGGGAAATTGTTGCCATAGTCGTAAAAATATACACGTGGCACCCCCAAAGCAGGCTCCTTATTTCTTTGGTCCGGCTTTAGAAACGTCAAACATCGATTTTACATCCCGTCTACATTATGCTGAATTTGACAGCTGCGCTGCTTATTTTAAATATTATTCATTCAAAACTTAATTCATTCATCTCCCATCCTTTTCGATTCTCATATGAATGAAAGAGACCAACAACTTATGCGATTTTAGCGGCCATGTTGTTTGCAGAGCGTGGTAGAGCGTGTGGAGTACCGGAGCGCGGGCCCCGTGACAGTGGCGGTGCGGTCCGCGTGGATCGACAGCCAAGTGTTTGGCTTCTCTAGGGCTATCCGCGCCTTCGGACTTGAGCGGTTCCGCAAGAACGCCTCGCAAATGGTAACTATCATATTGTACATTTTGTGTCTTACCATAAAAAGTTAAATAAAGCCTGACCAAAGAAATATTAAACCTCGCCATATTGCGGAATTTTTATGGAACTAATTTTATAAGGGAAATTGTTGCCATATTCGTTAAAATATACACGTGGCGCCCCCAGAGCAGGTTTCTTATTTCTTTGGTCAGGCTTTACAAGCTTTAGACAAAAAGTCTTGTGTGAAAACTATCACCATTTGAGACAAGTCTCTAATCTAAGGTAGTCCTTTTAGGAAGTTGACCTTTTGGGAAGTGGGTCCCTATAAGAATCGAAAATGTACATTTTGGGAAATTGCCGTTTCGGAATTAAAAATAGTAAAATGTTGTAATTTTGTGAAGTGGTCCTTATGAGCCGAAAGGCACTCCCCACTCTAGCGTCTTTGAGCGTCGATGTCGTACGTCGCGCATACAATTATAGGCAGCAAGGAGAGTAAAACAAAAGACGGACGCGGATGATTGTATGCGTGACGCACGACAATAACGCTCGAAAGACGCTAGTCTCTAAAATGCTCGCAACATTTTCCGTCCAAATATGGCTTTTAAGACTCCCCAATTTGGTTAGGTCACCTCAGGAGCGAGTAGCGACCAGGCTTTGATTATATACAACTCCTAGATAGAGTGTCGCCTTGTTGTCTCCTTGTTGTTGTATATAATCAAAGCGACCAGGGTTAATGAGATCTAGAGAGAGAATAAAAATTTTAAGGTGGATTGCGAATCGCAGTTGTTCTTGGTTACAAATATTATTGTCTCCGATAAATCGCAGTGTTGAAGTCTATTCATTCTAAGTAAAACAAAACTGACGTCATCTGTTCAAAAAGTAAAAAACCTTACGTTACAATCACAGTAAATTTTTATCCTCTATCCAGGTGAACGGATTCAACCACGTCCTCCAAAACATGTTTCCCCGGCCCGGAGCGGCCGTGATCCCGGCGCAGCACGCCGCCTCGCACAGCATGGCAACACTGAAGGAGATGCGCTCGGCCGCCGCCGCCGCCTCCGAGCGCGCCAAACAAAACGTCCTCCACTCCGTCAACCGAACGTAACACCGCCGCGGCACAGGTGGCGCTGTAGACACCGCTAGTGCTGACCCCTAGCCGACCAATAGGGAACATGCATTTTGAATCAAATTAGCTTCTTATTATTGTCTGTCGAAACAGGAAATTACAACAGAAATGACGTCACTTTAAGTCAAATCAGCCTCTTTTTGACGTAATTCTTGTTGAAATCAGTATTCTTTCGCATTATAATAATCCACGAATGCAAAATATTGAACACAAGTTTGATACATAATTCTAAATATTTTATGGTAATTTATTACGTAGAGAATTTGTAAAATTATTTTGTCAATTTTCAAAAGTGCATCTTCCCTATTTATTTATTTAGTACTAGCGTAACATAATTAATCACACCGCAAAATCATTTAAATGAAAAACAACTTTTGTTTTATTACAATAAAGTGCAATTCAGATTGCACATTGCCGATGTATCTACTTTAAAACTTAAAAAAGCGGACCGTTTATTATGTATGTTTACTTGTAACTTCGGGCGCGGAGTGAGTAGTGAAGCAGGCTTGCTATAGGCGGATGGATGCATCCAATCATAGATCGATGACGTTAGTGGGCAGTTTTCATGGTACGTGAGCTTAGTACAGATAACCAACTTATCTGTGAACTAAAAGATGGCGCTAATAACTGTATGACATTGTTTTTCAATCAACAGATGTCGCTGTCATTATCGTCATTATTGTCAAAAACCTAGCTTTTTATAGCGGATTACTCGGGTTAGTTAGTCGGTAACCGGATAATAACACCCTGTTCTTGCTCCGGGGTGTATGTTATATCTGCAGCTGACTGTACCCTATCAGCTAACTTTACAGTCCACTCTACTCTTGTACACCTGAAATAGAGCGCAGAATACTCGAGTAGAGTTATCCGGCAGAGTACAGCAAAATATGGTCAGCTGCAGAGATAACTTTACTCCCTTCTCTTAGCGTCTAAGAGATGGGGGTGTAAATTTACCTGTGCAGCGAACTGTACTCTACTGTTTGACCTTACTGGTAACTGGTAACTCTACTCGTGGTATCCTTCCCCTCTAACATGCCCGGTCCACGCGTGACAGACATAATTTTGTCATGCGTATTCTCTTTTCCTATTGGAGGATAGTTCAATATGGCGGGTTTCTCGCGCGACAAACTTTTGTCATAGCACTGCATGTTACGGGTGCTGGATTTAAAAATGTGCCCATATTTGGTTTAATTGACAAATGAGTTAGCGCCATCTGTTGAATGTCATTTAGCAATATAACATGAAAACATCTCCGGATAAAACACTAATCCTTCATTTTACCTCGACAATCCTTTTCGCGTTGGAAGAGCAAAAAGAATAACAGCTACACTGTTTCGAGTACCAATCGTCCATCGCCTGTCTTCTGTTCTTAGAACTATGAAAAGGAAGAGCGGATTTAAATTTAGGTTTAGAACGTGACTGTGAATCAACGATCATGATTCAAATGGTTTAGCGCGTATGCTGCGTCGGGCTGGATAGCACGCGCCGCGTATTGGTTGTCTCCTCCACCGACGGTTACACTATAATAGATTGTTTTGTAACCTTTCTTTTGTAACATTCTGATATCTATGTTTGTAACCATCAATGGATCAGCGCGACGCAGCAGACGCCCTTAGTTGACTTTGTACGGTATCCCTATCGGGCTATCGTCCTTTTTTTCGGCCCTGGGATATCATGCGATTTGATACGATATTCTTTGTTGTCTATGGATTCATTCTATAAAGGTTTTTCGAGTTATTTTTGGACGGAGTTACCACAGTATCGTATAAATTTTAATCATGAAGAACGCGAATCTTATAATATACGTAAGTCATATCAAAAACTTATCTCGCGTTCGTCTGGCATCTGTGCTGATACTTCTATTCACTCCACTCGATTTATATAAAATGATTTTATTTAAATAATAAAGAAATGTCACCAACATCTAAAAATGTACCGAAAGTTACTTCTAGGCACAAAAATCACTTTACAAATAACTATATCTTTAGGAAATCTAGGCTTTATCTTATTACAAGAGCGTGTCTTATGTATGTATTTAATTGATCTAGGATATTTGTGATCACTTATTTACCTGTATGTATGATGTAATGTACGTATGCCTAGATTTCTATATTTTCTAAAGTATTACAAGACTTGGCTTTACTGTCAATCACTGCCCTAGCGTGTTTCGCAACCTCGTACCTTGGACCACATTCCGACTGTGGAAGTGTATAGCTTAAAGGCATCGCACATTACACCAACTCGACACCAACACAACACCAGTCAATAAGTCAACAACGCGTGGACCACGCGTAGTCTACTCGTCGTCCACTTTCAACTGACATGTAAAATTCACTCTTAAATAACACGACATAAAGCTTACATTTCAATGCCATACTATAAGTTGAGGTGGTGTTGAGTTGGTGTAATGTGCTAAAGCCTTTATTCAGAGTTCAGAGTCTCTGCTAATAATTTGCACTCGCTGGCTTTGTATTTACCAAAAACAAGAAAAAGATCGTTTGGTTGTTTCATATAATTATAGTTTGTGTGGTTTTGCAAATAATTATTCATCTGGCTGGTGAATAACATAAATCATAGACGAGTATATTCTATGCAAGTAAGTATACTATGTCCCATAAGCGAATATATTGTGGTCTATGGTCCAGTCAGACAAGTTTTTCTATGGAACATAGGTGTAGCTTTTTCAAAACCAACTTTTCGAACATTTGTTGTACGAAAAGTTGATGGTTTTGGTTTTAGATTTTACCTGTGTTTTTAAGAAAACTATTTAGTTGCATTTTAACCGCTATTAATATTCTTCGCAAACACAAAAATAGTTTTGGATAAAATCGACTATCTTAATTTATGTTAAAAACAAATTAAAAGAAAGCGATAAACTGCAGAGACCTGAAATGTGATTCGGATTTTTAAAGCATTTCTGCACTTCGCTATATTTGACTGATATAATATTTTGGCATGAACACTGTGAAATTGAGACGAGTGGGAAATTATTTAAATATTGTTATAATAAAATTATATCAATGTACCTATTTATAACTGTAGGTTAAACTTGCAGTTTCATGTGTAGTAGTGTTTTTGGTGTTAAATCACACACAACAAGTAATTAGTAAAAACAATGATTCTAATATGTATTGTCTTGTAATATTAACAACAAAGATATTAACTATAAGAAATAGAAGTTCGTTATCTATTGGACATAATAAATGTTTGTTTCAAATTATGTAGATATAATTTTACAGTAACTTTTGGATTTAATGGTTATTTATGTTTAAAATGTTTCAGCTTTGTAACTAAAGTATTTGTAAAACTGGGCTTGGTGTAGCATACATAGAAAGTGTGAATGTTATATTAATTAATGTGCGCAATTTGTCATCGGTAGTGATTTGGCAAAAATAATTTAAAGTGTACGCCTAGTATGTAGATTTTGGAGCCTAGTACTTTTAAGTTTTTTTTGTGTATGGGCAGATAAATCTACATGTAAAAAATTGTAACTTGGTCCTTTCTTTTACTTAAATCAGAAACTAAAAAATTATTGTACAAGTCTTAATCTTGCTTGGCTCCTCAGTCTACATACACATAATAAATTATCTTGCCGCTATATGAGTTCATTATATTCGTCAACAAATTGTTTTATTATCGCAGCTATACCTATTGTGCTGAGTAACATTAAATGAAAAAAGCCTTTCCAAACAATATTAATTTCAAGTTTATCTTAATTAATGTATTTTATTAGACGCCTCACGCCCTCTATTATGTAGTTATAATACTATAGACAATCTAGTCTTATTTGAAATGTCAAGATTTTGTTTATGCTTGTACAAAATAAAATGCATTTTAGGTCTTTTATGTATGTATGATTGAATTCTAGCATTATGAGAAATATTTTTTTATGTTTATCTAGTGTGCAAGCCTGAGACAAATACTATTTTTATCATATTTTGAATTATAAATAACACTAGGTCTAAATGTCAATAGTGTAAATTAGTATTAGTCACCATTTTGAAAATAAGAGGATCAATAAACAAATTATGAATTCCTATTCCGTATTTTATTCTACGTTTGAATTAGTAAATAATTCCCGACAGAAAGGTAACTGTACTGGCGCAAAAAAGTGAATAAGTGAGAGCGCCACTGTTATTTTCATAAATTCAACCGAAAGATGTCCACCGAAGACCTTCAAAATGATCGGTCCTGCTTAGCTTGCATCGAGGATTCCCGCGAACCGATCAACGATGCGGAGGGCTGCCCAATGTACGACTTAAAGCGCGGCAGACATTCAAAAAGTGGATAATCATTTCATCAATGTCTCGTGCTATTCTGTTATCAAGGCATATTCTCTCTGATGGTTCTCCTGACAAGACTTTTAGCAGATCTAGCTGGCTGCATTATCTTAGAACTGGTTATTATATTTAATTTGATAAGTCTGTTATGCAACATGCAACTGTGCGTATTGTGATTGATTACATTGAGAAATAAGGTTATTCAATAAGTAGTGAAAAACTATAAATAAATTCAAATATTTTCCACTATTATATTATAACAACAAACCTATCCTATAAATATGTAATACAATAAAATTAATTATTAATGCAAACTATTTGATCCTGATGGCAGCACGGAGTCTTGCACTCCGGCTTCTGGGATTCCTCTCCACTTCCTCATCAGAAGGAATCTCTACATGCTTGTGAAGCTGCTTCCATTGTGTGTCTAGGAACTGATTGATAGTATCTTGGTCCTGAACCAATGTTGGGCTCAAGTATTTTAAAGGTACAGGATTTGCTACTTCGTTGACTATATTCCCAGCAATATGGCGTTTAACTATTGTATCTTCTAATGAATGAAAACATATTGTAATTAATCTCCCATTGATTTTTAAATAATATTTAGATAGGACCATGCCATAGTTTAGTTCATTGAGTTCATTATTAACAAATATTCTTAAAGCCTGGAAGACTTTAGTGGCATTTGATTGAGGCCTTTGGAGTTTATCCAGTCGGAGTTCATCAGGGCAACATGAGTTCACAACATCAACTAGCTCAGCAGTTGTTTCTATATTCTTAATCATATATCTAGCTTGTATAATAGTCTGTGCGATTTTAGCAGCTTTCTTCTCTTCACCATATATTTTAAATATTTTGTACAGTTCGGGTTCATTTGCAGTGGCAAGGACTTCTCTAGCAGTTATTTGGTTTGGGTCTCTTCCTGCATCCATTCTCATGTCCAAGTAACCATTTTTGCTAATAGAGAAACCTCTTTCGCCATTGTCTAATTGCATCGAAGAACATCCAAAGTCAAACAGGATTCCATCTATAGATCTTTGACTAACTCCTTGTTGCTTCAGCAATCCTGGTAGTTCACTAAATCTTCCAAGTAAAGGTGTTACCCTATCAGGGTATTTGTCTGCAAGTTTTTTTGCTTTTTCATAAGCAGTAGGGTCTCTGTCTAAAGTGATTAGTTTACAATCAGCGGATTCCAATATTCTCTTAGAATGCCCTCCAGCTCCAAACGTCATATCAATGTAGAGTTCACCGTCTTTTGGGTTTAAGTGTTTTATAGATTCATTTAGCATAACAGGGGTGTGGTCTGGGTATTCTACAGGTTCCGCTGTTATTGTACGAGAAAATCGGAGGCGGTTTAAATGCGTAATGCGTCTTAGAAACATTATGAGTCTTTTTTGAATACTTTGCTGAAGAAACCTTTGTTTTCCTCTTTTAGATAAGTGAGGACCTCGTTAGAGAGGATTAGGTTGCACTCTTCTGAGCTGAGGCCAGTCGCTGTGCTGGTTTTGGTCCTCTTGTACTTGTCTCTGTAGTAGTTATCAGCTAATTTGTTCAGAGAGTTGTACTGGCGAGTGCACAATTCGGAATCGAGTTTCTGCCGTTCCGATGTCTCAAATGCCTCTTTAACTTTTTCCCTAATAAACTTTCCGAGATCCCTGAAATAATACAGATATCAATTAAGTATCAATTCACAATTTGAATAAAAATTTAACAACCTATGAAGTCCGAAATAACCTAAAAGAAATTCGAACCTGTCGCCTTTTGTGCTATCTAGAGGCCACTTTGCTATGAGTTTGGTAAATTTCTTGTACTGAGTAGTCATTGCTATTTAATTAATTCAACATTTCTTCCTTTATTTATGTAATTTTCGAGTAAGAAAGACTTTTTTGAGGTCCTGTCTGACATAAGAAATGACATTGACAGTTTGAAATCTTCGTTCAGAAATAGTGGCGCTTGCGTTTCGTTGTGACAAAATTATTCCTCAGGTCAAATCGGGGCTTGTTTCAGGCCGACAGGCAACCGGTATTTTACACGTACCTATTTTACCTAAAAATGGTGTGTAACCTTGGAGCGAAATGTCGTTTTGAACAGGTATCGCCGCTGGAAAAAAGCACGTATTGCAGGGACTACTATTTGGTATTCTGTGGTATTGCGACGAGAGGTAGAGTAGGTAAGCGAGACGGGTGCGCCCACAGACATATAAAGGGAAACCGACCAAACATTAAAAAATGCCGCGTGGCATGAATTTCCACTTACAAAAACTTACCACTTGTAAGCTACATAAGTTTTGTTGTTTTCCTTAACATAATTGGTAATATTTGGAACAAAAATAGTAAAGTACTATACTTGAAAGAGTACTTCAGTATACAAACACCCGCAATAACTGTTTATAAATATATTAATTTGGCAATTCAAAAATAAGCTACGAGTGAAAAGTTGCCACGCGTTCTAAGTATGTAATGTTTGGTCTGCTTCCCTTTATATGTCTGTGGGTGCACTGCTCGCACATGTTGTCTCTATACCGGTTTCAAGCTCAGTTTTTGACCAAAGACGGGTTCACGGGTAGAGCTTGATAATCACGTCACTATTAGTAAAGTGCCAGAGCTGTTCTTCCTTGTGTCTGTTCTTTGTATTTCTCGTGTGTATCTACAGCAAACTATTACTTAAATAAATATTTTTGCTCTGGCAAAATTGCTTTTCATCCATAATAAATAATACATAGTTTAAAAAACTAAAAAACACGCTTCCTGTCCGCCATATTGGATTTAAGTCACGTGACTTTTTTTTTTCGTATTTCTGACAGCAAACCCTTTCATTTGATACCCATATCATAGGGGTGGATTTCAAACAGCCAGTTCGCCATCTTAGAGAAGCCGTGATATTGGATTTGTAATGACGTTTCTTAGCTGGTCATGTATTGTCATCAAAACTCAGAGCGTGTGCAAAATTTCATCCTAATCGAAGACCGAAAAGTGGGTCAAATTAAGATTCCAAGATTTTTTACATACATATAATGGGGAGGCCGCCATATTGGATTTGTAATGACGTTTCTTAGCTAGTCATGTATTGTCATCAAAACTCAGAGCGTGTGCAAAATTTCATCCTAATCGAAGACCGGGAAGTGGGTCAAATTAATATTCCAAGATTTTCTTACATACATAGTTACTTAACAAGTGAAGCTCATATAAAGCGTGTAAAAAGAGCGCGTCGGTAACCAAGTGGCTAAAGCGCGTTCAAGCCTCGGCACGTATCAATGTGTTTTCGATTTTCGAATTTTTACGTACAGGCCTTTAACATTAAAATAATTATAATACATAGTTTAAAAAACTAAAAAACACGCTTCCTGTCCGCCATATTGGACGTCCGCCATATTGGATTTAAGTCACGTGATTTTTTTTTCGTATTCCTGACAGCAAACCCTTTCATTTGATACCCATATCATGGGGGTGGATTTCAAACAGCCAGTTCGCCATCTTAGGAAGGCTGCCATATTAGATTTGTAATGACGTTTCATGTATTGTCATCAAAACTCAGAGCGTGTGCAAAATTTCATTCTAATCGAAGACCGGGAAGTGGGTCAAATTAAGATTCCAAGATTTTTTTCATACATATAATGGGGAGGCCGCCGTATTGGATTCGTAATGACGTTTCTTAGCTAGTCATGTATTGTCATCAAAACTCAGAGCGTGTGCAAAATTTCATCCTAATCGAAGACCGGGAAGTGGGTCAAATTAAGATTCCAAGATTTTTTAAATACATATAATGGGGAGGCCGCCCTATTGGATTCGTAATGACGTTTCTTAGCTAGTCATGTATTGTCATCAGAACTCAGAGCGTGTGCGTGCAAAATTACATCCTAATCGAAGACCGGGAAATGGGTCAAATTAAGATTTCAAGATTTTCTTACATACATAGTTACTTACAAGTGAAGCTAATATAAAGCGTGTAAAAAAACTCTTAGACAGTTTAACTGATGGCAATGACAACGCATAACTTACTAGTGTGATTACTTTTTACAAAACTTTTTTTAAACTGTACGCAGGTGAAGTCGCTCCACAGAGTCTAGTGAAGTACAAAATGATTGCGCACACAGATCACATTTAGCCGGCAGCGAAGATTCGCGGCCCTAATCCCCGGCGTCAAAATATAACCGCGGCCGCCGCCGCCGCGTGGTTAGCGGCTAATCCCAATTATTCTGAATTAACTCGCATAATCCCTCCGCTTCCCGTTCCTCGCTCGCCCGTCTTCGCCAGCTCCGAAATACCCACATGGGGAGATACGGGCTGATTTCATTAGTGTTAAATGTAGGGAATTAGCTAATTAAGGAAAAAGCGAGACAAAAAAACGCCTGATTGATGATGTTTCTATATCCGCTTTCTTTGACGCATTGTTGAGTAGGTATGTAACTGTAACTGTGTAACTGAGTAGACAATTTGTAAGCCGATATTACATAACCCTAAAATAGTAGTGGTTATATTTTTTGAATAACATAACATAAAAAAAACTACAACAATAATTTGATTAAAGTAAATTACGCACGATTTCACGTTTGTCTGCTACGAGATGCTACGCCGTAGTACATTGCTACGGCGTAGTAGAGCATTAAACATTTTTTTAGCCGCATAGTTGTTTGGAATTATTCTTTTTAATTATGATTTGATTGAACTAAAATTAAAGAAAAAAATAAAAAATACTATTTCATCTAGAAAAAACAAATGTAAAGCAAGCTAATTTACATACAAAGTCAAACTGATCAATACAAACAGTTTTTTCACACATAATAATAAAATAAAGAACAGTATTTCCTAATACTCTAGCCAGGCCATCTAAGACCTCTATAATAGCATGTCCTCTCGAAAATTAACTTTACGACATCACAAATCCCACAAGATTGCGATATATATTTTAATCGAACATCAAATAACCATTCGCTATCCTTATCGAGGCAAGTAACCCCTTATGATTGGAAGTAATTCACGAGCTCGATCGAACTAAGCGACATTTAAGGTATATTTACTTATAATATATAGATATTTGAGTTAAATGTGAAAACAACCTCGGTATGTCTATTACTACATATGTATTCTTAAGGGAATGAAATACATAATTGGTGAAGCCACAGAGCGAAAGCTAGAAAACAAGAATAATAATGTCACAGCGGACATTCCGAAACTGAGCTAGAAATAAAACATTTTTATTATGGAAAGATTACTGTATTTCACGACAAAGATGAAGGCAAAAGTGACAATGGTATTGCCATTATAGAATAAAATATATTCAATGTTGCTATAAAATAAAACTCAACATACTGCCCGCCTGGCAAGATGAAATCAATTTTCTTAACTTACTTAATTAATTAACAATTAAATAATAACATTAATCAATTGGTAAAACACACACTTCGTTTATAGCCCTAAAATGGGTTTTTGCATTCGAAGTTCTAACTTTGACGCCCCTCACTGTCCCATAATTTCCTTCAATAACAATTATAATATTTTACAGCAATGTACAGTAGCCAGCACATGTGGCTGGACATGTTGACCTTGAGAGCGCCTGTATTCCGGAGCGGTAGGGGCGAATTTCGTAGTGCAAATGTCCAACCGCGCGGCTGGCTTCATTACTTTGGCAATTAGATATATTTTTTATAGCTTATTTATTACCTAACTCATAAGCTATGTTTTACCTCGGGAAATCCTTAATCCTACAGTAAGGCCCGGGGCAGACAGCAAGTATAGTAGCAAGTATACAAAGCCTTGTCTTGAGCCATAATTTCTTACGACCGCAAACTTCCACTGCACTTCAGGGGAGGCATTCTACACGAAAATCAACATTTTTTCTCCAGACTTACCTCCTTTTACTGAAAACTTTTTACTACGCGTCGCAACTTTTAAGTCTCGAATACATTGCCGCTTTTTTAAACAAGGTTAAAAGATACTTGAAAGTGTGATCGTCAATGTATGGAGAGTATAAGAGGATGGTTGTGTAGTAAGTGTGGAGGGTGAAAGGCAGCGCTGAACGTTATAAAGTGCGAGCCTTTTGTTCAGGTTAAAGGGCGTTTTCATGAATGCGTTTTAAATTCGTAGCTAATTTTTGCACACATAAACAACAACGATAATTTGAAACTAGATATACAACGTAAGAAACTTTGGACTGTAATATAAATAAAGAAAATGAAAATTATTTGCAAATTAAACATTAAAACAAAGTATAAAATGATCCACTGTTAATAATTAATATTAACGCATGTTTAAGCGTTAAAGTAGGTATCTGAAGATTTTTTTCTAAACTAAAAATGAATTTTCGTAGCATGTAAAATTCGTTAAAGAATGAGAAAGGTTTAATTTAAAAAATCGAACATGAAATCACTGCATGTTTGATGAGTAGAAGTCCAGTCACACCTGTCTAGCACTACGAAGGAGCATCTACGAAATATTGCTATGCCGTAGCTGTGTAGCATTCGTAGCAGTGCCTACAATGCATTGAGACGTATACGCTTCAGACGGTAGGCGCCAAATTTGCTAAAGAATGAGAAAAGCTTAATTTAAAAAATCAACCATGAAATCACTGCATGTTTGATTATTAGAGGTCTAGTCACACCTGCACTAAGAATGAGCATCTACGAAATATTGCTACGCCGTAGCTGCGTAGCGTTCGTAGCAGTGCCTACGATTCGTGTTTCAGACGGCAGGCGCCCTTAAATCGGGCGGGCGGGATGCGCGCGCCGCCGCCGCCATTGCTCTCTGCAGTCGGTTGCCGCGCGCCGCCGCGACATGTTCCCGCGCCCGCGTCGCGTTACATAATAAACAACCTGCTTTCCATCCACATATTAAAAATAAACACCAGTTTAGTGACAATAGTGCCAGTGATACACCTTACTACTCACACAGTGCCGTGGACGAAAGGACTCCACCACACAGGTATTTTAACCTCTTAAGTGAAGCCTAAAGCGTCATCGTTTCATGCCTTAAAATGTCTTAATAGAAAGCTTGTGTTGTAAATTTTTGAATCATCTTAAATATTTGAACGTAGTCTAAGTGAGTTTGTTAAAGGAAAAGGTCGGTTTCCGTTCGTTTCGATTCTGTGTTGATATCGATCAGCCAACGCGCCGTATCCATTCGTTTTTAAGCATTTTGGTGCGAAGGTTCTGTTCTACACGTAAATATACATATACGTTTGTGTTAGATATCTATATTTATACGTAGTTACAGAAGCAATTTAAATAATAGAGTAAGCATGATTTGACTGTAATTAAATTAGTATCTCAATTCCGTGAAATTGGTTGCTCCGCGCAATTAAGTGGATTGACTAAAACTACTAACATGTAATAAATTACATTACGAAGTTAGTGCCTCGTATGTTACACATTAACCAAAGTTAGATACAATGTACCAGATTGTAAATACGCAATCCACAATAAATTCTAAATCCTAATCTGTTTAGCCGAATAGTCCTGTAATTATTTACTTTCATGACGAGATAGTAAAATATTTTTAAATAAACTTTAATACACATATTTCGATGCCAGCTTTAATAATTCTCATTAGTGAATAAAAGGTTTTTAAATAAATTTTAATTCATATTTTTTAAATCAAGCTCTAACACATATTATAGGGTTTTATAAAATGACAACAACAAATTGAATAGTATAAATACTAAAGGAGCCTTTAGAAATTAAACCACAGAGACAACTCATAAAAATGTATGTTAATGGGACTATTATGAAATGTTATTATATTCAAGTAAAGAGAAAAAGATATAGAAAAATACATGTCATAGGAGCATTAAAAAATCACTCACCGATGCTGCCATATTGGTATCGGCCTATCGGCCCGCACCCTCTGATGGATGGGCCCGATCACTCGTGGCTTCGACCGCACGATCTGATTACAGTAGGTTATGTCTCGTAAGGTTCTGAGGACATTGCTCTGAACTTTGGGCTTTGACGTGCCAAATTGAAGAATTACCGCAGTAAAACAAAAAAAATAAAAGAGCGTTGTTGTCTTTCGAAGTGGCCAGTACCATAGTTCCTAATTTGAAATATATGTATGTGACGTATTTTTAAGGAAAAAATATAATTAAGTAGGTAACCTAAACACCTATCTGATAATACGTAAACAAAAAAGGCACAATATCCGTGATTTTTTATACATGCTTTGTAAATGTACAGCGCCTTTTGTAAGAAAGGTTGAAATTGTTTAACGTACTTCGACTCAAATTCCTTGGTAGAGCTAGTTATTATATGGCAACCTAAACAAGGAAGCACGGAAACAACTTATTATACTCGTATCAGCCATTGCACTTCCATTTCAGGTTTTATTAGTACGTTCTAGTTTGTACGGTGAATAGTTTGTACCTACGGTGCCATACACTCCTTTGTACTGTATTCTAGCTGGCGTACGCTCTACATAAAAGCTCAGTAAAAAGCTGGGATCTCATTATACTGAGATTTACTCCCAGTTTATCCAGCGAGCGACATAATTTCCCTATAGAGTCCGACCGTTCAGGTCTATATAGACGTGAAGCCTGTAGTTTAGTACGTGAAGAACGGCTTTACCACCTCGCGTTCTTGCCGCCTCGGTTCACCTAGCCAAGTCTCATTCAACTCGCGCCCCAAGAGAGCTTATTTACATAGAAATGTAGTACAGTGCCAATAAAGTTACTCGCATCTATCAAACTTGTAATAGTTCCGCTCTAATGTTCCTCTAGAGGACAAAGTCCTTTTACAACTGTTGCTTTACTTGCCCTTATTGAGGATATTGTGGCCCAAATAATGTAAAAGTTATGTAATATTTGATTTGACCATATTTCTTTTTATATGTTACGATTAAAATTTTTGACATCAGCAATATTTGTGTAAAGATTTGTCTTAATTTACATCATCATTTGATTTCGTTTCCCTTATCGTTAATAGAGCGCTTTAGATAATCGTCTTTTAAGGTGCTAACTCTCTGGAAATCATACTCAGAACTTACCATTCTCTACCATTTGTTTGGTGTAGGCCTCCTTCGGATCAAACAGATTCACTTCGGATTCGGATCAGACGGATCCAGTATCGTAAGGATCCAGGCTGCCCGCCGACTCTCTGATGTCATCCTAAAAACTAAGTACTTAAAGACTTTTAATTTAAATTAGAGCCTAATAACAAGTATCGTCCATCACCAATACATAACAATACATTATAACGAATAAATTAGCAAAAAGACTAAAAAGAAAAATCAACGCTGCATAAAAACTCAGACAGGCTGGTATTTCACGGGAGGCAAAAAACAGAAGACGAAAGGGACGCAGTTATGCGCAAGAGTGAGCGCGGTGTATTTGTATCTCATCCTAACGAATAACTGCGTCTCTTTCGTCTTCTGTATTTTGACTACTGTGAAATACCCCTCTAACAGTTTGTTCACCAGATCATCACCGTTTTCGGTGTAGGCAGCACCACAATGATAATATTAGGTCATCAAGCCCCGCGGCGTACATAAATCCCCGCCAGGCTGCCGTGCAGATAAGCATAATGTAGAGCAGGGAATTTATAAGGCAGATAAACGATATATTTAGTACCAACATTTAGCTCGTAGGAATTACGGGAATGCACGAAAATGCATTAAGCCGTTCAACTCTTATGTACGAATGTAAACGCGGAGATCTATCTAAGTGCAGAAATCACACACACAAATAGTAATCACCGCCATTTGCCGCAAATTTATGTTCTTATTGTTATTATATGAAAAATATTTTATGTGCAATAAAGAATATTTGTATTTGTATTTGTACGGTGTCGCTCATCGCGGCGTTAGGCAGCGGTGTACATAATGACTTTCTACGAATACCGGCGATACGGCAGAAAGAGATCGGAGGATTTCATACAATTACGTTCGTAGTAAGTTTAGCTCTGCGCAACATAGCGGTAGTAGGTACTCATGAAACCGAACAATTCTCCCTAAGAAACAAACTTTAAAATATCAAAATATGAATTCAACTTTTCATACAAAGTGGCCGGTCACGTGACTGAAGTTTGTATGAAAAGTTTTTTTTTATTTATTTCAGCCTATATTCCTCGGGAAAGTTTTTCAGTTTCATGAGTACTAACACTATGTTGCGAATAAACAACCATTTAAATTCCGCGGTGTATGATAGTCATTGACACTATAGAAGAAAAAAATTGCTCTAGTATGAAGTGGCTGTGTACATAACCACAGATTAATGAATACATAACCCAGACGATGAACAACAGTACGTATTCACCATAATAATCCACCTGTCTTAATTTGACAAAGAGATTACAGCAACACCGCCCCTTAAAAGAAACCTTAGTCCACCAGCGAACAGGGTTTATTTATTTATATATCACTAGCGACCCGCCCCGGCTCCGCAAGGGAAAATGGTTATTGTGGGTTATTCTTAAGTAAATTATGCATGTATTATACATATAAACCTTCCTCTTGAATCACTCTATCTATTAAAAAAAACCGCATCAAAATCCGTTGCGTAGTTTTAAAGATTAAAGTATATATAGGGACATAGGGATATAGGGACAGAGAAAAGCGACTTTGTTTTATACTATGTAGTGATGATTTTAAATTTAAAGTAAGGGTTTTGTAAGGGTAACATCATGTCCATCAAGTATCGAGCGCAAAATTCACCTTGACCGTCGATTGCGGTCGCATTCACGAATCGCATTATAACAGCATTATAATGCCGTGAATGCAATGTCATTTGGATACAGTCACGCGAGAAGTCGCAAAGTATTGACTGTTCCCACGAAACCGTATTCTAGGGCTATGGATTATGAGCATTTGACATAAGGAGGTCGCGTGAGATATAGCGTATATCGTGTTGTACTAACATGACGAGGAAGTCAATAGATGCAAAAAGCATAACATTTGTCATTACACATACTCGTATTTTTTGTAGAGATTTATTGGTTTATACCAAGCTCAGAGGCACGATACGACTCATTCATAACCTTGATCTAGTGTGGGTTGGTTATTTCGCATAAAATCCTTCAAGCACATGATAATTTATTTTCACAATCTTTGAGTTTCTATGATACAAGTGTTTTGAATTCACCACTGTTTTTAAATGCGACATAATATACGTACAGAAGCCAGCACACGCGGCTGGACACTCGCACTACGAAATTCACCCCTACCGCTACGGAATACGGGCGCTCTCAAGGTCAACATGTCCAGCCGCGTGTGCTGGCTACTGTAAATAAAAATTCAAATATCTAAAATTGCAAATACAGAATATCTTATACAGCTTTGAACGCCTATGTTATCTAAACATGTATAACGCTGAAGCTTTGAAAAGACGACGAAACCATCAATGATATGAACAATAAAACTCATAAAGTAAATATTTACACTGCACAAGTATTTCAATACAAAGGTATTTCGATACAAGGGGTCCCTTCAGATTCCAGAAGTAAATAAACAGTTTATCATGTAAGGGTAGCCAATAGCCATACATTTTCCACATTCCTATTTGGAAGGGCGTCGAATACTGGCAAATAACTTAGTTGAGTCGAGTTCAGCCGAGGCCTTCGAGGAATCTCGGACGCTGGTCGTCGAATGCCGAATATCTGCGCAAGTTTCCAACTTTGCAATGGATTTTCGATGTTCGCCTAGTTACTGATTATTAAATAGTTTGAAAACTTTAGTTCCTGGCATGCTTAAGGGCTGAGTGGGCGGTGATAACGTCGGCAGGTAGGTACTAGATAAAACTGGTCAAGTGCGATATTTGCAAACTAAATTCTTGAACAGTCTTTCAGTATTTAGGTTTGAGCTTCTTGTTAAGCATGATAATTTATATGTACGAAACATTAAATGTTTTTATTATTTAAGATTATTTTAAAGGAAAGGAGAAAGAATAAAAGGAAAGAGAAGAATAAAGGGAGTTTTTGGTTTTTAAAGTCAAACCTAAAAAGCAGCATTTTGTCATGTATCTGAAGCGCCTTTCCAAAAATATAAATTAATATATTTTGAGTCCCTAATTATTCCTAAGATTTGGAATTAAGGGTTTTATTCTACATAATATACATTATACATTAAAAAAACTAACTAAGTAACTTTGTCCGACTCTTAGTCATACATACGAACAAACAGACAGGGGATCTGAAATTACACTAAAACATGATCAGTCGTCTTAAACAATGCAGGGCTTCTGTTGTTAGCAATACATCAATAGTAAACTTGATTTAGTTTCAATTAATATTTTATAGCTATAATAAGATAACAGGAACATTATAAGTTACGCTTCGTACTGTAAATGAAAATCAGTTCTTGAAGGCTATTTCAGTTTTATTTTCAATTATAAATTTACAGAGCAATACAGGTCGCTGGAGATTGGAAACGAGATCAAGAAAAAAAATACATTTCCTTTTTTAATTTACATATATTTAGTGTATAGTATAAACGTACAATATAGTTCACTAAATAGTAGTCATTAAATGAAATGTATATTTTTCTATTTTATCGCGTTTAATCCAAAAATATCAATACCAAACGGTCCGGCGGCATCTGCGGGCTGCGGTGCGGTGCGTTTTTTTCAGATTTCTACCTATGTTCCTTAGGAAAGTTGTTTAGTTTCATAAGTATTCCCACTATGTTGCGGAAATTTCACGGTGTATACTCCTGTCACTAGAGTTCAGGGAAACTGGTACCAGCTCATTTGAACTCCATCTTTGGTCAGGTTTGAGAAGTTTCAGCGCGAGTTATTTTCAGCGAAGTCGACAATAGATTGCGTTAGAGCACTATTAGGAAAGTTCACATAAACTGTCAGGTGATTTTAGATATCGAACTGGGGATTGTAGAAATAGATTTCCTTTACAAAGTTTAACTTTCACAGTAAGTTTTAGTTACAAAGTAACAAAAAGCAGGACTCTATTGCTTTATTTTGTTAATTGTATACCTGTACGTTATCATTATTTTTTTGGTTTAAAATGATTTTATTTTTAATTTTTGGGTAGGTAGGTATAATACTCGATTTAGATTAAACTAAATATTTTAATTAAAATAATTACCTGTACATTTAAATATCATATATTGAAATGTGATACACCTATCATGTCACTTTCATTACATTGCAGTTAAAAACAATTTTACAGCTCCTCTACAATAAACATCGTTAGAAATAGTTGCAAAAATCGCTGTCGTATTATTCAATAATAATTTTATTCACGAGTAAGTGAATAATTTTACTAATTATAATATTAGCAGTCATTCTGCTGCATTCGACAGCGATTCGCTGGTGAATGCAGTTCGCATAATTGATTTTAATTATTTGTGTATACTCTTGGTCAGTGTTGGGATAGAGCTAAACTATCAATAGCATCGTAACATTGAAGAGTATTTGATAGGTAGAGTGCTATCTAAACTATAGTGATCCTCGATAGCCGACACAGAGAAAAATCAAATAACAAAAATATTATTAACATTACTTAATACATTGTGAATGTGGTATAGCAACAAAAACAAATTTGTAAAACATAGATGTTTTTGCTATTATTGTTTTCCCGTTGCCTTGATATTGTTGGGCGAGCGTCTATTTTATCCGCAAATGCGGTTGGCGAAAGATTTTTTTTGTTTTATTTTATTGCTCGCTTATAACACGAGTTTTGATGTTAACCTACCTATTTTCATAGTTTGAATCACTCTTTATTTTGTTAACTAAAATCATAACTTATACACTATAATATGTTTTCTAGAGTGCAGTATGAAGTACATTCTTTCCTGTTTTTTGTATTGCGAAGAAATCTCAAAAGAGAAGAGCTGTAAAGTTCGATCCCCTCCGGAAAAGGTCATTGCACTCTCCCACCCCTAGTTTTGTCGTCTTTCTTTCGGTTCTCTCTACAACCTTGAGGCTAGCTATCAGAAAGTAATATAAAATATTACATACTTTTTGTTTAAAAAGTAAGAATTGTCCATCTTATACTATATATTTTTAGTATATTTATTCTGTTAACGAAGGTTTATTATAGACCCTGTTCTTTTTTTTCTTCAAAATATTCTTTGTAGATATCAAAATACAAAGTTGTTAGTCAGCCTAGCTAGACTACATTATCATTTTTGTTTTAGTAAGTAGAATAATATTGTTACAAAGAATATCGAGATGTTTCTTTTGTATCTTTGTTCTAGAAAAGGTTAGCCTAATCTAAGTCAGCGGATAATACGTGCCCTACAGGTCTGCTCTTTATTTACTAAGGATTTTGTGAGAAAAAGGAGAGTAGGAAACACGTGATCTTTTATATCGAATAGTGTGTGGTTCATAAATAATAGTGTGTGAAGCGTTGAATACTAAGAAACTGACTTAATAACTATTTCATGTTACTTTTTTGCTAAGTTTTTTTTTTCAATTTTGGTCTCATGAAAGTATATTTCTTTTGTATTGTAATAAGTGTTTTAATTCAATATACTAGCGCTGCGTCCATTTTTCTTTGCTACGAGTTCGTAGCCTTAGAGTATAAATAAAAAAATTCTGGGAGGGATAGAGTACGCCTAATCGAGTATGAACCGTAAGCACGGATATGAACAGTCCGAATATCTTCAGCGCGTTCGTTTAGTATCAAATGGTTATCGGAACTGATTGTTTTTCCCGGTGAAAATAAGTAATTTAATAGGAGGAAATTTTGTAATATGCAGTGATAAGTTGCAAACATGACTCGAGGAACCAATCTAAAAAGAAAAATGTTATTGATTTCACGTCCATACAACATCTGTTTACGTTGGTAGTAGCGATGCGCGTGCTCTATGTACTCGTATTTATTTTCTAAGTTCGTAGCATTTGCTACGCCATGGCTACGCGCTACGCTTTTCAATTCTACTTACCTACAAATGTCATTGCATTTCACTGTGTACCATTAAATAATGAACACTTAGTTGTATGAAAGTAGCTAAACTTGATTATATTTTCATGTAACATTTTTGTCAGAGTCGTGCTACAAAAATACGCTTACTTTGTCATAATGCGAACCTGAGTTGCGCGTTAAGCTGATGTTTTCTAAATGAGTCCATTACCCGAGGACGTGTCACCCAGTGGGCAGGAGGGGTGGGCGTGGGCAGGTAGAGGAAACACGTGAGATTAGCGAACGTGGTGGAAATATGCGTGCCGTATTACATACAAAACAGTTATGCCGTTAGTTTGTTGCTTTTTCAACAGATGTCGTCTGTTAGCGTATATTAACTAGAGATGCGGGTTAAAGTCCCTGCCCAAGCTCAATGAATTTCATTTTTCGCTTCGAATAAAAGATATAGTTATGCCGTTTTCCATTTTTTCAAACCATAGCGGAAAAAAAAAAGAATTAAATTAATATTCTGGCTTCAGATTCGATTTGAAACTAAATGTTCGTGAATAGAAGGTATGTTACTATTATTAATTTTTTATCTATCAAATATATTTGAGTAAAAAAATCGTTCGTTTCGAGTTATAACCTTTGAGGTTAATTCCAGTTATATTACAAATGCTAAAGTATGAATGTCTGTTTGCTTGCTTGTTCAACTTTCATATACAATTGAACAGATATGGATGAAAAGTGCGGTAACGCCATTTATCTATGGTTGCGTAATAACGTCAATTGTTTTCTGGATGAATACAAAATTCAGTTTTTGGGGAAATGGAGTTCTATTATTGAACACTACTTTTGCGTCTCGCGGCTTCACCCGCGTTAATAGTTTTCCCGTGGGACTGAGGAATTTTCCCGCGGTAAAAGATAGCCTATGTTACTCCTCAAGGTATATTCTATGTTAACACAAAGTTTCATGAAAAATATCCTTTTATTTGAGTACCTTTTTACATAACTACCTCGCCTGTAATAGATACGTAACTCAAATATTGAATCCAAACTACAAAATGAAAACGATTCATTTTCAAGACTTCAAACTTAAAAACATTAAAAATACCAATAAATAAGTTGGTATTATCGTTGTATTAAAGTGAAGGTAAAGCTTTTACTAAGATTACGTCTTTTAGAAATCTTTCCCAAAATGTAGCTCACAATTTTCGTAAGTGTATTGGACCGAATATGAATGAAAAACCAGACCCCAGGTTTTTCATGCACATCCATTTATCTAGAATGTCAAACGCTAAATTTACCTAGAGTAGGTATGGTCACATTAAAAAGGATAGGGTTCCATACAAACAAAGATCTTTATCATCAGCCGAAATAACTAGACTGAAATTGAAATTTGGTGCACGTATGCAAATCCGTGACCCAAAAACGGACTTGTACCTTGTACCATTAAATGATGACTTTTAAACATGGAGGTCGCATTTGGGCTGTAAAAAATCTATAATATTGAAATTGGCGCTGACAGGCGTACGGCCGGACGGACACACAGACATACGTTAAGAGTTCCGTTTTGAGTTATTATACGTTGGTCAAAGTTGTTTTCTTTTTACAGTTGTTTTTGTGATATGGAGCCCTAAAAATACGGGATATACGAGTACAAATTAAAAAATAATAATAATTTCGTATTGTAATAGTAATTTGCTTTTTTGAATGCAGTGTACAGAACATAAAACAGTGTTGGGTAGTAGCAGAGCACCTCACTGAAACCAGTTTTTCCTATAATACAAACACAACATTCTTATAATATGTTAATCGCCGCAACGATACGCCCTTATTCTTACGAAGATTAAAAGCAAATTAAAAGCTTCTAATAACCGTACGGCGATGGCGTATCGTGTTACGTCATCAATTGCACGTAGATATAGGGTGTTTCAGTAGATGTTTTCGCTCCACCTCCTCACCGCCTTTAGCATATTAGTATTCAAAGCAATATCGCTTCATTTGCGAGTCTTTATGAACCCTGTACACGTTCCGCCGTTGTTTGCGATGTCATCTCGCCTCATCTCGTCCAAGACTCCTTACGTCGCCTTAACAAGAGGAAAGCGACGTTTCATCGATATTTATCACGTTTCTGCTTCATTACTCAGCCCTATTTGATATAAAGATCACAATATTTGAGAAGCTCTTACCAGGCTCTTTTATCCTTTAAGTATTTTTATTGGTTGTTAGGGTTGCGTCAAAAAATATCATCAACTTTACGTATTCCGAAAGCCTAAAATGAACGCGTCTTCATTGTTTTCCTCCTATTTGGTAGACGACTTGTTGTAGAGTGCATGTACAGAAGCCAGTACATGCGGTTGGGTATTTGCACTACGAAATTCACCCCTACCGCACTATGTAATACGGGCGCTCTCAAGGGTAAGGTCCAGCCGCCTGTACTGGCTAATGTACAGGTGAATGCTGCTGCTCAAGAGTTTTGTCTCTTAAGCAGCGCCTTGTACGACATAATTACATTAGATACCAACTAGCCGAAAACTATTCGGTATAAAATACCTACCCAGATTCTGTAAGATATCTTCCTTTATCAAAACTTAAATGCTTTATAAATGTTCATTCCGAATTTCCGCACCGTTACTTTAAGCCACAGCTAACATTTCACAAAGCTTTAACAGATTTCAGTCAGTAGCAAAACTAGGAGAAGAGCTATTTTTCGCATGCGAATTTACCCACCAACCGCTAGCGAAGGATCATAAACCAGAGCGAGCAGAGAGAACATTTCCTGAACAGGGGGCGATTATGCAAACCGGCCACCGGGGCACAACAATGCGACTTACTAGCTAAATCACGGGGCCGAATGGGCCTCGCGTCTAGATACCATCTAGGTCGTAACCGCGCTCGTTAGGCCGAATATACGTGTCGCTTTGGGTAGAACAGACGAGCTTCAAATATTTATTTAATTAACAGAGAATTCATAAAATTTATAATGTACCATAATAATACTTATCTATTTAAATATTTTATTTTATTATATCGACTTGATATTTATAATATAGCTATCGTCTTGATCTTCACAAAGAGCCCATTGAATAGGTACCATCATTGCGGTTGATGATCTTGGCATTTAAGCTGAATTGGCATTACTTTTTTTTTGCTTGTTATTTGATTGTGCCTAGTATTTGTTTTATTTTTCATTCTTGTGGCGTCAGTAATAATTAACGTTTTCTGTCTTTCTTCCTTATTCATTGGCGAACGTTTCCAGTTTGCGTAGGAAGAGAAATTTAATAATATAGCATTTAAAAGAAATTTTCACTAAATTCACGTTCACACTCTTTGAATCCAGAGGTCTCTAGTGTTATATTTTCCCACCAAAAACCTTGGGTCTTACTTAGCAGGTTTTTGGGACTTAACACACTTTTGAACGCAGGTGAGTGCAGGTGTCTCCATGATTTTGTTGAAAATCCGTGTAGCGGCGTTCTTATTTATTAAGGCCTCTGTAATAATAACAAGCATCGTCAAAAATCCTATCTTCAATGACAGCCGCCCCAAGCAACCGCCACACGAATATAACTTTGAAACAAACCTACAGCACTTTGAAAATTTTGACGATTTGTGGTTGTATTATGGCTAGTTTGTTGCTCGTTTGTCTTTGTCTCGAATATAGTCGGCTTTTATGTCAGACCGTCGCGACACCCGTCTCATGATGAATAATGGCTTTGGGGGGAGGGAGACAGACTACTTACGGATAGTAAAAGTTGATCATTATTAAAGATCCTAATCATTCTCTAAGCGAAAGTGAGACATGAATATAGCGTAACACTTAGACAAACCTACTCGTAAAGACTGAGCAACACCAAATCATACGTTTCTATTCAATCGAGGTTTTCATGAACTCGTTTTGTTTGAATTAAAATAAATATAGGTAGTTTTTAATAAAAGTATTCTGTTATTTTCAGCGTTTACTTTACACCAACATAATAACTAAATTATATTATGCTACTTATAAAATTAAGTTTAAAGTTTATACATTTAAAAATACTCTACCTACGAGTATCTACCTACTATAGAAAGAAATAAAATTCATTTTAGAATCTGATTTAGAAACTGAAACATGCGGTCGTTACTGTGTCGCGAGACATTGTGCTGAGATCCTGCTTCGCGAATAACAATCATAATACGATAGCACACGATATCTCGGGAACAGTTCAGAACAAATGGCCCGTAATATCGCTGAAGAACGACTGTGGAATCGAGATATCCAATAATAAGCGTTCTCGCGTCGTTTGTGGCAGAATTGTCGCAATCTGAATTACACTGGGAACATTTGTCGTGAGAAGTCGAGCGACACAAGTTGGACAAACTAAGCAATTTGCATTGCAGCGCACGAGTTGACTGCGGCTGTAACCTGTTATTTATCTGGATTTGTGTTGGCTCTCTTGTCTCTACAAGTACAGTAGAACTAATTTCATCAAGAGTAATTTCATTCTCATCCATGGTCTAAAAAAACAAGGTCTAAAAATCGGACTGTCACAAGCCTACTTCATCTGCTGTTCATTCTTCCATCCTTGTCGAATGCGTATTATTCGATAAGGATGAACAGCAGAAGACGTAGGTTTGTGTTAAGTCACGTGGTTTTTTTATTAGACCTTATTTTCTTAGACCATGATTCCCATCCATATCATAATTACCACAACTATTACAAATTACTAATATACAGTTCATTTTATAACTATTTCAATCAATGACATACCTAATTGGAGTAAAATTTTGTCAAACAATAAAAATATGCTAGATTAACTGATTTAGTTTTTATAGAAAACTAGATAGATTTACAAATATTATAAATGCATCAGTTATATTTTGTCGACTAAACGGATTCATAAATATAAAATACCGAAGAGCGATTTGAAGCATCACCACTAAGAGAAATAACCTATATAATATACATGCAATAAATTATATTCTATTCTATTCTATTCTATAATAACTTCAGCCGTGGGGCACAAAGCTACTTAAAATATTCCTTATTCTTATTATTAATTTCAGAAAATCTTTGCTGCAATATAAACTCAGTTCCTTTATAAATAAACAATACAGTTTACCGCCAAATTTATTCCAAACAGAGTCCGTTTAAAGAAAATTTTCTTTCAGAGAAAATAATGACCGCGTAGCTACGGGCTATAAACCCTTTTAATTTTTTCCGACAGTTTGCTTTCACAAAGATACGGCCGCCAGTTACCTCGCCTGTAGAAAATGAAATTCAGACTTTTACAACGGCTTTTCCTATGTTCTCCCCTTTCAACATGCCTATAAAAGCGTCTGGAAGATTTTCGAAACCTTTTGTAACTGTTTCCTTTATCTTTATATTTCCTTGCTCTATCCACTCGCGGAGCTGTTTCAGGGCGTCGCTCTGTACCTTCCACTCCCACTGGGTGAAGCTGAAAGCCTCTATCTTCACGTTCGTAGATCCACTAGGGCTCCTTGAATGAATCCCTCCTGAAGAAGTCTCGTCATATGTACTGATAGACCCACATATCGCTACCCGAGCCTTGTTAGATAAACACTGCGATATTAAGTTCGATAAATTTCCACCGACATTGTCGAAGTAGCAGTCGATTCCTTTACCAACAGTTTTTTTTATAGTCTCCGTGATATTTTTCTCAGTTTTGTAGTTGAATGCGTAGTGAAAACCTAATTCTTCTTTAAGTATTTTTACTTTCTGGTCGCTGCCGGCGAATCCAATAACTTTGCATTCTTTGATCTTAGCGATTTGTCCGACAATCGATCCGACCGCCCCGGCCGCGCTTGTCACACACACCACATCTCCCTTTGTAGGCTTGCAGATTTCCAGAAATCCTAAATACGCCGTAATACCTGGCATTCCAAGCGCGCCAACTGCTAATGACGGCGACAAACTACCAATATTGGGTATGTAAGGGTTCATACTGAACATTTCGTCTGGACTTCCATCTACTATGGCGTAGTCGCACCAACCTGAGTGTGATACAACGTAAGCATTTACAGGGTACTCCTTATTTCTACTCTCTATCACCTTCCCGACTTGAAATGCAAACTGTAAGTAGGGTACTTCAAGATCTTGGGCAAAAGATCTCATGTACGGATCTACGCTGATGTATTCCGCTTTCACCAGACACTCATTGTTTTTCAACTTTGGTAATGGCTCTTCAACAATCTCGAACATGCTTTTAGTTGGTTTCTTGTCTTTGAACGCTTCCTTTACCATATACTTGCGTACAGTAGACATCTCAAGTAGGTACCTATCTAATTATTCACACGTTTTTAAGTCACACCACATAAAGCTTCACTACATAATATAAGGTTATTTCTTAGTACACTCAAAAAAGTTATAATTTACACGATTCTTCATATTGGTTATGTAATGAAATAAATTATACATTTAAAATACATCAAGGACGTTAGAATTGATATGACGTTATAATTGTATTATTATACATAATTTGGTTATGTAATGAAATAATATTACACTAAGTATTTATTACGATAGCTGGCTTGTGTTCTGTATAGTTAATATTTAATGCAATAAAAATCCCCGGGCACTTTGCTTGTATTACTTTCGATTATTATCTGTCACAAATCCAAGTATTATTTTACTACATAATTTTAGGTTATGTTTTGACATTTGAAACTACAAACATCTTGCGTTTCGTTATTGCAGTTGTTGAACAAAAAAAGTTTATACTGTTTTACAAGACCGTTATGGGACTGAGGAAGAGAGGGAGAGAGAGAGAGAGAGAGGACATACATTACCTAGGCGGGTGATAGAGAAGAACGATATAAAGTGCTTATCTCCAAGTGAGCCCTTATGGTAGTGGTGCGTTTACTTTGCGATTTGGTTATAAAGCCTGACCAAAGAAATAAAAAACCTGCCCGGGGGGCGCCACGTGTATATTTTTATGTTTATGGCAACAATTTCCATTATAATATTAGTTCCATTGAAATTCCGCAATATGGCGAGGTTTTTTATTTCTTTGGTCAGGCTTTAATTATGCATCCCTAGAAGTCGACTAAAATTGTAATATGTTTGGTATGGTTTGGTATCAATGAATACCTCGGTAGAAATAACATTTCAGCGACAATAATAATTTGTTACCAGGCAAAACGCAATCCATCATCATTCATCATCAATTTCTATTCTATGTAGGTCTCAAAGGTGTAGAGTGTAATGTTAGGTTTTATATACCTACCTACCTACTCTTAATTCACTTAGACGTATAAGTAAAACATTTATTTACTATCAAACAGACGAACAAATAGTGTGAGTTAGAAGATCATCCCCTATGACAATACAGTAAAATGAAAAGGGAAAGTGAAAATAATCCCATCGTATCAGCCTTTGAATCGGCGCAAATGGCGCAATACAATTTAAATGAAACAAAACTACTTAGCACATAGGTACTTTTACCGTGTGCCTTTGTTTGTCCGTTTGAAACTAAATAAAAAATATATATCCTTAGTCTGTGCTTCCAGGCTTCAGGCGTGAGAAAGACCGCGTGCTCGGGGCTAGGTCAATAGCAGTTTATAAGTGTGTTCCTGTCCTTCATATCGAGCTTTATACCCTGTAAAATTTCAAAGAAATACTCTTTCATTTCTTATACGAGCTGAGTATGAAAGTATATAATAATCTAATATAATCACGAATGCACCTACACTTTGCACTACAACAATCACCCAGGTGATATCCCCTGGGTGATCATAGTGGATTAACCCATTTTTCGGGTTTTCTAGAAAAGTGTTGCTATGTCGTCTTCAGTTAGATCACAAGATAAATAAACCACCCCACAGCCAAGCTCGTTTTATTATATTACATTACTAGCTGTCCGCCCACGGCTATGCCCGCGTTGCATTTTTTATTTCCCGTGGTATAAAGTATCTAAGATGTTGACCGGGGATATAAGGTACCAGCATGCAAAATTTCATATAAATCGGTCCAACGGTTCCAGGGATTAGCGTGTACAAACAGACAGATAGACAGACAGACGTTTTTTTTAAACATTTATTGTTGTGTTCAGCTACACTCCCTTTATCACCTACAATCAGTTCTTTGATTCACGCCGATTCTTCAGTTCTATTATAGTATAGATTTTTCTTTTTGCTTGCTTATCGTGTAGGTTCGAGGTGAACCTAATAAAAAAAACTACCTATATGGGTTTACCTAGCTCACAGAACAGACCCTGGTGTCAGAATTTCTGAACCGACTATAGCCATGTCCTTTCCGTGGTGTCATCTATTGCATTGCAAGAAGATTAGGCAAGAGAGCGTAACCGACAGACACACTTTTCCCTATTCTCACTTATAATATTTGTGAGTCAACATCTGTGTGTAACAGAAATCATAAAGGTCTTCTAAGCCAATTAACTCTTAAAAACACCGTATCATACCAACAAAACATGCACCAAATAATTATTACTCGGCAAAGGTGCGACTACAAAAACGCCAAGCCCAGCAGGAGAACTAATTGGCGCCAAAACGGTTTTATCTCGGCCGAACGGCTGCCAGCTAAGTTCAAAACTCAGAGTCACGAGCAATTAAAAAGCAAAAAGTCAGCAAATTCGGCGCTTTTGTGATCGTCAAATCGCTCGCCGCGCCGCCGGGTGCAGCGGCGTATATCAGCTAAGGGGGGAGGGAAGGGTTTGTAAATCAGGGGATTTGGTTTGTCATTGTTTCTTATTATTATCCTTCTTGGTATTAGCCAGGTCTGACGCAGGACTTCCGGCATTGAAATGCTCTTACCTAGGAACGCTCTGAAGGCCATTACTGCATCTAGAGCTGAGGGGGTTAAGGGTTATACCTGGTGCAGCTACTGTGCATTTATCCAAAAAACTCGTAAATATTTATATAAGAATAAGAATAAGAATGAATAAAAATAAATTGATATATATGTCGCTAAGCACTCAAAAACGGCTGAAGAAATTTAACGAGGTACTGTGTCTACGTAAGGCTCATGTGATGACGAAAATTGGCCTTGTAAACCCCAATTTATTTTTTATATATAAACTGCCCGTAGCTCAGCTAAACAAAACCTACATCTCAATATATTTTAGAATTACTTCTGAAAAATAAAGGTTATACGACATTGCAGTGAGCTTATCCTAAGCTTAATCCCTCCGGCTGCAAGGTTACTGCTGTAAGCTGCTCCCGTGCCAAGTTCCCGTTATAGGGAGGGGAGTTCAGGGGAGGGGGGACTATGACGGAATGCTTTTCTCTGCTTACTCTGTATAACTCTATAATATACTGTATAAACGTTTCCATATTTATAATGTAAAGATTTAAATGTTTTGTATGCTTTCTGGACAAGCGCACTTTAGACGACTAACTTTTTCTTTTTGCTTTCTTAACTTGTAGCAAAACTCGCTTGCATATAGTGTCGGTTTTGAGGTTGACCTGGCTTTCAAACCTTGGTGGCTTGACATGACTGTCTTGGGCCGACTAACGCTTCTGCCACATGGCTCTTATAAGGGCTACATCTGTTGATAGAAGCTTTACGTGCCCTCCGAAGCAAAAAATCAATCTTCTTTTTTTTCGGATAATCAAATGATTTAGCCTGCAATGTTATAGCCAAACTGCTGAAATTCTTAAAAAGTAATATAATTTGTTCGACGAGTACCCCGGAACCTCCGTAACGGGAGAGCTGAGCCACAGTGGCTGTGGAATCAAAACTGACGAATGAATTGCATTGCAAGCACGTCTATGTAAAATGGCTCCGCCTGATGAAGTATTCGTATGATTTTTACTTCTATCATGTATGCGATAACGTAACTATTTTATTTAGAAAATTTATATCCATACACCGTGAAACGAATGTTTATTAGCAACATACAATACAATACAATACAATACAATACAATATTCTTTATTGACACCAGTAATAAATAGGACAGTACAACATACTGGTGCTGTACTAAGTATTAATAATAAAGTCATTTAAATAACAATAATTTTGCAAATAATGTGTTCTTTTCTCTCCTGAAAAATACTTTGCTGTGCCCTACGGGGTCCATATTGTTGTTAATTACGATATTATAAACACAAATAACATTTACTGTAACATCTTTGTAATGAACATGGAATGAAATAGAGAGTTGAGAATGAGTAAAAAGAACGAAGTCAAAATTAAAATTCAACTTGTCATAGGTACAAAGAGGCCGGTCATGTGACTGAAGTTTATATGAAAAGTTGAATATTATTTTTGAGATTTGAACCTATGTTCCTTGGGGACATGAGTTTCATGATACCACTATACGAGTACCACTATGTTGCGGATAAACAATTAATTTTTCACAGTGTATAAATAAATCTGAGAAGGGTTGCAGAAAGAAAATCTTACGAGGCTAAGAGATTTGCTATTCTACGAAGTGAAAAGTAGGAAAGCTTTTTAATTAATGCTAAGCATTAAATATGCTTTCCCATTAAATCTAATTAAAATTTCGGGTTTTCACGAAATTCAAGCTTGTTATTTAGCAGTTGTGAAAATCTTTGGTTAAAAAACGTTTATTTCTACATTTCTACCAAATCACTGGTTTGGTAGCCGCTTAGGGCTCTTACAGACGAGCGGCACTTGCCAAAGGCAGAAACAACTGCAGCCGTCGCCACCTGTTGACGGCTGCAGTTGTGTCTGCCTTTGGCAAGTGCCGCTCGTCTGTAAGAGCCCTTAGGCTGTGGCTTAGACAAGTCAGAAAGACAGTCTTTTAAATTTTGTCAGATTACATCATTTAGTTTTTATTTAATTATTGTCAATTACTTTTGAGTAGCTCTTATATTTTCTTTTATTTGTAGATAGGAAAATACTTCGTGGCTGAAGATTTATTGCGCTCCTCTGAAGTTCCGACCACCATTGGGCGATGGGAGAGTTTTGCGGAGTTTTCTATCATGCTTCTTTTTTGTGGAAACTTTCTTTAAGACGGGATATAAGATAAACGTGTTCTGTAAATTTATCTGCAACATTTTTACTAGTTAAATAAGTCTGTATTCTTAAGGCACTTGGTGAAGAGTATGAAATTTCTGTCTATATGTTACAAAATATTGTGAATGGTCAGCGTTAGTTTTAATTAACATTCGTGATAAGTTTTTATAATTTTAATTATATACAAGTATTTCATAACTATTAAGATTTAAAACGGGATTTTTCCTTATTAATGCTTAAAAGATATATCAACCTGTATTTAGGCATGTGTGTTATTCGTTAATGCGTCAGCGCAACTCTATTGGCGACTCTATATGCATCTATCGCCATCATTTACATGTGTATATTCTCATAGCACCTACTATTGGAAAAGCAAACACAGTTGCTATTAGATACCATTGTTATGCTTTAATTCTTTATTAATGAGAATCCGTCCGGTAATTACTATGTCCGTAGACAGTAGTCAGGACCAACAGTTTTACCTGACTTCCGAAGCACGGCTCGCAATTATTAAAGCTGTGAAAAGTCTCACAAAGTGACATTTCGACGAATACCAGGATTTGAACCCGAAACCTCTTTGATGTGAGGTGAGTGTTTATACCACTCGACCACGGTGGCTGTTAGGTAGTGGTACTTTTATTAATGCGACAACTCCTTCATGATGTTTTTGTATCAGCGTGCTAGGCTAATGTCCAAAGGCTTATTTACGCTGGGCCATCTTTTTGCGGCTTGCGGCATGAATGGCATGATACATTTTTTGCATGTGAAATATCGTGTTATGCTACAAATATAATATATTTGCAGCATTTACGGCATGCCGCAGCATATTTTATGACGAGGCAACACCGTGGCAAAATAATTTTAAAAACATCTTACTGCAAAATTTATTTATCAACTAACTTTGAACTCCGCCCTGAATGAGGTAGGTATTTTCCTGCACTAAAAAGTGGCCTATGTGTTAATCCAGGGTGTCTGATAACTCCATACCAAATTTTATCAAAATCGCTCCAGTCGTTTAGACGTAACTAACATAATATTATACTCTATTTATAATATTAGTGTGATTTTGTAAATGAACCTTTACCCTATGCTTACCGCATAAAAAGGCATGCCTTATAAATTCGAGATGTATTTAGGAACATTGAGATCTTCTTCGCTGATGTTTCTTTTTTTATTTGATCGTACGTAGCAAGAGAGACATAAATTCAGGCAAGGCTTTACAAACACTAAGTATGTACGATTGATTAAATCTATAATGTATTGTTGGCACGCGTTGTCAGCAAGCAATAAACACGAATAGTACGTTGTCGATATAATCAGGAACACTTCCAAATAGATATTTGTATGTGGCTCTGTTTGGATATCGGTTTAGTTGACGAATATCAAAACAGAAACTTAATTTACATTTACAGCATGCGTAGTATATGGACGTAGGACAGATCAATTAATAATACAGTAGCCTATAACAGTCCACTGGACTATAACACTGGTCTGAAGATGTTGCCATAATCACTTCCTGGAGACCGCATTTCTTTTCCTCAATATACTGGCCAACGCTGCTGCAGAAAAAGAGTATAGAATTTTCTGGGTTACAATCTATGT
The DNA here is from genome assembly GCA_948473455.1 of Teleiodes luculella. Classification (NCBI taxonomy): domain Eukaryota; kingdom Metazoa; phylum Arthropoda; class Insecta; order Lepidoptera; family Gelechiidae; genus Teleiodes; species Teleiodes luculella. The sequence goes on from OX419602.1 coordinate 9,981,846, forward strand.
GTTCCCTCTTACGACATGGATAGAAAGAGCTAGAATTCTAAGCAAGAACCACGAGGCATCATGACCCTCAGGCGACGTCTCATTTATGATGATTTTCGTATCAATGTGCTAGATCGAGATTCGAGGTTACCTTAAGCTGCCACTAGAAGCGTTGGTGTATGACTGACTACTTTGGAAGAATCTTTCGGTCCATCCGGAAGCTTGATATGTCGATTTTGCGATCAATTCGGTTATTTAAAAAAAAATTAAGAGCCGTCACGGGACGCCTGGCTGATGTGAAACTTCAAAAGTAAAGTTAGTTTGTGATTGCTTCAAGTCGATTCACAGGTATCTGCTAAGTAGCGACTACTGACGCCCGCGTTTCGCCACGATCGGCTCGCCACGGTCGCCACGCCAATAATAAGTTACCCCTCGCCTATAGATGTTTCACGTCAAATATAGGCATGGTACCTGACTAGTATGATACTGCTATGATGTGGTAGGTCAGATTATACTGGGCAACAATAACCTGTACATAGTTAGAAGTATCCACGATGCTCGAGTTCCGTCGCTCTAGTTTGGCTTTGTCGTTTGAGTGGCTTTTACCTGCAATCTGCAATGGCTTGCATCCAGCTACTTGGATTAAAGCGAGACAGCTGTATAGCTGTACTCGGGCTAAAAGGTTTTCATAATTGCGTTTCTAGGGGAACGGTGTAATAAGATCGTGAAATTAGCTCCCATTTACTACGATCATTAAAGGACTCAGATATAAAGTAACTGTACGTTCATTTTAACACAAAAAAACCGAAATTATAGTTTCTAGTGATTGGAGTAGTAGACCGAAATTATTTTGTATTGTAAAGCTTCTATAAACCTGCTTAGCCTGCTTATATTTCTTGAAATCAATTGACAATCAAAGGTCATCGGTCATTAAAGGCAAGAAGACGAACACTACAATAGCAGATTTTAAACATTTTTCTTTTATAAGAAATCCATATTTAAGCTTTCTTTTTTGGTCTCACGCAATGGTCACAATCTCCTTATTGTTCGATCAACGCAAGATTTCCGGATGCCCTTAGTAAAGTCATCAAAGAAGCAAAAATGTTGTGTAGTACAAAAAAATATTTTATCTATAGTTTATATGAAAACGTTTCTCTTTCTTAATTGGCCGGTGAGTAATGTAGCGTAGCCAGAGAGCCCATCACGCGTGCGGCTGTAAAAGGACAATGAAAAGTTTTACGATGCCTCCGGAAAACCACCTGTATTTCTGCTGCTGAATAATAGATGGCGCCCCACGCAATACGCGACTTGGAAAACCTTCAGGCTTAGGGCTTAGAGTTCCTGTGTCAATGTTTTTGGTGCTTCCTGCTAAATACAAAATTCCTTGTACGTGCGCTCAGCTTCAATTTTTTTTTCCTTGTATTGATATTTATGTATTTTGACCACTAGGTGGCACCACCAGTACTAACTTTTTTTATTCGTCTTCTATCTCTAACACCAATTCAACCACGCATTTGAATTTTAGTAACATTTTTAGTGAAGGGGCATGAGATGGACCTATTTTAAGCGGAAGTAATAACAGTAGTAAAATCGGCCTTAGTCGTCGATTGTCATGTAATTCTGCAGGCAATCTTTTTTTTGCCTTAGCTAATTCTGTCTCTTTTGTTTTAGGTCACCAAGAGATGAAACGCAAACGGAGTATCCAGAGTTCGGGCGTCGCATGGTGACTCGTTACCACCATGCTGTCGGAAAACGTCAGAACCATGCGCTACATCCTCTTCTGTCTCCTCTCTCTCTCTTTCAACCGCAACCTCGCCTTCGTTCTCGACAAGCAGAACCCGTATTCGCAATTCCGAAAATGGAGCGCCGGTCTCAACGGCACCATAGAATTAGAATTCAAAACGGATCAGCCGAACGGGTTGCTTCTATATACGGATGACGGCGGGACGTACGATTTCTTTGAGTTGAAATTGGTGAACGGAGCGCTGAGATTGAGGTATAACTTGGGGGGAGGCGCGCAGATTATTACAGTCGGCAATAATCTCAATGATGGCCACTGGCATAAAGTTCAGGTGAGTTTGATGTATTTTTTTAGTATTTTATAATTTCTTAGAGTAATCGATGTCATAATGGCTCAAGCTGTTACTTTTTTTCGGGATGATGCTAGTTTGTACCACGCCATGTTTTAAATTTTCGATTTCATTATTTTCTTTACTAAGTAAGACCCGTAATAATGTGAAAGCCTCAAACAAACATTCGTTATTTTCATGCTAACAAAAAAATTGTTTCATTGTATTTAAAACATTTATAGGCAACGCATGAAATAAATTACCGATTTATTTATTTTAATTTATATAAAATAGATCGACGCTTTTACAGTAAAGGAAAATATCGTGAGGTAACTCGTACACAATTGAGAAAAAATCTAAATTAGAATACGTGAAGTTCAACCCGAGATCAGCGTATTTGATAATAATGGCTGGCTATCCTAATGAATAAGATTAGGTTCAAGAGATGATAATGACTGCAAAATATTAACTGGTTCCGTTAATGATCCTAAAACTATAAACTATAGAACAATCAAATAAAAAAAAGTCCTCCAAACGTAGGGTGCAATACTATTAATTAATCATATAACTCAAAATGCAAGCAAAGCTTCAAATAAAATAACTAATCGATCGCTTCATCTTCTCTAAGACCTTTCTAACCGCCATTTTAGAAAGTTCTAGTAAAAATCGACGCTATTCTGCGCTCCGATCGGCCGCTATCACTCAGGGTGCTATCTGGCAACGTCGCATATTTCCTGTGAATGCGATCGAACTGCTAAGTCGAGGAGACAAACTTGTGGCCGTGCCAAGCCGTCGACTCTCGCTGTAGCCGTAGTTGCAGAGAATTATGGATCCAGGCTTAGATTTGCTGGATATTATTCGAAAGCTTGCAGCGTGAACTTGGATAACTATTGCTACTTCCTTTCAAAGTGAACCATTCCGTTCAACGTGTTTACATAATGTACCTTGTAGAGACGATACCTCTACAAGACACTCCGACTCGACCCACATCGGGTATAGATAGTAGTACCATTTAAAAATAAATCGTTACCTACTAAATATACCCTGCTTAGAGTACAAGAGCCTGCGAAAACCCCATGGGGAGTCTCCACGAGGTACATTTTGTAAGCACGCTTCAGTTTATACTTAGGGAGTGAATCCACAGACGCGAGAATCTGTGTTGATATGCAGCCTGTAACACAGATCGCGCCTGCTTTCTATGGGACTGGCTACATATAAACTCTGATATCTTCTTGCGGCCCTTTTTTTTCGCGTCTGTGGGTACGCAGCTTTAAGCATTTACGAATTGTGTGATTTGTTGTCACAGGCTGTTTCAGCAAGATGCTGAAACGCACTCAATTTTTTCTGAGCGATGATATACGTCCATAGATCGTATAAACATGTGCGATAGTGTACTGTGTAATCTTTCAAAGTAAAATCTCTATTTTTATGTGTTGTTTAAAAAATAACCGCAGTCATATATGTCTAAAGTGAATAAAACCAAAACAAATCAATATTCAAATATTTTTATTAAATATTTTTAAATACGAATAAACAATTGAGTAAGACTGAAAGTTAAATCAAACAAAGCGCTGGACAAAGCAAAATATTTTTAAATGTATTTTTAAAATAAAACTTTTTCGATTTCTACTCGGCTTCTATCTCTTATATTGTCAATCAAAGTTAACTGCAAAACTCAAGTTGTCTAATGTGAAATGGAGAATTTACGTAACTCAACCCAATCATGTCTAGGGTAGAGGGTCGTGCAAAATAGACCCAATCACGTTTGCATACAATTCTTTATTGAGTTTTATCGGTTTTCTTTAAGTTCTCTGCAAACAACGCAATCATAGCTAGATTGCCGATCTGACCCCAAGATTGAAGTTGTTCAAAGTTGAAAGTGGAAAGTTAGTTTTAATCTTAGGTATAAAAAGACTTTTGAGTCCTCGAGATTGTATCTTTGATATCAATAACTGTGGATAAAAAGCACTCAATATTTGGCTTAGAGCAGAATTTTAAAATATACAGGGTGTTAGGAAGGTATAGTGTTAGTGACGTACAACCTTTTTTTTTAAACATAAAAAAATGCAGCGTTTCATTACTATATAAAAAATATTTTTAAATCTGCTATACGCATCAAAGTTCATTCACCTCACGCTACTCTCGCAAACAATCACGTGGCGGAGATACATAGTACCTTATTTTTCATGAAAATGCGACGACCTTAGAGTATAAATATAGAAATTCTGCGAGGGTATATTTACGACGACGCCGACGACGTTGCCAAAATCAAAATTAGGCAGTTTTCTATCTCATTTCCACGCGTAGCGACGCATACAATTTTTTTTGTGTTTGTTACAAAAAAAGAAAGAAATTGCGCTAATTATTAATATAAATCCTTCAATGCCGAAAAAATGTACATTTCAAATTATACCTTAAAATTACAATTAAAGTTTATTATAGTAATTTTTACTTGATTGGGTTCATGGATTACCTAACTGAAGCCTTATGAACCAAATATTAGATTAAATTTAGGCTCTAATGTGTACTTTGTGGGTTCTCAAGTGTCTCTATATTGTTAATTACAAGCTAATATAATTGTACAATAGCCAGCATATGTGGCTGAACACTTCCATTACGAGTTTCGCCTCCACTCCTACGGAATAGCGGCGCTTGCAAGACTAAAGTGTCCAGCCGCACGTGCTAGCTACTGTACCTTTGAGGTTTCTGTTTGCGACCCTGAAACTACGCAGTAGTTGTGCAAAATTAAACAAGAACTTTAATAAGTAGCTGTATAACTAAATCCAATTAAGCATAAGTACGTATTCACTTTCTTTCGGTCTCAAGTAGGTACCTACTCGCGACTAAATCGTTTGCAGTAAAAGATGCGGTTTGGACCAAAACTCGTTAAAAGTTTTCCCTTTAACGTGAAATATTGAAAGCGATAAATAAAAAAAAACAGCAAATTAATCGCAGCGTGAGTTTAAGCGAGCTCTGCGAAATATTGGGATATATTTCAGTGGGCAAAATTTTAGGGCAAAGCGTAGTATTTTATGAACTACTCGCATTCGTATCATAACGTTTTAGAGCTTATGGAAAACAGGTGGAAATAAAAACGATGCATATTTCAAAGGGGATATAATAAATGAGAATTGATCAAGAAATAAATACATAGGAATTTATATATGCATTAACACACAACATAAATTACTTATAGTTCTATTGAGAGCCGAAGGTCCTTAAAAAAGGTATATTCTAGTCTAGAAGATCTTTTTGAACTTACAAATTAGAAGTGTCCCTCGGAAAAAGGGGCAATTATGTTCTATTCTCATAAGTACTGGTATGAAACCTGGCGTGTATTTACCCTACCTAGGTACCAATTACCCTTCAGATAACAATGCCCGTACCCGCCGGCGACGGCGAGGGCGCGATCAAAATCAAAATCAAAACTAATAATCAGAGACGGAGCCCCTTAGGCGTCGTCTCCTTCACGGTGATTTTCCGTATCCATTTTTGCTCTAGGCCTAGGCCCGAGATTCACTCGAACCCCTCTATACGCGTTGGTCCCACACAAGTCCGGTGAAGCTTGATTCGTCGTACTTTTGCGACACAAGCATAGGGCCATTAAAAACAAGCGTGTATTTAAAAAATAAATTTTGTTTTGTATACACAGGTGGCGCGAAGAGACGAGCACACGTCTCTCACAGTGGACGGCGCAATGCAAAGCAAAACCTCACGCGGGAAAGAATTCGCCTTCGGGAAGTTTCCCACCAACTCCGACGTGTTCGTTGGTGGGATTCCACCATCGTGAGTACTAGCATTCAATTATATTAATATTAGTTCAGAAATCAATATTTTTTTATGATAAAACGAAGGTGTCTGCAGCGTTTTGTACCTCGACGATTGTAGTCCGAAGATTCCAACTGTTGTTCAAACTATGCTCTTGATCTTGAAATTCTTGACCATCATTTCTGAGAGAAGTCACCGGGTAGTAAGCCTAATGCCTCCATTACTAGAAGTGAATGTCTATTACTCGGCAACTGCAGGGAGGTTTTCTATTTTACCACTGATTGTTATTTGGTCCTGGCAACAACTGGAAGTATAAGGTGGTAAATAACACATTTTTCCGGATTTTAAAAGAGTTTTGCTTTACGTATAGGTATCGGTCCAGATATGGCACCATGACTAGGGGCATTAAATTCTAAATAATATAAATAAATTTAGTACACGAATGTATTTAGCTGTGTTTTTATTGAGTTCTCAAAGATATTTTTTATGGTTTTCTACTAATATTAAAATTACTTATTTTTGCTAGATGTATTGGTTTTCTGACAAGGATTTACAATTAAATTTAAAATATATAAATAAAGGTACCAACCAATGCCCTTAGTACTTACTTATTATAGAGTTTGAGTGCCATGTCAGATACCTATTATATGAAGCCTATGCTTTTATGAAGACATACTTTACGAACATTACCATTCTACAAAAGCTCCTTGAAACTTTCCTCAACAAGAGCGGTTGGGGGGATTCAGAGGAGTTTTCTCAGCGTTGTTTGCAATCACAATAAAATCTCTGGTCCCCATTACCTTTATCTCCCACGCAGCCTCCCACGCTATTTAAACTTAATCTCAATGATTTCTTGAGAACAATTTTATCAAGTAGCTTAATTACCCGACCGTATTAAATCCCTTCAGACAATTACTTTGAGGTTTATTGTGGGACCGTTAAAAGTTACTCCAGCCACTGTTAAAGCCATTTTTGCCCCCAAATGTCTATTTCTATTCCGTTAGGTTCCCAAATTTATCGAAATTGGAGTCAAGACCTTGGCGTGGCTTCTAAGGAGACCTTATTTAGATATTCGTTTACGTTTTAGTACGGTTTCTGAAATAAAGTTCATACGAGTATAAGCTATGGTATTATTCGGATATGGAAGTTATGCACAAATAAAAAACTACGAGTATTACGGTATAAAGGCAGAGCGAGCTTATTTTGATGAAGTCTATTATTTTATAAGACTCGTAACTGAAAAATACACAATGAAAATAAAATATGGCAAGGGAGATTGGAATAGCGGCTATACTATACACATACTGTTTGAAGAATATACAAATATTATTTATTGACACCAGGGAAAATATACAATTTTCAGAAGTGAAACAGAGTCAATAGGCGGCCTTATTACTAAATTATCAATCTCTTCTAGGCAACCAGGTAATTAAGAAAAATATTTAAAAAGTGCGAGTTAGTGGCACTAATGTAAATTAACTACTTACACACAAAACTCATTTATTTGTACTTATCTGTATCTATTTGGGTATATAATTGCATAATTTAAAAAGTACAAATCTTAGAGTATAAATAGAAAAAATTCTGGGAGGAGTACAAATATTAAAGTATCTTTTTTTACTATTTTTATCCACCTTGATTATGTTAGTTTTATCGCTCGGCGAATCATTTCGTTCCATGACTTCGAAACTACAGAATAACCAAACGAAACTTTGATAATATAAACCTATTATTCCACTTGTAACACACGATGCTATTAGGAAAACTCCTAACACGCCGAGTAGTGTTATGTTATGACGTTGTTGATCGCAATCGGCGCACTTTTCCTTGTCGCGCGTCCTTACACTTCATTCTCGAGATAACATCTGCAACTTTCTTGGTAAAGGGCTTCATGAGACTAAAAAAATTGTACAATAATCATATGTGGGGACATCTCACACACGGTCATCTGACCCCAAACTAACCCAGAGCTTGTATTACGAGTGTCAGAAAACAGGGCGGGAATCGAACCCGCGACCCTGTGCTTTGAAGGCATACGACCCCGTCGCCCCCGTCTAATATATATTTTTTGTAGGAGCTGGGTTGACCTTATACTACACAAAGTAGAGCCAGAACGCGCTTTTTTTTCCACTATACCGGGTTAGTACTATTATTTTCTTCTGTGACTATACTACCATTAGTTGTTCATTGAGCATTTTTTTGACAGCTGCTGATATTAAGAAAAAAAAGTATTAAAAAAGCCAGGGTTACCAGCAGTTGAGCTTTTTGGTATCAATTATGTGTCGAAGTTACGTTTCTTCTTTCCTTAACCTTTATCACTCTTGCTTACATTTTTAATATTTTTGTTACCTTTTCTTTTTATTTGCTTGATTTTATTGCCTGGCTGGTCTGATAAGTTCGCTAGGTTAATAGGCGTTGATTCGGCCATGTGGCTTTTAGTGAAATCAATTGCTTTCTGAATTTAAATAAATGCTAGCGGTCAAAGCTGGACGTAGGAAGGTTAGGTAGGTACATTAAGTTTGTAAATAAAGGTTGTGCCTGACGAGAGTGAAGGTAGTTCTCAAGAACACAATCTCACCTTGACCCGGTTGCCGGGGACACACAATTTCTACGAAGGTCTGATTTTTTCGCTTTCTTTGTAATCTATGCTTTATAAAAGATTTGTAAAATTAGGATGACTTTTTTAATAAGTTTTATAATTTGTCTTTTATTGAAAATATTAGTTAGCAACTCCACCGATTTAAATTTAATTTAATGTCATATTGACTTGATTTAAAATTTGGGTGTAATATTTTTGGCGATGGTGAGTTTCGAAAATTGTTGTTAATTTTGTAGAGAAGAGCAAAAACTAATTAAGTAGGTATAAGTTATTTTTCTTTATGCTCGCTGTTATAACAAAGAACGTATTGGCTAGTTCAAATATATAGGTTCAATTTGTAGTCTTGTTGGTTAAAATGCTCAAAAAGTATGTTCCTATAGACAGTATCTTAATTGTTACAAAACGTTTTCGGTCTAATTGATCTGATAGAATAATTGCCGCATTTATAAAGACAGGTAAACAAACTTAGTATTTCTTTCGTGTAGGAATTTGAATAAAATACTCCATAAACTTTGCTGTCATTGGACTAGAAAAAGTTCACACAGAAAGTATAGGTTAAGTATGTTAATAAGTTTGGATCCAAATTGAAGTCAATGTTATTCATAATTAATTTACTGCTATGAACATCACTCGTAAATTATTAATTTTATACGCTATAGTTTTCGTTGGTTTCTCTCGTAATTAAAACATAATAAAGAAATCGGGTTAGTAAAAACGTTGTAAAAACCATTGATCGATTTTTTTGTTCTGAGAAAAAAAGTATTTTCAAGCCACTTAGACACTGAATTGTTAAAACTCCAATGTTTAACTGTCTAAGATTGTGACCGCACAAATTTGAATATCCTTATTTCCTTTTGTTTTCTATCTTTTGTTAAAGGTCCGTTTTGGTAGAAGCTTTGGAAACCATAATTTACACGGATACCATCTCAGTACATTTGAATGCTAAATACTTTATCTCTTCAGTAGACACCAGTAAAATATTCCTAAGTCCTAATAGACGCCTTCCGTTTATCTAGTTAGATATTGCAAAAAATATGTACACGTCTTTTAGTGCGACAAATTTATTCAGATTGTAAATAAAATAAGGATGAAGGGAAAACGAAAAGGGTATGAAAGTTTTGATTTAATAAAAAATAAATATATTAAAGTAAAAAAAAAGTATAATGAAGTCTCTGAAAGGATATACATACAAGCAATCGAAAATAGCTGTGGTACGTATATACCTCACATCTATATATACTTTTTACAAGGTGAGTGGGAAGATAAAATTTGTAGTAGAATAAAAAGTACATTAAACAAAATGGTTAGCCGTCACGGGACTCCTGGTAGACGTGAAATTCTTCTTCATTCGGAATCAATAGGTACATTAGGTACTAACATATTTAATACCTTTCATAATAATAAGTCCACTTTATACTTCATACAGGCAAGCAAGTGAAAACATTAAATTTTTATAACACAAAAATAATAACGCTATTTGTTCAAAAATCGACAAAACACGCCATCATTTTTATTACTTCGAAAAGCACTCTATTCATTTTAATACGTTTTGTCTACTAAGACATTAATTTTCTTTGAATCAATCAACAAGCGAAGTATTGTTATGTTGAAATATTATTGGTCAACATATTAGAATGGTTATTTGTTAAACCAATGATAAACTATTTTTTGTCTTAAGGTTCAGTCAAAATAAAAGTATCTATAGACTCTATAGTAACACTTATCAATGTGTTTTATGTTTTTGAATTAATTAATTAATTTATTAAATCACTCACATTAGTTCAAACATTTTTAGTTTAATGCACAATATTTAAATGTGCATTAAAAGTGTAGAAACTAACTAAAACTTACATAAATTATACTTTTACGAATGGTTTTTAATTAGTAACCCAAATAGACCTAAGACATACAGACAAAGACCTTAGACTAATATATGTGCTTAGGTTATTTGATACGAGTAATATGACAGTTTTAACAATAAAAGTAAATATTAAATATCGTTATCTCGATTTATTCCATTGTTAAAAGTAATGCTTACAAATGAAAACAGTGAATATGTCCGTCAATTTGTTTTATCGAATTTATATAATTATATATCGCACAGAATATGAAATGGCCCCGACACGGTGGCGACACGCTATAATTTATTTATAATGATCGTAGAGTAAGTTCAATATAATTTACTTACTCGTACCTAACGTACCTATTTACTTAAAGTAGGTTACCAATACAATTATGTTGGTTTTCGTCTACTTTATAGAGATGTTGTTTCAAATTCTGTTGAGTAGCTACTCAGGTATAAAAGTTAACTTACTTGCTTACTTTGGATTATTTATTTTTGGAATAATATTAGTTGATAAAGGTATCCGGAGTAGGAGAATAATTTTGTTTGTTTACTGTAAAAGCTTCTATTTGTTACTAAATGTCTACTTCACTTTTATTAACTTTTAAACTTTAATTAAAGTTTCAATTAAAAGAGCGTTTATAGTATACGTACTAGGAACGGACCTAGCGTCTCGTAGATACTTCGTAGCTCGTAGCAATTTCGTAGCCAGACCTCTACGAATCTCGTAGCTTGCTCCTTGGAAGGTATTCGCTGGGTAATAAAAGCGATGTATGTATTATAGAATCATTTTTAATAATTCGTTTATGAGCATTTTTTATATAATGGTAGAGATTACTTATAAAGGTTTGCACATTTGTCCTGGGCTGCAATCTCGTGTGTGATTTGTGGGACACTCCCTGCCTGACTCCTGCCATGATTTATGACCAGGAGATTTAGCTGGCCCTGCCGGAAGGGGTTTAATTTTTATATTTTTGGTGCAATGTGGTCAGGAATAATTTTAGTCCAAGCTTTTTTTCATAGCGAAATTTGTATTAAATAAATTACTGGTAATATAAATTTGATAACTTTGATATTTTTGTTCATTTATTTTATTGATTGAATATATTCTGAAATAAAATATGATTTAATTTAATCAAGTTGCTTTTAGCATATGTACTTAAAATACTCTCTTTTTTAATACGTAGTCGGTAAAATAAAAGTATGAGCAATAAAACTAGTCATAAAATTAACCAGTAGGAATCGATGTCAAGTCGAAGCAATATAAAGTTAACGCAGTTTGTATTACGAGCGACAAACGACCTCTATTTTAAGGGAGATATCTTTATTTCGCTGTCCACAGCGGTTTTCGTTCGGGCGCGTTAAAGAGCTCGTTTCAGTAAGCACCAATGGACAGCTTATCGGACAATAATTCCGCTGACCCGGTTGGCTCGCAGTTATCTTTAGTGTTGGGCGAATGCAACGTTCCGTTTTTAAGTTTCCTCTTCAAAGTTCTAAAAAGATCAGTTTATAGTAAATCATGAAATTGCTTTTGCGTTCGAAAATTCTTAGCCAATAAACTTGTCAAAGAATATTACCTAACCCTTTAACATAAATGTTCTTTTTAAATGTATTTATTTGTCCTGATTCGGGTTTTTCGTAAATATAGAAAAAGTGAAAATATAAATTACAGTATTTTTTATTGGTAAACTTGATTACTACTGAAAGGTTATCAACTACAAAGTTCTTTACGAGAACTACCTTAAAATATCGTGAATACGACACATTTTTCAGTGGTTTTCAAATTGTTTCCTGTTTTTTTGAATGATATTAAAAATCAATAAAACGATTTGATCGGTTACCTCATCTTTAGTCGTCCCATCCCTAGCCCCTTTTACCCGGTTCCCGGTGACCCGCTTTTGTTTCTTCCCGTCCTCGGGATAATATTATTTTAGTATTGCGGACAGAATAGTAAGCAGAAAGTTGTAGACTTTAAGTGAGTTTTGTTGTGACAGCAAATTATTGTAACCTTACAAATATGCGGCGAGCGACGCAGAATGGAGATGAAGGTTTAGTAGGAAAATGAACCAGAGATCGGTTTTTATTGTATGTTATATGTTTAGGTATACGTGTACGTATGAAAAATACCTACTTTAATTTTATACCTAATCTTCCAATTTAATTTAAAGTTTTTTAAATAATCATCCTAACCCCAAACAAACATCTTAAACACAAAACCAACAACAACAACATCCTGGGTGATGTGGGAGTTTCAAGTAGAGAGTCGTTAGTAGATACATCAGTAATAAATTAATGTTTTTTCTCTTTCTGTTTTTCACTGTTTTTCATATTCATTATTCAAATTTCTGCCCTTGAATATTATACCTACAGCACAGTTTATTACAAAAGAAAAAAATGTTCTTAAGACTATTTTATCTTATCAGTATGTTTAAATTATAGCAACAACCATACTAAAAAGGAAGGTAAAAAAATCTACGAAACTTACTCCACACATTCATTAAATGCCGGATATTACATTCATCATTCATTCTTAAAAAAACATCCCAATTTGATTGTAACTTAGCCATGATTGCTTCCTTGGAAAGGATAGCATAAAGTAACTATATTTAGTATGTATTTGTAGACAGCCTGATTGTGAACATCGTTTGTCTAATCGCGAGCTGGAGTTCGTCGCGGGCTCGGATATTGGTGGATCTGTCGATAGCAGCGTTAGGGTTGCCAAACAGACGTTTCTGGAAAAACGAAAAACATTGAGCTCGGGCAGGGATTTGAACCCGCATCTAATTGGCTATCCGGACCATACAGGTGCCACCGACGCTCTGTACGAACCCGAGGGAATTCATTATAGCTTCGTACTAAGTAAAGCACTCAGAATGTTTTTCAGCTCCAGAATTTTTTTTTGTAAAAAGTAGTGCAGACAGTACGAGTATCTGTCCAAAAAGTAGTTCCTACTGGTATTCAGAATCGCTTATAAACGAATCTAAAACCGAACTCCGACAGACTCTACTCCGACAAGACACTACTCCAACAAAACATAAAACCTAACCTAACCTAACCTACCGAACTTGTCGGAGTAGTGTCTTGTCGGAGTAGTGTCTTGTCGGAGTAGTGTCTTGTCGGAGTAGAGTCTTGTCGGAGTTCGGTCCTTAAACCCGTTTTTTTATACAAAAAATGTATGCAACTTGTGCTGTGTGGTGTTCTGTTGTTAATACGAAGTCTTATTTCCACTTTATCAATGCCTAGATTTGTACGTGCTTCGTATCAACAATATTCGAGACAACATTATTTGAACTAATAAGCTTTTGAACGTATGAGGTACTTGAAAAGTTTTTCGCAACAACATCGCAAGAACGATATTCGAGACTAAGTAAGGAACCCTAAATATTGGGGTCGGTTCTCATCGTCATATTTTGCCTTATTATACTCAGTGGTTCTGGGTTAATGATTCAGTAACTTTGCCATTCTTCATGTTGTCGACTACAGCCATCAAAGATTGTTGGGTTTTCCTTGTTTCTTCGCGCTGAAGTCTATGCCTGGTCATGTGGTCCTCGGGTCTTCCCTTTACGTGTCCATATCACCTGAGACATGCTCCGGCTTGTTGTCTTCGATGGTTCGGATTTTAAAGCGATAGTGAGTGACGTCATGTCAGAATGTAAACATTGTCTCCGTGTTCATTTAAAATTTAAAAATAGAATTATCGAAGTTTTAGTCCATTTATGTTATAAAACGGTTAAACAGTGTAATGATTGTTGTGAATCAGTGTTGGTGACTAATTCCTACGAGTTTTTATGGAAAAAAGTGTAATTATTACTCCTACTGGAAGTCTTGCTTACCTTCAAATGGCAAAAATAATAAAAATAAACAAAAATTGTATTTTTTTCCTATTGGTGATATTGAGAAAGCAGATGTAAAGGTATTTTGATTTAACTATGAAACTGGTTGAAATGTGATGAACTACTCATTGTAATACTAGCGAACGAGTTTTGTCTATTTATTTATTTTCTGAGTGCCTGAATTTTTGTTCGATGCAATCTCACTAGAGAGCTTTCAAAAAGTGGATTTTTACCTTTACTCTACGCACCAGGCAATTTAACAATATGGCATCTAAGTTAAATTTTAACGATTTTTGCTCGAAATGTAATCAAAAGGTGGAACGAAATAATTATCTTGTGTGCGCTAGCTGTAACAAGACCTATGATCTCCACTGCACCAACGTCTCCAGAAAACGATACGATTTAATGGAGAAAACCCGGCGAACTAGTTGGAAATGTAGTTTATGTATCAAAAAACACGCTAACATACTGACACGACTCCCCCCAACTTGTAGCACTCCATTGCCCGGACATATAATGGCAACAAAATGTAAAAAATATGTAAAAAAGAGCGAATCTAAGAGTGCCAGCATAGATACAACAGTAAGAAACACAACATTAAATAATATCAAAACCGAAATTACTTGCCCAAAAGACTGCCCTACTTCACTTCATCTCGATTTAGATGTCGAGTCTAACACATCCAGTAAAACAGAATGTACGGAAGAAGTGACGTCAAAAATTGTGTGCGATGAGAGTGAAATGACTGAACTGCAGCAGTCTGTAAACATCGAAACTGGAAATACTGGAAATGATTTACAACCTGAATCCCCATCTCATACACTTAACCAAAACGATTATGTTACACAGAGACGCATACGTGCATGTTCGTTGACTGAAAATAACATTAGCAACCAAGAGAGTGACGATGACATAATGTTTCATGAAAAAACTGGATGTAGTTTCCCTGAAGAGTCTATTAGAATAAATAATTTAAAAATTTATGAGCTAGAGTCCGAAATATTACAATTAAAAACTAATTTGCTAAGCGCAGATCGAGAAATAGAAAATTTATTACAAGAAAGCTGTACTCTTAAAGAACTTGTTAAACAACAAGAAAAGCAAGTTGAACACTTCAAGCAATTATATTTACAGGCTTTGACATCACCAAGCACAAGAAAAAATCTTAAAAATAACAGCTCTCTCCCTGCCTCTACTAGTTCCAAACTAAAAAGAAAATGCAGAAATAACAAAACAAATTCACTAAACGGCTTATCAGAGTTTCCATCAAATACTGTCAAAGAACAATCAAATCAAGAAATTATACAACTAAAAACAACTCAGGATGAAGAAAAAATACAGACAGTAAAAAAACCGAAAACAAAGAAAACTGAACGAATACCCGAGGTGGATTTGTCAAATCAAGTATGGAAGGATGAAGAAAAACAAAGAAAGAAAATATGTATCATTAGCACTGAAAGTAGAAATAAAACATTAGCGACGGCTGAAAATTTTTTTGACGACGCTCATATTTGCCACTATTTAATCCCAGGTGGTGGCATCACTCAACTTCTGGATAAAATAGACAATAAGCTTCATGATTTTACTCATAACGATTTCTGTATTGTTTTTATTGGTACGTCAGACTTTAGGTCATCGGCTGACTACCAAAATCTTGTTGTGTATATTAGAAAACAACTACAAAGTGTACAACATACAAATGTCATATTATGCATACCTACTTTTAGATGTGGTTCTCATGTCAATATTTACAATGAGCGAGTGGAGCTTTTCAATCACTTGTTGTATGTAGATAGTCAGGCTTATGAATATGCTTACGTGATTGATTCTAACAAGAATCTGGAGTACTCTCATGCCATGTTCTCAAAATCAGGAGGTTTTCTAAATAGACGTGGTTTAACAACTATTTTCAAAAGCATAAAATTGTTAATTAATCAGATAATAGAGTACAACATCTTGTGGTTTTCAGATCCAAATGAATTGGATAAGACCATAACATATCAGCAAAATGAGAACACTTTTGAGCCATCTTTGGCATGCGATTCACAACAGTCTGTGAGAGACTGTGCGAGCTCTAGGTTTTTTCTGTGAATCTGAACAAGTGTGTAATATAAAGTCGTTATTCATATTTCACCAAAATATATGTGGCATCAGAAACAAAAAAGATGAACTGGAATTGTACCTGGAGTCTCTGAAGTGTAGGCCATTCTATGTATGCATCACTGAACACTTTTTAAATGATTTGCAGATAAAGCTATTTACATATTTACATTATGATTTAATTGCGTGCAATGTAAGAAGTAATAAAAAAAAAGGTGGCTCTCTTATTTTAGGGTTAAAAAATAGAGAGTATGTCGAGTTACCTATTTGTGATATATTGTACAAGGCTGAAGTTTTTGAGATTTGTGGAGTTAGGGATGCTCAAACTAATCTGAATGTATTATGTATCTATAGAAATAATCCGAAACATAATAATTTTGAACTGTTTATGGAAAGTCTCGAAAAACTTCTTGATTATTTTTATGATAAGAAATGTATTGTGTGTGGAGACTTCAACGTCAACTTGTTAAATAGTAGCCAACAACGTGAAGATTTTCTTACTCTTCTGTCCTGCTATAATTTTAGACCTTTAATAGATACTGTAACTTTCATTAGAGGAGATACACAATCCTGTCTAGATAATTTTTTAACTAATTTATTGGAGAATGAATGACATAAATGATATTAATATTGACCACAACGGACTTGCAGACGGCCACGCAGGCATTTTTTGTAGTGTTTTTAATTTAGTTAACATTTCATCACGAAACGATTTCGTGATTAAAAAAAGGAGGAAGTTCACTAATTTTAATAATTGTACTTTTAGGAAAACATTACTCGACTATAGGTGGGATTTGTGGGGTATAAATAGCTTCCATAAAAAGTTGTTGGATATATTTAATAAATGTTACAAAAAACAGAAAAAGAAATTATTTTTAAGAACTGAGAATAAATTGAAATGGGTCACAAAAGGTGTTAAAATTTCGAGCAAAATGAAACGAGTGGTTCAGTCTGCAAATCCTGCGACTAACAATGTATCCGTTGTGAATTACAAACACAACTACATAAGGTTATATAGAAGGGTCTTGAGAAACGCTAGGAGACTGGCTGTTCAGGATAGTATCCGTAATGCCGGTAATAACGTTAAGGAAGTTTGGAAGGTAATTAATAGGCATAAAAATATAAGACCGAAAAAGCAAGATCGAATTGGATTAAATATTGATAACGAATTTACAAATGAGCCCCAGGCGGTTGTTAACGAGTTTTCAAAAAGATTTGACCTTTGTAGGGAATCTGCTACTGGAAATCGAACCACTGCTATGTCTTATCTAAACAACAGTTCTAAGTACGTAGAAAATGATATGATATGGGATCCTATAACACCAGAAGAAGTAACAAAAACTGTTAACAAAATGAAATTGAAAAAGTCTACTGGTTATGATGATGTCCCAATAAAAGTAATTAAAGATAATATTGATATATTAGCTAAACCACTAGCTGAGTACTTCAATCTCTGTGCAGTGACTGGAACGTTTCCAGATCAGTTAAAAATTGCAAAAATTCTACCAATTTTTAAAAAAGGTTCCAAAACGGATTCTCAAAATTACAGACCGATTTCATTGCTGCCCATTTTATCTAAAATTTTTGAACTATTGATGAAAAATAGACTACTAAGACATTTTAATAAACATAAAGTAATTGAAAGAAGACAATTTGGTTACCAAAAGGGAATAGGTACAGCTGATGCAATTGATACATTACTTCATGATGTGGTTCTGAAACTAAACGATCGAAAGAGAGTTGCGGGATTATTTCTGGATCTAAGTGCTGCCTTTGACATGGTAGATCATCAGCTATTATTGGATAAAATGGAATTTTACGGTATAAGAGGCAACATCCTGCAGCTTTTCAAATCTTATCTTAGCAATAGGTACCAGTTTGTAGAAATGACAGATATAATTAATAAGGAAGAAGTAATATATAGATCACGAATGGTAAAAATTAAGAGAGGAGTCCCACAAGGCTCAATTTTGGGTCCCCTGCTTTTTATATTATTTATAAATGATATGATTCCTTATATTGTTACCCAAGTGCAAGATATAGGTATTGTTGTCTTTGCGGACGATACGAATGCAATGATATCTGGAAACGACATGCAAGAATTAACTGACAACACTAACTCAGCACTACTCCATTTTTCAAATTGGTTCTATGTAAATAATTTAAAACTGAACCATAAGAAAACAAATATAATACTTTTTAAAACCACCTCTATCAAAAATGAAAAAATTCAGGTTGGCCTGGAGGATACGCTTGACGTGGTGGATTCAGTAAAGTTTCTTGGCGTACACCTTGATTCACTTTTGAACTGGAAACAGGAACTTACGTCGATTGTAAGTGTACTTAGTTCTGCTTGCCACGCTATAAGAAGCCTACGCGACGAACTAAATATTTCACAGCTAAAGACTGTGTATTTCGCTTTAGTGGAATCTAAACTGAGATATAGTGTGAAATTTTGGGGAAAAAGCTACAAATATAATATAAATAAAGCTTTTGTTATTCAAAAACGGGTAATCAGGACTATGATGAGGATCCCGCAGATAGAATCGTGTAGAGAGCATTTCATACAACTAGACATCCTAACCGTACCTAGCTTATATATAATGGTATTGCTATGTGACCTAAAGAAAAATATGTATCTTTTTGAAACAGAAGAAGAATTAATAAATCGCGAAAGTTCAAGACGGAAGGACCTAGTTCAAAAGATTACTCCACGTTTGAATATAGTAAAACACTGCCCAAGATATCAGTCAGTTCAACTTTATAATTGTTTGCCATTGAATCTTAAGTTGAAGTCTTCATATACGGTCTTCAGGGATAAGTTGAGAGTGTTGTTACTCAAAAGGTGTTATTATAGTGTCGACGATTTTGTTAGGGACGACTTCAAGGATATTAGCATATAGAATAGTATAAATATTTTTAAATTTTGAACGTAATGATTTTTTACTTTTGACTCCAAGCTGAATTATTATTATTGTTTTTTTATGGACAAATTTAAGTATAATTTTGAGTAGCATATTAATATTTATTGCATGTATTGTTTTTCTTCTGTGTTAAATTCATTAATTAATAATTATTTATTTGTAGTTTGTTGTCTTTATATACTTACCTAAGTGATTTCAAACACAATGTAAATTGTTAATGAATAAAAAACTATTGAACTATTGAACTAGTTTTATTGCGACAGTAAATAAAGCTAACAATTTGCTGGCGTCGTCGGCGCATCGCTGGCGAACCGATCATCAAAGGATTCTTTTTTTGAAAACCATTCCCAACTACAATTTGCTTAGTGGCAATTTAAAAAAGTAGGCCTTGTGTCTGGCAACCTTGTTCGACTCTTGTCGATATCGGTGGCTTAACGACGTTGCGGGGATTGCCTTGCGGTCGATGAACCCGGACGTTCGGCTCAGATTGAAACCCACTACCCTCTTTTTGCAATGAGAAACGCGTCTGTATTTGGAGGTTGTTAAAGAAATATACTATAACAAGAGTCGTTTCTTATTCTTTGCGTCAGATTTTATTTATGTAGATTTGTTACTGTGCTCCCATTTACATAAGTAGAAAATGTTTA
The DNA here is from genome assembly GCA_948473455.1 of Teleiodes luculella. NCBI lineage: Eukaryota > Metazoa > Arthropoda > Insecta > Lepidoptera > Gelechiidae > Teleiodes > Teleiodes luculella. Next base: position 10,001,608 of record OX419602.1, read on the forward strand.
TCTTAAAAAAACCAGCGTGAAAAACTGGACGTTTATTCTTAGGGGAATAATTCTAAGTAGGTAGTCGTAAATATAAACAACTGTCTCTATGGAATCAACTTTGCAATCTATAACTTATTCATTCACTGTCTAGTATTAAGACAGTTTGTCAATATATTATATTTCTTAATCGGCTGTGCATCCAAGACATTAATTAAAACATCAATATTCGTGTGTACAGCAAGTAAATTAATGAATAATGGTTCCAAGTCATTTGTAATAAATGTTTTGTAACGTTTAGAAACGGGTGCTAAGTATGAATCAAAATATACCATTACGATCATCTGCCCCTTTTAGTCCTTAATAGCGCAAAAAGGACTTTAAATATTAGAGCATGATATTTAGATTTAGTGCCATCGCAGTTCCGCCGCTAGAAAGTAAAGAGCATGCATTTATAAGTACTACCATACAACAAATCCATGGTAAAGAGCTTTAAAACGAAATGTACCAGAAGCGATATCTATTGCTTCGTAAATGGTTTTATACTACGCCACAAGTGCAGATCGTTAGTTCCGACGTAGGTCGATAGTCGATATCGTGTCGTTCCGTTAGCTATTGAGCCATAGAGCCGAGTGGGCTCTTCACCCCTTACAAATCTTTATTGACGTGCTAACTGCTCACGGATCATTTAGTTTTAACCACCGTGGCTGAGTATGTAGTAGAATTTTAGTACGCTAGACGTAGATATACTTAGTTTGCCGTGATTCCACGTATAAGGTCTTAAAAAAAGTAGTTTAGATTTATTTGTTTGTGGGGGATACGTAAACAACATTATGCTAAAACGAATAAGAATTTCTTTGTGAGATAGTTTTGTTTTAATTATTAATCAATCAATAATTTTTGAATTTATTCTTTTGGTGCGATGAAATCCATGTTCTTAGACTTTTACAAAACTATCAATGTTTATTACGATCTATGAAATTATTTTGTGTATACGAGTATCTGTATCACTATTCCCTTTTAGTTTTATAAAATTCCAACCCTCAGAATCTTGTTTGGCATATATATTTTAATGCACACTAATTGTACTAAGTACATAAGTGTCACATACACGTTCCAGTCACGTAATTTCTAAAACGTAAAAGCCAACAACAGTCGTAGCGCGAACTCATGAGCATCACTTAATTTATTAAAAGTTTACGAAATACAATACACAGAGCTTTCAAAGGTTAATGAAATAATAATTACTGCTAAATACCTAACTTTTAGTTTTGAGTACACATTGTTTCAGTGAAACCAACTACCGCGAACCATTGAGAAGTTGGGCCAACAAGTTGGGCGAACTTGTGGGTGGTGTTGGGCCAGTACTTTTGTTTGGCTGACAAAAGGGCGGGAATATGCTGTGTCACGGCCTGAGTGCCGCCCTTTAAGGCTCACATGAAAAGGGCCGGTGCGTGATTTTCACTGCTTTTGGAATTAGACCTTTATTTAAAGTGGCAAAACAAAATACTAGCTAATGATTGGATCTAAAACATGTTAATAATAATGTAGTATATTGAAGACACTGTCATGACTGTGCAATTACGATCAATGTTTTTTGACGAATTTATGATAATACATAATTATGTTTTCTTTTGGTTCCATCATTAAAAAAAATAAGTTATTTTTAAAAGTCTGAATCTTTGATTAATTACATTGTATTGTTGGCAACGGAAATTTGTGCTCAGGTCGTTAGTGTTGTTTGATATGCATAAAAATATATATATATATATGATAAATAGTCAACGGAAGCTGCATAATAGATGTTTTTACGTCAGACTTATAAAGTTTACGGGTCTATAAATCTGATGCCCGAGTTTGTGAGGTTGATCCACAGAACATTTAAAAGAGGTTAGAAAGGCGATGTGGGCGGGGCCGGCGCGCCAAGACTATGAGCAAAATGCTCATACTTCACGCAAAGAACCGATCGCGCTGTCTAACTCACACATAGCTATAAAAATGTACATCGGTTTGCGTGCATGCGTATGATTCGTTTCCATTTGAAATCGCGTGATTGAGCGGCGCTATGATTGGCTAGATTTGAAATTGCAAATATGTGCGTAAACTTCATCTTTATTGAAGTACAGATGTAGTGGAGGTGAAAGGGGGGGTGGAATCGGCGACACCGGATTTCATACGGACGGCGCATTATCGCCATTCTAACCTCTTTTAAATGTTCTGTGGGTTGATCGTAACTTGCAAGCCAGAGAATGTATGATGAACTTTGACGTACTAAGAATATAAAGCATGTAAGTAACATACATACATACATAAAGTCATGCCTCTTTCCCGGAGATGTAAACAGAGACCACTTCCTTCCACATGCTACGATCCAAACACACTTCTTTCGCTTCATCCACATTCATTAATCTCCTCATGTAAGTGACGGCTGAACATAATGAGTACGAATGATCAATGTATAATATAATAAAACTGTAGGGTCAAATGTCAATACACAGAAAAAAATCTAAAAACCGAATCAGTAGGAAGTGAAATAGAACAAGTACAGATTTTTTTTTGTTTTTCTGCCTATCTGTATCTCCGAAACTGCTGGACCGATTAAAATTAAATTTTGCATGGTGGTACCCTGTGTCTTTGTTCAACACCTTAGATATTTTTTACCACGGGAAAATACTGGTCTAAGCATGTAAGTATATTTTGAAAGAAACTTTTTCTGGAAACGGAAAATAAATTTGATTTAATACACACTCGGATTAAAATGATGATTTTGAGTGCCGAATATTTTTTCTTTCTCAAAAATTTTCTTTAAGAAAGTTACTCAAAACTTCTGAGTATGATTTTTGAGTATTTTCTAAGCCAATACTTACAAACTGTATTCGACGTCAATTACAGGCACTGGCTTAGATTAGGGTCCAGCTACCCCACAAACGTAATGATAAATAACTTTCGAGCAGAATAGGAAAATTAGAGGAACTAACCTATGTAGTTCCAAAAGTTTTAGGATTGTGTAGGGGTAGGGCCCCTGAACAAAGTCTAATAAATTCCTCTCGATAACACGCGCCGCCGGGGGTGGGGGGGGGGTTAAAGGTCCCTTTTTTCTGTTTTTGACTCGTAACTCGAAAACGGTGCGCGTTAGCGACCTTACTTCTAAGAAGCAATTAAAGCTTATTAAATTTCCTACAATTATGGTCATATTCTTAATTACGAAAAAATGCATGGTTAAGAATGTAATGTAATGTATGTAATTTAAGAAAAATCTATAATTTGTCACTTTTTTTCCAAACTTGACTATCTAGGTCCTCGCTCGTTTGTTTTACAGACTTATCATCTAAAAAAAGTTGTTGACCATTAAATTTATTTATATTTTTAAAGAAAAGTTAATGGTCAACAACTTTTTTTTACCATTACAACCATTAAATTTATTTATATTTTTAAAGAAAAGTTAATGGTCAACAACTTTTTTTAGATGATAAGTCTGTAAAACAAACGAGCGAGGACCTAGATAGTCAAGTTTGGAGACAAAAGTGACAAATTATAGATTTTTCTTAAATTACATACATACTTTGTATAGGTTATATCTTAAAAACCATGCATTTTTTCGTAATTTGAATATGACCAAAATTGTAGGAAATTTAATAAGCTTTAATTGCTTCTTAGAAGTAAGGTCGCTAATGCGCACCGTTTTCGAGTTACGAGTCAAAAACTGAAAAAAGGGACCTTTAACCCCCCCCCCCCCCCACCCCCGGCGGCGCGTGTTATCGAGAGGAATTTATTAGACTTTGTTCAGGGGACCTACCCCTACACAATCCTAAAACTTTTGGAACTACATAGGTTAGTTCTCCTATTTTCCCCTTTTTGGTTCAGTCTGCTCGGGCATAGCTATTGTTTGTGGAGAGAAATAAATACCATTTTCATTATATATTTTTTGCAGAGATATTCGATAAGTACATTTATTTATACGACAAACTCAAAATATATCTTACATTATCAAAGGAATAAAGATTTCCTACGTCACATAATCCCGTTTCTGATATCTCGATTTTACTCCTCCAGTATGAAGAGGTATCTCGATAAAAAACACCATAATCTGAGTCGAGCCCGTCGAGCCATCTGCTCCGGGACTCATCATTTGATGGGGCGCCGTATAAGGCAGGTGTTTTGTGTCGTTTGCGCGCCCGGCACGCGCTGCGCATTACTCTGCAGCACCCGGCCCGCAACCTATAACAAACAGATGGTGCGCCGAGCAAGATTTAATGCTAAACGCTTCCTCCTCCATTTTTCTATAGAAACCTTTACCTGCCAGAAACAATATAAAAGGGTACCTACTTAAAGTTGGGACAGTATCGCGTATTTTGTTTCTGTATTTTATGACAGTGAATTATTTTCGTTGTTTCAGTAGAATTGTTTTTCAAGTTGTTTAGGAAATGAATAAGGATTACTTACAAAGTTGAAAAAATATTTTTCTTGCTTTTGAAATAAAGATCTAACAGTTTTATTTATTGTCGCATCTACTTGTATCTACTTGTATAATCTGTTATGCAGATAGTAGCCATTCTCAACAAAAAATAAATCCCTTAAAAAAAATACTTTTATAACGAAATTTTGTAGAAATAAAAATACCTCATCTGCAGACGAGACTTTAGTCACAACGTTTTTTTATATAACTAGAGTATGAGATATCTTTCGTACAAATAGCCCTCATATTTATCTCTCTCTTCCTATCTCTCTATTCACTCCGTTCCGGATTTAAAGGAACCACAGTCGTTAGAACTGAAAGTAATCGTAATTGATATCTAACTACAAAGATTTGTGCTTCCTAGAAATGTTACACTTTATTTCAAAGATTTTAGTAAACTCTTCGAACATTTTATCCATCATAATTCTTGTAAGGTAGATTAACATCTTTTTCACTCATAAAAATCGAAATAACACCAATGTTACATTAAGTTTTTCGTAGCAATTCGGCTACGCAGCTACGGTTGCTACGCCGTACGTAGCATATGCTACGAGTAGTGGAAGAAGTCTAAATGGAGCCTTTGTAGAGATAATTGACTTTATGTTTCAAACCTAAGTTACTCAAAAGTTTATAATAATTGAATACTAATTTTATTGAAGTTTATATGTAATTAAGAGTTTAATAGTATCAGTAACTTATAGTCCCAACTTTGCAGACTCAGGTTTGTGCAAAACTTTTCTAATTGGGACGAGTGCGGTGCGTCTGCTTACAACTGCAGGTTTTTACTTTATGTTTATTTTTACTTCATAATAAGTTTAATTATGTGCAAGCTGCGGTGTAATCGTCATATTGTTTCCTCCGCAGCAGGTATGAGTTCCATCCTCGACACGATTAAATCGGTTTTCGATTTACAAATTAATGTAATATTTAATTCTGTACACATCTGAGAAGTAATTCAAAAGTTGTGTATAATCGGGAGACCGCTGGATACGGGCAGCGCAGGACCGATCATTGGAGAACTTTGGGGTTGGCCTTTGCCAGCAGTGGATGTCTTACGGCTGTATTAATGATGATGATGATTACTAGGAAATCGACAAACCACTACTGCAAGTATAAGCTCGATTCCTCCGTGAAGATTTAAGCCTTGCTTTTTCGATAATTTTATATTTTTGACATTTTGGGTTCAGAATATTTGTTATTCATAATAAAGGTCAGGCCTTTATTTAATTTTTATGACTCTTCACCTATAATATTTCTAGTCCGATTTAACCCGACCACAGAAAAGCTTCCACCTTTTATTCTAGTGGCACAAATAATTGGGCATTACTCAACAATCCATTAGCTCACAATGAAACTCATTTGTCCATTAAAATGAAACAGCAGGGGGGATAAGGGGGTGAAAGAGGAGAGAGGGGTAAAGCTTTTCACCTAATATTGAGTAATTTTCTCGCCATTACGTATTTACTTAGCCTAGAAACCAGAAACATGAAATGTTAAAACAGCTCAAATAAATAAGCTTTATTGTTACAAGCAGATCAATACAGATTACGTATGTTCATAATAACTATACCTAACTAAAGCTATAGCTTTCCACCACCCGCCGACCAATAGGCGTAAATGATGGTTGAACGAAATTTACAGATATTTAAATTGCTGCCCAGAAAAAGCTCATATAGGGGGCAGTGGTAGAAAAAAAGAGAGGACTTTGCCTAGTAGTGAGATAGACTTGTCTAGCTCAGATATAGCTTGTAATGATCCTGTTGAACTACCCTATGCTGCTTGGCTAGTGCTTATAGCTCAGGGTTTCCTATTTTAGGTACTAGCCGTTTCATCTGTTTTATATTTTTAGCCATAAGATTATAATAATAATAATAATAATTTTTATTTGCAAAAAGACAGTACAGTGCAGATCTTAAAGTGCTAGAAAAATTACAATTGTCTTTAGCTTACATGTAAGCATGCAAATTCATAATAATGATTTTTAAAGTTTACATTAAGGATTACAATAAAATGTCAACTAGTTAGGTTAATAATATTAATACATCGGAAATTTATAATGTCTAGTAAAATTAAAATTAGTCAATAATAATAATGTCAACTAGGTTAATAATATTAATACAATAAAAAATTATTTAAATTCAAGATATTCCTTAATACTATAAAAACAGTGTTCCAAAAGCCATTTAGTCAAATTAGATTTAAGTGAGGTCTTAGTCAATGATTTAAAACTGTCAGGAAGCTTATTAAATATTAAAATACACATGTTGAAGATGTTCTTCTCATAAATAAATTTACGGCTTGAAGGCTGGTACAGCATATTTCTGTATTGTGATCTTGTTGGTCTTTGGCTCATTTCATCTCTGGTTTTCCAATAGCCAGGATTAGACGCAACAAAAACACAAACATCTCGGATGTACATACACGGAAGTGGGAGAATGTTGAGTTTTCTAAACAATGGCTTGCAGCTTTCGTCCCATTTGGCATTACAAATAGCACGAAGGCTCTTATCTTTGTTTCTGTAATCTACATTTAGTAGGTATGTAATATGGACTGGCTTGTTACTAAGAAATAAATATTATTAATATTATATTATATGTTTCTTTCTTTCATAATCCTTCAAATCCTTTATGTATTTCATTTTAGCTGTTAGAGTTTTTGAACTCGCTGTTCCGTCTTTGGTATACGCCGACTAAGATTGATTGATACTCCGCGCGAATGGTGGCGAGGATCGATTTATTTCTGTCCGAATCTCTGCAACTTAGTGATATTGATAAATAATGGCGGTGACTGCGGCTGAAGATTCACTTTATAGCGGCGAATTTGTGGAAAATATCTTCGAAATTGATTGCATTTTGAGTGAATTAATGACATTGGAATTTACTCCTTTAGAACAGACTATCTTATAAGGCGGTGTGAAAATTAAATACAGATTTCATGAAAGTGAAAGAAGCGTCGAGGTGTGTTAGTTTATTTTATTGTTTTTTTTTTTGTATTTCTACTTTATCTGTTTGTAACTATAATCTGACCTATTTTGGCGATTTTTTTAAACTGTCAATAGAGAGTAAAGTATGTAGGTATAAATCATGGACTTAGTAACATAGTTACATTATAGTGTAACTATGTTACTGTCCATGGGCATAATTCAGTAGTCAGTTTGTAATTTCTTTATTGTAGGTACTGTGGCATCGGTCATGCCATCTCTTTGGCCTTTGGTACTGGCCGCGTTGTTCTAAATTTGAATTATTTAAAATTAAACTGATTTTGATAGATTCAGGCAGTTCTATCACGATTCTGGCCTGGAGCTGGTAAAAATAGGCTCCAAGAAGCCCTATCCTCGAAGTTTTGTACGGTTTAAGAGTTTGTAAAGTGTGGTGAAGTTACGTTGTTGTTTTAATATAGTAATTGAGTTCAAATCAACTTTCTGGTGTTATTATTTAGTATTTTCATAGCATCGGTAGGTCGATGCTATATTTGGTGGAAAAGCGCCAAACGGGATCCTATTAGTGGTACTTTCGCCGTAAAGCGAGTGGCAATTATAAAGTGAAGTGGTTTTTAACAAATAGTGAAAAAATCCGATTGTAAAAATGTCAGATTCTGACATAAAATTTAATGGCGTAAGCCAGGACATAAATACATTTTTGAAAAAATTCAAGAAAATATGTATCTTGAAGAAAATATCAGACGATGAAAAATTCGTACTGTTAGAAAATTATCTTGCAGGACCAGCATTAATATTCTACAACACAATCGAAAGTACAGTATCCAAATATGAAGATTTGGAAAAGCTATTGAAAGAAGAATTTCCCAATACAATCGATTACCAACAGTTTTTCTACATGGCGAAACAAGGCAAATCTGAGGATATTTTAACATATTATTATCGTTTGAATGAATTAGCGGCAAAAGCTAAAATAGATGATGAGACTATCTTCATCAGGCAGTTCTTAATGTCATGCTATGGCTTCATTAAGCATAAGCTGACAGGATCAGTATTCGAAAAAAAGCTTAATCTCAAAAAAGCTATCATACAGTTAATGGATATTTATAATGTAAACGAAGAACGCAACATCGTGCCGGCGAGGATGCCGTGCGGCCTCGAAACGTTTTCTCATCCTGCACAATATTCCGGCTGTGATGTACATCAGCATCCCCTTATGGATACTAGGCGTCAGACGCCTTGGATGACTCCTAGAGCAGTCTTCGCTTCGCCTGTTCCTGGGAATTCGGGAGGGGTACGCCCAGCGGGTACCCCTCAGGTTAGTCCATCGTTCTTGGGTACCGGTGACCGCCCAACACCACAATCTAACCGCTATGGTCTGAGATCAAGACCAGATCAGTCTGTGCAGATGATAGCCGAGGAAAATATGACAGTGAGAAGTTCGTTTACGCAAACAGAAAACTTTATTCCTATTTTCCCTAATTATAATGATAGTGTTCTTGATAAGAAACAAAAACCTTTTATTAATGTTGAATGTAAGGGATTTATTTTTCCGACCCTTATTGATACAGGCGCAAGTGTTTCCTGTATAGATTTCAATGTATTGGAAAAAATTAATTTGTCCCTAGATGTAGACAAAAATTTTTTTTTAAAGGGCGTGAATGGCCAAAAGTTATCGACTGTAGGCGCGACAACGTGTAATTTAAACATTGGTAGTGTTATTTTTGCTTGCGAGTTGGTTGTTGTTCAGAATTTAGCTTGTCCTATAATTCTTGGTCAAGATTTTCTTAGTCGATACAACGGAATTATCGATTTTGGCTTAGCAAAATTGATGTTGGGTAGCAACCGTGTTGATTTTTTATCTGACGTATCCACTTTTGTTTTATCTTCGAACAATCGTCAAGTTGACTTTTGCACCTCCTTTTTCAAAGATGACGTTTGCTCGGAACAAATAAACGTCGTAGATAAGCAGGAGGAGGAGATGCTCCGCTTGAGGGTGTTTGAGGAATCTAATAATTCCTATGCTTCCCCAGTTGTTTTGGTGAAGGAACCTGAATTCAAGGATGACGGATTAGAGACATGTAGGATCGAAGCTGTGTCGTTTCGCGAGGCGCAGTCAAGTGATGATTTTTGTTTGCAAACAATTAACCGTTTGCATTTACATGGTTCATTTAGAGGTTTTTTCGTAAGAAACGATTTGTTATTTAAACGTGTTTTAAGACATGGTGTTCTTAAGGACGTACTTGTTTTACCTAGAAGTATGTTTTATGATGTTTTAAAGGAGTTGCACGATGATGCGTGGACAGGTGGTCATTTGGGTTTTTCTAAAACTCTTTGTCGTTTTCGTTCGAGGTATTTTATGTGTAAAGCTGACAGGGAAATCGAAAACTACGTTCGTTCTTGTCTTCCATGCCAGGAAAGGAAGGGTGGTAATAGAATTGCTCCTCTTTTACCTATTTCAGTTTCTAATTTGATGGAGAAGGTGGGAATAGACGTTGTTGGTCCTTTCCGTTCTTAAACTTTGTAGACTTTTTAAAGGGCCTTATGTGGTTGTAAGAAGGTCTGGTGTAAATAACTACGTTATTCGGAAAGTTGGTCGAAGTACTCGTACATATGTGGTACACGTAAACAGATTAAAAAAGTTTTATGTACGATGATGATGATTTATTTTTTCCCCTTTTTTTGGTTTGGTTTGGTAGTCGGAGAAGTAAATTTCTTTTTTCTTTTTTTATGCTTGTTTTATTATGTTGGAATCTTTTTAGGTAATATTGTTCCATATTTTATCTTTATGTGTGTTGTAATATTGTTTTTCTTTTCATGTAATATGAGGATAATTTTAAAATATATTAATTAGTCATATTTTTATAAAAAAAACAACTTAATGAGATGGCCGTAGCCCGTGCTACGAGCCTGACGCCATTCTTATAATTTTCTAAAGCATTTGCATTTGTAATGTTTCGTTATTAAGTCTCTAATATATAATACCTAATTTAAATGCATACGTTGTTTTCCTTGTCCTCCACCATTAGGGCCGGTTCGTACATGATGGTTCATTTAGAGGTTTTTTCGTAAGAAACGATTTGTTATATAAACGTGTTTTAAGACATGGTGTTCTTAAGGACGTACTTGTTTTACCTAGAAGTATGTTTTGTGATGTTTTAAAGGAGTTGCACGATGATGCGTGGACAGGAGGTCACTTGGGTTTTTCTAAAACTCTTTGTCGTTTTCGTTCGAGGTATTTTATGTGTAAAGCTGACAGGGAAATCGAAAACTACGTTCGTTCTTGTCTTCCCTGCCAGGAAAGGAAGGGTGGTAATAGAATTGCTCCCCTTTTACCTATTTCGGTTTCTAATTTGATGGAGAAGGTGGGAGTAGACGTTGTTGGTCCTTTCCGTTCTTCATCGAAAGGTAATAAATTTGTTATTGTTGCAGTGGAGTATGTTTCACGCTATGCTGTTTGTAAAGCGGTTCCTCGTGTGACTTCTGAGGTCATTGTTGATTTCTTGTCTGAGGAAATTTTTTGTCGTTTTGGTGGTGTTAGGGAGATTATTACGGATCGTGGCACAGTTTTTACTGCGCAGGTGGTGAAGGAGTTGGTTGAATTTTTTGGTGCTAGGTTGTTGCATACTACAGCCTTTCATCCGCAAACCAATGGATTGGTTGAGCGATTTAATAGAACTCTTTTATCAATGCTTTCTAAGTTCGTTGCTTCAGATCAACGTGATTGGTGTCGTTTTCTTCCTTTGGTGGTGTTTTCTTATAATTCGAGTTCGCAGGCTTCGACTGGAGTCGTGCCGCACTTGTTGTTTTATGGTAGGGAGCCTCAAACTGTCTTAGATATGGATTTGAATATTAATGTTGCAGTGGGTGCAGATACATTGGATCAGAAGATTGCTTTGGTTAGGAATCTGACTTCACGGGCTTTAATTAATATTTCTAAGGCTCAAAGGAGGCAGAAAGGTTTATTTGATAGGAAAGCTAAGGTTACTGTCTTTCAACCTAATAGTCTTGTTTTGTTGTACTCACCTAGGAGAGTAACTGGTAGAACTTTTAAACTTTGTAGACTTTTTAAAGGGCCTTATGTGGTTGTAAGAAGGTCTGGTGTAAATAACTACGTTATTCGGAAAGTTGGTCGAAGTACTCCTACATATGTGGTACACGTAAACAGATTAAAAAAGTTTTATGTACGATGATGATGATTTATTTTTTCCCCTTTTTTTGGTTTGGTTTGGTAGTCGGAGAAGTAAATTTCTTTTTTCTTTTTTTATGCTTGTTTTATTATGTTGGAATCTTTTTAGGTAATATTGTTCCATATTTTATCTTTATGTGTGTTGTAATATTGTTTTTCTTTTCATGTAATATGAGGATAATTTTAAAATATATTAATTAGTCATATTCTTATTTTTAAAAAAAAACAACTTAATGAGATGGCTGCTGCAGCCTGATATTCAAGACCGAGATGGCAGCTGAAATATTTAAAATCATTGTTAAAAAATATTATCATTTTTCACTCTAAAATTTAAATAATTCTAAAACATAGTTCATACTCTGTCACTTAAAAAAACTTAGCTAGTATTTTAAAAAAAAGGTTTCCTGTGAAAGGTAGGCAGTGAGGTGATTTATTTTAGTTAGTGGGCATTATGTATGCAGAAGAAGAGATAGGTATTTGTGTGATATAGAATATGTTCTTCTTTTTTGGAAACATGCATGGCACATAGGTGGCTATATGTATGGAAGTACCTTATGGGCTTCATTTTCAACGTTGAATTCATATTTTGTTTTTCATAAATATTAGTTCTTTGCTGGGTTACGTTCCATTAACTAACTTTAATATTTTTGAGTTTATCCAACTTTATATAAATTCTTTTATATTTTCTGTAAATTTCAGATCTTCATTTTTCTTGATTACTGCTTCTAATTTTGAACACCTCTTTCAATTAAAGTTTTCTTTTAATAATTATTCAATTACTGTCATATACAGGTTGATTGAAATATTTTTCTTATACAGGGTGTTAAAAATTTTATTTGAATTTTTTAATTGACAATTTAACTTTAAAATAATTTATTGAAGCTGTCGATGAAGTTTCTGAATTTAATTTCGTTATGAGGGATTAGGTTTGTATTTCGGTAGGTCGATGCTATAGAGGGATGATGTGGCATCGGTCATGCCATCTCTTTGGCCTTTGGTACTGGCCGCGTTGTTCTAAATTTGAATTATTAAAAATTAAACTGATTTTGATAGATTCAGGCAGTTCTATCACGATTCTGGCCTGGAGCTGGTAAAAATAGGCTCCAAGAAGCCCTATCCTCGATGTTTTGTATGGTTTAAGAGTTTGTAAAGTGTGGTGAAGTTACGTTGTTGTTTTAATATAGTAATTGAGTTCAAATCAACTTTCTGGTGTTATTATTTAGTATTTTTCATAGCATCGGCGTAGGTCGATGTTATAGTACAATACAAACGATAATCCTAATAGGATAAGATAGGTTAGGTTAGTTATAATTATAACTCATTTATTTATTTTACTCGCTAAATCTGCGTTAGTAGACAAATTCACTTTACTTCAGTAAACTTACAATATGTAACTACTGCGCAAACTAGGTGTGCAGTTGTTGTTATTTACATATTTTTTATCATTTATTGTCAGCTTGTAACCTACTAAAAGTTACGAATTCAGACAACGATTAACATTGCAACAAAGAGCAAACAGCTGCTATCAAAATATGAACTGCAAAACAATACCTCTCATTACTGAGTTGGCAACAAAGGGGCCGTATGGCTAGCTCGTTTCATGTTTCATGTTTCGTCACAGTTTAGTTGGACAAACACGACCCTCCCGCATAGAGGAAGGCCCTCCCGCGATACGCGGCCTGCGGTGGCGGTGGCGGTACGGGGTGCGGGCTGCGTCATTGCCAACTCTCACAAAGGCTTTGCTTTTAGTTGTGCCGGCAATCATGACTGGAGTGATACAATGTCTGATAGGTATATACAGTGCTAGTTTGATGTTGATGATGTCGTGGTTTCGTTCATATTGTATTTTTTCTTCTGGGAATAGGTAATTTACGAAAAGTATAAAGTAGCATATGTGCTAATTTCAAAAGTAAATTATAAAAACTTATAAGGCAACATTAAATTGGATGTAAATATTCCTCCCAAACCATTTTAATTTTCTGAAACTGGATTTCACTGAACGTTTTCAAAAGACGTAAAGTCGTTTTAATTTTTTTTGTTGTTCATGTATTTTTTTGTGATTTGAAACTGCAATAACAACACACACACACTTATGATAAAAAAGATAGCTCATTGTATTATATTAATGTCATAGAGGTGTTGATTGTAAAACTTAAAATAAACAGTCTTTTTTAAATCTTTTCACTTCGCCTTTCGACTTACGAATAACTTCATTAAGCTTCATCAATAAAGAACTAGTTTGATCTGAAGTTTCGAAAACTTTCCGCTTTTCTATGTACCGTTGTCCTCATTCGAAGTTCTGGAAGAGGATCTATTTTAACAATGGACCGTCACAGAACGGCGTACATCGGTGTTTTACTAGACCGGTTGCAAGAAACACGAGTAAGCTATGCAGCAATGTACAGAAAAATTGACATAAAAGACTTTCCACGTTGAAACAGATTTTTTTCCTTACGAATCTTGTCTTTACTCAGTAGCAAGTGGGCACGTAGTACAGGACTGGTTGAGTTGAATAGTAATCCATTTCTAGATATTTTATTTATAGATTTGAGATAAATGTTAAAAACATGTTGTAGTAAATCTGGAACAATGAAGTAGAATAAAATGTACCTACTTAATGTTATTAGAGACAACCAATTAGGTTGTAAATCACTTTTCCGTTTAAATATACTTAATATTTAAAAATACATGTCAATTTATTTAATTCAATGGTATTTGTTACGCTATCATAGTTTACGTCTTTAATTAATTACAATAATATTGCTTCCCTGTTCATTTTACTGTAGATTTGAAAAATAAACGATTGAAATAAAACTACACCTCAGTGTACAAAGAATTAAATAAAGTTTGGGTGACTCGTTGGCATAGCCGTGACAAATGTCTTTGCAGAGCATTTACTTCAATTTAAAACTTCATATTTCAACTTACTGCGGTCTTCGTATACGAACTATCACGTAAGGACAACCAAAGGCAGAACTGTTATATTTGATGTACTTTTTAGCGTAAAGTTCCTTTCTATCAATGCCACGTTTGTTTGACAGATTAATTCCTTATATTGACTCTATCGATCGAAGCGCAGGGTGTAATTCTGTCTCACTTTAGCTGGTCCGATTCCCGGTGTAGCAAGTGAACAATGCCTTTGTTAATTTTAGTAATTAAAGAATGTTTCCTTTAAGTAAAATGTGCATCCCCATCCCCAGTAGTTAGAGTACTTTCTCTCCAGGTGGAGTTGATAATACTTTCTGGAAAATAGGTGATTTGATGAAAAGATGATGTTGTAGTATAATAATTGCCTCTGTGTTCGTCTGTCGTCTGTACATTCCTACCCCATTAAATACTAAAAACATGTCGTCTGACCTAGATAGGTCATTCCGCCTAAAATTTTTGCTAGCTTACTGTGTATATTCTTATAAGAGTTTTGTTAAAATAATCTTTGGTAAATATTTGTATCGATATTACTATTTAAATTAAACTCCGTCATCCGACCTTAAAAAGAAGTCATATAAGTAATTTTGTCGAAGTTTAAGATAATTTAGTTCAGCCTGCATATCAACATTTCTCACAATAACTTTGATAAATATTTGTGTCATAATTTGTAAGATATTTTCCATGACATTGTAAAATAATACGTAGTCTGACCTCAGTACTCGTATAGGTCGTTCTGTCCAGGTGTCTAAATTGTTTATTTTGCAAATAGTTTTTTAAATAAATTCTATTCAATATTTAAATATTATACTCTATCGTCATTATCATCATCATAATCCGTTACTATAGGTGTTGTAAATAGTTGTCAGACCGCCCCAGTATAGGTCATTCTGTCTGGGTTAGGTATACAAATAGCTAGGATTGCATAATAAAGTTTGAAGTTCTAGTGATTATAACTGTCGGTCGTCGCGTTTTAGATTACTACTTAAGCTAAGCTTTTAAACTTCTGACGTCATTTAGTATTTTTTTATAAAACCCTCAAATGATTATGACTTTGAATTTCACTTTTATGTTAGAGGAGAAGTCACCAACTCTGTTAGATTTAAGACGGTAATCAAATAATTATTTTTTGATTTGGACATGGAAAAAGCGATCTAGAAGGCTACAGTCTATAAGTTTTCCTTTAATTTAAGAGCTGCTAAATTAACAAGGATTTTTTTTCTCTACCTAAACCTTCATACCATGATGTAAGAAAATTAAATTTTCTTAAAGATAATTTCACCTTAGCTCGGAATTAGATCAACCGCTGTTTCTCCACTGTCCTTGTGTGAAGAACGGAGTTGGAGAATTCCCCGCTACGTGACTTGCGTTCCGAAATACCAAGTATTCGATGTATTCCGTACAATATTCCCGAGTTATAGAGACCCAATCGAGAGACGATTCAAACAGTATAGTACCTAAATTTTTGCTCATTTTGAAGTCGTGTAAAAGGCATCCGTTGATCTAGTTATGAAAGATAGTCTCAGTGGCTGAGCGACTACATAATTGGCTCTCTCTAGAAGGCTTTTGTTTTTGTCTGAAATAATAACTATTTAAAAATATGGTAAAGATTACTAAATCATTGCATTGGTACAGTGCATTAGTTCGATTTTCTAAATAGTGTTTACATGAGCCAGAACCATTTTTGATAATATTAGTAACAGCTATAGTAAATAATTTAAAAACAATCTTTGCGATGGTCAAGGTATTGCTAATTTCAACTCTCAAATTTGGTTACTAAGTACGTGTTTAGTGCTGTGAAATCTAGTATTTCTTTATTATCACAACTTTTCACCCTGACCCTCAATCTGAGCACATACTTAATCTAGCCCATTTAACACGACCTCCGCTAAGCCAGGCACGCCGAAACTAAGCTTTTTATACCGAAACTGATTTATGTGAAGAACGTAGAGGTTAGAACGATAATTAAGTAGGTGGTTAAGCGAGAAATAATTCAGACATTAAGGCAATATTTCATGTTTCAGTATTAAGAAGTTTTTAAGAGTTTAATATCGTTTGAAAATGAATAGAAAGGTCGTATATTTTATTTTTTATAATAGTTTGTTTAACCTTTTATATTTTATTATTTCCTAGAAGCAACGTAATTCGACCAGGTCACGTACGACTTATATACTTGACTTATTTCTAAGAATAAAGTAGCAAAGTTATTAAACTTTTACGAGACTAGAGTAGGTACCAATATAACCTAGTAAGCATCGATGAGCAAGTATAATACTTAGAAACGTTGAAATCTTGTTTAAATATTTCAGAAATGTATTTTTTATATTTCTTTTATAATCGCTACTAATATTTTGAATCCAGTGCTATTGTGTTTTTTTTAATTGATCTTTTCTTGTGTCGAAAAAGTACGACTAATCAAGCTTCTCCGGACTTGAAGTGCTATTGTTTTTTTTTCTATTGAACCAATACCACTAAAAACTCAAACCTATTTAAGAATTAACTAATTAGGAGACAGAAGTTAAATTTGTTGTTCACGAATAACTTACAATTACAATTTGATTGCTATAAAATCGTGTTTGATATTTTTAAGTTATCCATTAAAATAATGATGCTTTCACCATTATCGATAATGTTTTTTTAT
Source organism: Teleiodes luculella (assembly GCA_948473455.1). Taxonomy (NCBI): domain Eukaryota; kingdom Metazoa; phylum Arthropoda; class Insecta; order Lepidoptera; family Gelechiidae; genus Teleiodes; species Teleiodes luculella. Next base: position 10,018,736 of record OX419602.1, read on the forward strand.
TAGCCACTTGTACTTTAGTCATCATCTAGAAATTTTAAGTATCTATTTTTTTTTAAGGTTCTTGAATGGCGGTCAGACGTAGCGTGGGCAGGCCCCCTACAAGGTGGACCGACGATCTGGTGAGGGTCGCGGGAACCCGCTGAATGCGGGCAGCGCGGGACTGATAGTTGTGGAGATCTTTGGGGGAGGCCTTTGTCCAGAAAAAAGGAGGAGTGAAGTGGAGTGATGGCTGAAATGATGATTATTTTTGAGAATGTATGGGATGATAAGGTTCTATTTTAAAATCTCAGTGTGAGGCAGCTCCATACTTTGGAGACTTCATTACCGAAATGTCCAGTCAGAATAATGTAGTCCATTTCCCTGAACGTCCACTTCCTTTTTGTGCTCTATACGTGTAGCTAAAAAATATCACAATGACAGAAACATAGAAAAGTAACTACTTATGTCACGTAGTCTCAAAATAAAAGAAATAGGTATGATAGAGAGGTAGGCACGGCGCACATGAATTGGCTAGTGAAGCCAAGTATAACAGGAAGTTATGTTATGCTAGGCTCGTAAAAGACTAGGTAACCCCTAGCACAATCCTATAGTGTCGATAAAAATGCCTCTAGCACTGAACGCACGCGATCAGCTGATATAAAGGCAGACACGCAATACTGTAATATTTTAGGGTTGCCCTAGGTTTCAGTTTTTAATCTGAAATCAACGGTTTTTGTATTAGGTTATTGTTCGAGTTTAATGGCTGAAAACTCAGGTCATTTATGAATAATTTGTGAAATGGTATCAGTTTTATGAAATGGTTTTATATTTTGTTTTTAAATATATATTACAATGTATGTAAGTATATGTACAAAATATATTCTGATAAGATGTCAATGGTTTGTTTTGCAATATTTGTGCGTGCTACCAGTTTACGCATTTTTATTTATTTTATGCCACTTGTAAACTGTGTATTGTAAAAAAAAAGTCCCGCATATTAAATGTAGGCTTAAGAATAATGTTATTATAATGATTAGTGTGAATTTTGGTCTTAGAAAATACGTTGTAATTTTACTGGATTCAGAGCTGTAAAATCACAATCTTTACCAACCAAGACTTGAATACAAACAGTTCTCACTCACACCTTTGCATAATGTAAATCCCGAGCACACAAATCCTAGTGAATCCTGCAGCCCTGGTATTTTCTTAACCCAATTCTCGTTCTACTTCGCTAGAGTCGCTAAGGTCTAGAATTACTTGGCATTATAAATATTTATAGACCCTCACCCAACAGACATTGTGCTACAAAGTGTGAAAAATCTTGCTATAAATTGACTGTGAGCATAAAAGAGTATTAAAAGGTATAACTTTTTGGTATATAAAGTGAGTTTATTCTTTATATGTAGAGCCTAATTCTTTCTTTCATTCGAATAATAAGAATGATTCTTTTGAATGTGGCTTGTATGGATTCCAGTTATATTACATCTATTTAATAAAACTGTAGAGGTCGAAAATCTGCACATAGAAAATAAAATGCTAAAAACCGAGTCAGGGCGATGAAAGAAGTAATATATAACATGGGGTGCCATGTTGGCGACAGAACCTTTTTTTGGATGTTTTTACTTTTTAGCTTTTAATGTTTGTTTTATATTTTTGATATTATTATTTTTTCAGATTTGTCACTTGCTTGCTTATACTTGAAAAACAATGAAAGATTAAATTTTATAAACTTAAAACTTTCTTTATTTATTTAATAATAAAGTAAAGGCACCTTCGGTGCTCATTTTTTTTCAAAGTTTTAGTTTTTCTGCTTGTCTGTTTGTAGCGGCTAATTTCCGAAACTGTTGGACCGATTTCAATGAAATTTTGCATGGTGGTACCTTATATGTTAGCTTATTAAAAGTCTGCTCACCCCGGTAGGGCAAAGCACACTTTGATACATAAGGATATGCTATTTAAAAAAATTATATATTTTTTTGAAGAAATTCTACATTTTTCCAACAATAGCTCAAATAATAAATCTGTTGGTAACTTGGCTTTGTTTACTTAAAATAAACCTATTTAGCATATCCATAGGCCTTCCGTCACGCAACTGGGTTCATGACTATCTATAGTACCTACTTTCGGATTGTAAACCAAGTTGTGCGGTAATAGGACCTTGGCCGTGTCGTCAGTAAAAGAACTATTTTGAATAATTCGGTTGATTTTAGTTATAGTATACTCAAACAGTTATTTTAAGACTGTTAGAGGGAGACAGATTATTATAGTACATTTTAGACAAAGACACAAAACGTTATTAGACAAAACACAATTTACCACAACACAGAAGAAGTTATAATAGCCATTTTATAATTTGAAAATGATATCGCTTAAGTAATTAATTTGTGAGATAAATACGGTGACCACACGGTCCGTAATATGTACTTCTGTAGTATTACCTATTATTTTCTTCCTAGTACATATAATGTCTATGTCAGCATTCAAGATAGTATTATACATATATTTTAAATCATTGCTTGTATTTGTGTTACAATTATAACGTCTAGGAAACAAGTCATTATGAAATGCGTGTGCTCGATATACATACATATATGACAACACTTATGAATACGATCGATACGATGTGATCCTCAAACAAAAAAGTCATACCCATAGAGTAAACATTTTTTTTTTTTTTTTTTCTATTTATACTCTAAGTTCATACCATAACATCCAGTTACCTACTTTACAACCTACCTAACTTAACAATTCTGAGTCTGTTTGTGGACTTTCTGGGCTACTACAAACATACTAGTTGTTAAATTATACGTAGTATACAAATTAACAAAAATGTGTAAGCAGAATTGTAGAAATCATCCAGATGCAACGTATTACATACTCTTGTTGTTTTTTCAAAATCCCTGTAATATAAACGCTCACACGCGCGTTTCCATCATGCCGCTGGCACGCAATCATTGCCCGCCCGAGTTTTACTGTTTTATACGGTTTTATACTTTTACTGCGACGTAAAACCTATACCGACTCGTGTTATAATAAACTTGGAACACACGTTGCAGTTCGGTTGGATATCCGTCTTACTCGGTAAGACCTTTTTTTTACTTATTTCTAGAAAGTTAATTAATTCTTTATTTCATTTCTGTACCAAAATATTTTAATATTTTTATTTTATTTGTGAATGTTGTTGTCAAAGGATTGAATGGATGGTAAATTATTAGATTATTTGAAGATTCAAAGTTTTTACTAAAATTTTAGGTTGCACGCGTATCATAAAACGTGTCTAAAACATTTTTTTTAATTTTTCTCTATGTATTTTTCTGTGGTGTGCCCGCTTTATAAACTAAAGAATCACATATACTATCCCATGAACATATTAACTGTATACTGAATTCCCTTCCAACCCATGGTTCACCTAATACAATTATTTTTTTGATTGGTCACCTAAATCAATTCTGTATTTTCTTTTCAATTGCGTATCGGTCCAATAGTTACCACTTAACTAACAAACTGATAAACTGAAGAGGAAATACATATAATATAAGCATAATAGAATATAATTTTAGCATACTTATACAGTCCTTGTCAGACTGACATAATCAGGCTCTGTAAACTAATTACAACTTTTAACAAAATGAGAAAAAATAGAAAAATAAAAGGTATCGTTAATCTGAAGTTTAATAGTGGTTGTTTTGTTTTATATTGCACCAAATGAGTGTGGCCACCCTTCAGTGACTTGCATGAAACATGCGCCAGTAATGACGTAATTATTCCCAGTTGAATAATTAAGCAGCCTTATTCGCCACGGGTTGGTACTATTATGCCATTGTGAATTAGAAAACTAGTGATGTGAAACGGATTATAAGCTTATAGGTTTTTTTTTAATAAATCGACTCTCCTCTCTATGAATCAGACACATTTTAAATAATAATGATGATATGCTTTGTAGTAACAACCTATTTATATCAAGCTGTCTGACACCCATAGTACAGGCTCAGCCTAGTTTGGGGTTAGATGGCCGTGTGTGAGGTGTCCCACATATTTTTTATTTTTTCACATCCTCTGTAACAACTTTATTTTTTAACAAGTAATTTATCACTTTTTATTTTCTCTTTTAATTTTTTTGTAGTTTTGTTTCTTCTCCTTGCTGTTTTACATGTCTTTAAATAGAATAGAAAAGCAAAAAAAGGAATCTAAAAATTTTTATTCAAAGTAAGATATTACAAATCCGTTTTCGACGTCAAAGCTTTATAAGCGTTGCTCAAATCAACGCTGGTATGTTTTTATTAAGAGTCTTTTATTTACCGAACATAAATACCTATTATTGTAGTAATAAAGTACAAAATAGTAGTGTAAGTAGGCATCACTTTTATTCAATCATTATGTTTTTTTTAATTCCACGATAATTTTTTTCAGCGCATGTCGCAGGTCGAACCGGATTTTCATTTACAATGTTTTTACAAGTTTTAATCCCATCCACTCTCCCAGGGACTTTTGGGTGGAATGAAATCCGGGATGCTAGCGCATTTGTATAGTCAGATATATTTTAGGTAACAGCTTACAGAAGCTTCTGGTGAATCCAAATTTTAATCAAAATTTAATTTAATAGCTATGCCTAGGTTGCTCATCAGAAAATATTTTCGCTTTTTCAATTACAGTACAGTATTATCTAGAGTCTTAAATCTTTTGCAGAACTCGTCATTTTACAAAATGCATTGGCATTTACCTTTTCACGAGGAACGTCACATATTTTTTATAATTTCACTCTGAATAATAATATTTACACAAATTGTCCTATAGTTAATTTTTTCACAACTGTGTTGATGCCTAAGATGCAAGTTAATTCTTAGTTTAGGTATCACAGTAACATTTATTGATCGTTTGTATTTTTGTATTTTCGATGTCTGTATTTAGATTAAGTTTTGATAAATAACAATTTATTATTATATTTATTATTATTAATATTTTACAAACGCTCGGTATTTTGTAACATGCCGAAGGCATGAAACAAGTCAAGCGCATTCTGTAACATACTGCGGCAAATAAAATTGTTTAATTATTTCCTAATCTGTCCACGAATGGCGCTGTTGTGAAATCTACAGTTGTGATTGCTGGAAAGATCGTTATAAAAACAATTCCATTTCTGCGATTCTGTAGAGTTAGTGCGTGAATTAAGTGATTTTAATCTATCTTTACAATTAAATTTGCCGACTTTGCCCGATATATAAGAATATCGCAAATAAAATTATAATTTTTATTATTATTCCAACTTTTTTATGGAGATAATTACCTAAGTATTTTCTCAGTCAGTAACAACTGCTAGTAAAAATCTTGTACGCAAAATCAAAAAAATTATTTGGACACACGTTCATCGTGTGTTTAACTTTTTTGTGGCATGACGGTGTTTATTTAGGAGCCGCCAAAGAGTTGCGTAAGATATCGCTAAGCTTGGTCACTGAAATTATTCAAAAAGCGCCAGGAAAAATGTAAAGTATGTTTTACTTAGTAAGAACAAGAAAAAAAGTGCTATTAAAACACAGTACATTTTCTAATTGTATTTTATTTTACTTACTGTACAGCTTGGTTCTCGCACCAGCCAATTCTCCGCTGAAAAAAAAAACAATGATTCAATTCGCAACCGCACTAAGCTAATTAAATTGCAGTCCTTCTGTTTTCTTTAACCACAATATCAGCTAAGTGTTTTCTAGGATACTGGTAGCAACAGGGGTGTACTTAGTTAGGCAAGGGCGCTGCTAACTAGGACAAACTACTGTTTAAATACTAGGTACTTGATTTATCGGGTGAAAAAAAGAAGATTGTTTTCTGTGAAATGTCATCTTCATTATTTAAACCGAAAGATTTATTAATGCTAATGCTAGTAACAGAGTAAACAATGACAATGACCCCAAAATTTAAATAATCAACGATATTGTAATTAACGAAAAGTTTAATAAAAAACATTTCTAACTTCTAACATATGTTGTCCCTTCAATTCATTAAACAGGAATTAGGAAGCTGTTATTTTACACAAATAACACTCCTTTTTGGTATTTCTCTAAAAACGATGACACGTGAATTAATATGAACAAAAACATCAGCACCGTAACATTTTTTAGAGTAAACATAAAGGTTTACCCTGAATCCGGGCCGTGGCTTATCTGGAATGTTCTATGTTCCCAACCGGCACAGTTCCGGACTCAGGGAAGCGTCCGTTTGTCCGCGGCGGCGCCTCGGGAATCCAATAATTGCGCAGATACCGAGCGCACTGAATAATCCTACCTATATTGTGAAACTATAGAATGGACTTAAAATAAATTATTCAGTTTAATATTAAAAAATAAATAAAAAACGGGTTATTCTCCGTGCTTAAACAATTAGAAAATCGTAAACCTCCGGGACGGTGCCATCGGGAAATAAAATCATATGAAAATAAGTAGGTAATTTTGTAATTTCATTCCCATTTTCATAAAAAGAGATAGTAGCGGCTGGAGCAAACCTCACGACGAACTCCATTCGGATGAAAAGCCAATTACTTTATTTTTATATCTTTTGAGAAAAACCAAGGAAGCATAAAAAGGACGCCCGCCTTTCTGTTATCCACCTACTGCTCCATTTTATAAAGTTTTAATTCGTTTCGCCGAGAACCGGTGTAAGGTGCGGGGGTGCGGGGGGTGCATAGAAATATTCACGGATTAAAACTCGGAAGTCGTTGCGAGTAAATAAGAGGTAAGTACGTATCACGCGCTGTGATCAACGAGACGGTGCAATCTAGCGATAAATCCCTTGTGATTCTTTTTACTATTTTTGTGAGGAAAATATTGATAAAGCATTTTCTTCCTTTATGTTTACAGTAAAAAAAAATAAAAAAATATTGCGTATTGCGACAAATTTTCGTAAACAGCAATAGTGAGTTTCAAAATTTTGAATATCAAATCAGTCAATTTGAATTTCTATTAAAACGGTTGCAAACCTGCAAATGAATTCGAAGGTGAGTATTCTGTATATCAGCTGCACCAAATCTAACTGAATTTGCACTAAATTACAGTCAATTACGCATAAGCGGAATAACGGCGGACTAACTTGTTAAAAACTAAGCAAGCCGCAGTCTATAATTTCTTGCAGTTAGAAAATGGACTCACGGCAGAGACATTGCAATTTTATGTAAAGAACAGGGTTGCCCAGTATTGTCCACTTCAATATTTAATTGGCGTTTTTTAAACTGGAGTTCTAAATTCAAATTAATAGTAACTACAATGTTGCAGAGGACAATGTCACAGAAGATCATGAGACTATGAAATTCGTTAATTCATACAGGGCAGCTGAAAGGATGTGTTCAGAAAACATATATCCCGAAAAATCTTTTCTCGGAGACAAAATAAATATTCGAGTCTATTAATACAATCAAAATAATAATCGGACAATTCGTATTTAGAAGTAATCTATTTCTGTTCTATCGAATATTGTGAGACAGTCAATTATATCCATTGACTCTTAAATATTCGTTCCGTTTTTACTAGGCCGTCATAAAATATTTTTGCTATTGCTTTTAATTTCTGGAAACTATTTCTTAGTATATTAGAATCCGATCAAATAACAAGAAAAAGTTCATAAATATATAATCTGTCAACCCTAAGAAAGGGGCACGAGCACGATACAGTGGGGGCGCCAAACGGGGCTGCAATTTCGCGCCCCCCCATTTTAAAGCACGTGCTGAAAGTGTCAGGGCGCCACGGAGCCAACTCTAATAGAAACGGAAGATAAATTGTGGTTAGATAAAAATGGGTCGCGCGCGGAAATTTTAAACATGGCGGAATGTTTTGTAATTGTAAAGAATGTGCAGCGTTGTGCTGCGGTTGTTGTGACGTTATGACGGTCTGCACGACTGTAATAGTTATGAAGCACGTTTGCTGAAAGAACAAAATGAAATTGTATAAGCGGACAGCAAGTACAGCCAATAACATGGCAAGCTTAACACTAGCATCGCGATTCTCTCCCTTATTCAATGTTCATAAGAATGAAATAAAGGCCAAAATGTTTTGCTTGGAGTGCTCTAGACTGTACGAATAAAGAGCAGATTTTCGCGAAATAATCTGGAGCAGATAGGTGTGCTTTGTTAGTTTTGTTTTTGCGCTTTGTGGTGTTTCATTGTACACGTTTTATCGTATTCACTGATGTCCAAGTCGAATTAAGAATTGTATCTGCATTCTACTTCAAGCAAATTAATATAAAAGTGACGGTATATTTGTATAGGATACATTGAAATTTATCTATAGAACACAGTCAAGCGAACGATTACAAATGTATTTGCGCTTGTTGTACTCCTTTTATAATACATTGTGGTCGTAGAGCAGCAGCAAAAACAACTTTGCAAAACAAAGCTATTTTTGCCGCTTCGATTGTCTAATTTGCTTTCGCACTGTTTGGAATGGGTGCGCTCTTGGCTGCAAATAAACTTAGTAATCGTGCGCACTTTTACTTGAGACAGGTTTTACATAAACTAAAGTAAGAGATATTCTGACGAATTTTATTCTAGTACAATCGTTTAATCGTTAATCGTTTGTTATTCTTTATTTATTTTCACTGAGCAGTTCATTAATTTAAAGATAAACATAGATTATTTCAGACATTTAAATAATACAATTCTGCTAACGCAGACTTAAATAAACGACTTTGATCTTAGACGTACATACCATTTTTAACCGACGACGACGTAAAACAAAGGAGGTTTTCAAGTCGGCGGCGCGTATATTATTTTTAATGTTAGGTATGATCACGCATAACTTTTTACAAAATGTTCTGATTTTAATAATTCTTTTTAATTAGAAAGGGTATACTCCGAAGTTGGTCCCATATAAATATGAAAAAAATAATCCAACGCGAAAGGTAAGAAAATGGGACGATTAATTGTTCACTTTACATTTTTCTCTTCTATTTTTTCAGCGCTTTATTTTTTTTGTTGAAAAGTTGTTATTATCTTCGATTTTAAAACAAAATAGGTACAGTCAAGAGCACGTGAAGTTGAACACTTTGGACTTCACTCTGTTCTTACGCCCATTGACCGAGGAATGGAATTGAGGTGCGCGTGTTCAACTTAACTTGAATTTCACCGTACGTATAAACTAGTATGACGACTGTATGTAAAAAAGTATGAATGCGTATAATTTTCCTCAGAAAAGAATGTAATTTATTCGAAATGTGTACATTCAGTAACTTTCCCTATGAGCTCTTGTCTCATCGTGCATCTGGATATCACCCTCAAGGGTCCAGGTTCGGTTCCCCGAGGCCCAGTGGCGTCGGGAACGTACAAAATTATGTTTTGTGGCTTACGTACACATTTTTAGGAAGTTTTTCTCTTATTTTTGTGGCGACGTCGTTGAGTTTTAGTAGCCACAGGGGAGTTGGTACACGTATTAGTGGATGTTATATTTTGTTGGGAAAAAATACATATCGCAACAAAATAGGTTTCCTGTTTCACGGAGCCTCTTCTGAGACACCAAGAAAATACAAAACAAATAACACAAACAAAGAAAACATTAGGTTTCAACAGGCGGCCTTATTGCTAAAATAGCAATCTCTTCCAATATTCAACTCTATTATATTCCATAGTATACATAAATATTATGAACAGTAATGAGTTTTCAACAAATAATGTTGTTTAAAATTGACGCGTTAAGGGCGCGGGCGGTTTCCCGCGTCAAAACAACTTCTCAAACATAATCTCTGTGGTGAGTTAGTGCTGAAATGATTGATGGAAGTCATTAGGGCCTCATTCTGTGTAATATACAGCTGAGATACAATCAGTTACTTTATTCATGTAATCAAGAACAAGGATCTCCTTATACTTCGTGGAGCAATTTCTTCAAATTACTCAATTTTTTTGTAGAGAAGTAGATTATTGGCGGCAAGTCTCAAGATACAAATCATAGTTGTGTCGTTCTATTATGTAAAAAAAAAACAATTGCCGCCTTTAAGCGATTTCTTCAAGGGAACTTTTGGACGAGAGAAGAGGTTAAGAAATCAAGGAAAGCGGGTGTTTATCTAGTTTTGTTAGTTATTTTAAGTCAATTGAACGAAAAAATAAACGCAACATAACAATATGTATATTTTCATGCAATTCGCCAATGTGGAAAAAGAAAGGGTTTTCTTTTGTTTTATATATTATTGTTGGTAACTTATTTACTCGCTGAATGTGTTTATAAAGTAATATACAGATAAAGATAAAACTATAAAATGATTATAATATATTTTGATCAATGTCAACACTTCCCTCATATTGTCGTCTAATTTCCGTGTTCAAAGAACAAATTACGAGTATAATAATGTAATAGTATGTTTTCATATTCTTGCATACAAAGTAAAGACAGTTGCCCCCACGATTTATGTAAAAGCCAGCGTGAGTAGGGGAGTATTGGGCATTCTAAAACAGTTTTCGGATCATCGTTCACTGGCACTCCGTTCATCTCGCCTCGCTATCGCTCCGCTCGTTTCACTACGCTTAGTGAACAATGATTCGAAAACAGTTTTAGAACACCCAATACTCCGTTATGAACGGAACGGGTGTAGAAAGTGATCAGTGTAAACGAGTCGTGTTGAATACTCACCAGAAGTTTTCTAAAACTCTCTCCCACACACACACACACACACACATACACATTACGTTATTTTTAGTATATTATGTAGTGTAGCTTGAAAATCGACTCACTCTGTTAAGGTCTACTTTATTGATTTGACATTCTATTCAATCATGAAATTTGTAAAACAGAATGACACGTTAGAGCTTGATGCCATATGTTCAGTAGAAAAAAAAAATGTTTCGCGACATGGAAAATTATTACCTAATACAATACGATGTGTAATTTGTGGTCCTTCTAACTGTGGAAAAACTAATTTGATCATAGGACTTTTGTTACATGAAAATGGGTTAAGATACAATAATCTATACGTATATTCTAAGTCTTTGTATCAACCAAAATACATTTTCTTAGAAAAGGTGATTGATATGGTGCCAGGAGTTTCATTCAACAAATATCTTGAAAATGATGAAGTCATATCATCTAGTGAAGCTAAACCAAACTCCATAATAATATTTGACGATGTTGCATGTGAAAATCAAAATAATATTCGCGATTTTTTTGCGATGGGAAGACATAAAAATATAGATTGCTTTTATTTAAATCAAACTTACTCTAAGATTCCTAAGCAACTAATAAGAGATAATTCAAACTTAATAATTTTATTCAAACAGGATGATATCAATCTGAAACATGTTTATGATGAGCATGCCTGTTCTGATATGTCTTGGTCTCAGTTTAGAAATATGTGTTTTGAAGTGTGGAGAGATCCATTCAGTTACGTAGTAATTAATAAAGACTGTAAAAAAAATAATGGTTGTTATAGAAAGAACTTTGATACTTATATTGTTTTTGATCAATGAATTATTTATATGAAGCGATGCATTGTTATAATCGTCAGTAATATATTAACAACGAAGTAGGTCAGATGACAATAAAAAAATGGAAAAAGAAATAAAAAAACAGATAATAAAATCAGCAACAAATATTAAAAAGAAAGTAAAACTTATGAAAGACATGAAAAATAACAGTAATGAGGTATTAGAATCTATATTTAAACCCATAACAGAACCTTTAAAAAGAATAAATGAGCAGAGCATAGAAACTAAATTAACCAATGAAACTAAGACACCAAAAAGCAGTAACTTTTCTGTTAATGCTGATGATGATGATATGTCCAGTGAGGATTATGAAATTGAGGATGATTCAGAGGATGAAACTACTATGGTTAGCACGCCTACGAATCAAAATGACTCAAGTATGGCTTCTTTTAAATCTCTTGATTCTGAATCAAGTCCATCGAGAAAGACATTATCGTGGTCTCTATCTTCTGATGTTATACATCACATAACTTTCGGACTTCGTTCAGAGCGAGGAAAGCTTATGATAGGCAATGTAAGAGTATATGATGGAGATGATCATATTGACATTGGTGGGAAATCTTACAAGAAAACCCCAGGAATAATGGAACTGTTGACTCGAAATGCACCGGATTTAAAATTGATAACTGAAAGTGATAAACAAAATTATAAACAAATATTAATGGACACAAATGCTCACCGAAGAGATTTTGATCCAAAAAAACCTATTAAGAGTAATAAAGGTATAAAATATAACTTTATTGTTAAACCATTATTCAAATTTTCTAAATGCCCTACAACTAGTACTGAAAGTTTAGCACAAGGAACAGGTCTACCAAAGCTAAAGAAAGTTCTAGAAAATACAGACTTCATATATTGGGATGATCCGAACGAATTAGTAGAGAGATTAAAACTATTGATCGCTTCAAGAGATGCCGGCAACACCGGTCTCGATAATGAGATAATATCTATCATTGAAGAGTTACGGGAAGCAAAAATTATTAAGTAAATAAATATAATAACGAATAGAATGCACTTTAGTTGATATTCAAATTTCATAAAGGAAACAACTACTTACACAGAACTTATGAAAAATGAACGTTGATAAATTTGGTCACCATGTGCATAAACGTTTACGTTTACCAGATTATTTAGATATATATAACGAAGCATTATTAAAATCGGACACAGGACATTATGATTTGAAACAAAACAGACTGCTTGGCTTACAGACGCCAGTATATGACGACGAAGCGGTAAATAAACAATATTTACATCAAACTTTAAAAGAATTTTGTGTTAAAAAGGAACTAGATATATTTGTAAAAAATATAGTTGACTCATCTTTACAACAATTCAAACAAAAACTTGATATAGTTACTGCTGCAAATTACTACACAAAACCTGAAATTAATCAATTGTTCAAGATTCGTGTTAACTTATCTAAAAATGAGTAATAAGCTTTGTCTAGTTAACGAACTTCATAAGCCAGCCAGAAAAAATTTTAAACGACGGTTAACGATTGTTAAAGGAATTGATGATCTCTGGCAAGCTGACCTTATCGATATGCAAAAATATTCTGAAGAGAATAATAATTTTAAGTATATACTTGTAGTAATTGATACTTTTTCCAAATTTATATGGACAGTACCAGTGAAAGCGAAAACAAAGGAAGAAACAGTTAAAGCCATGAAACAAATTTTAACAGAGTCTGGTCGTTGTCCTAAAAACTTACAAACGGATTTGGGAAAGGAATTTTATAATACTCTGTTTCTTAATTTAATGAAACAATGCAAGATCAATCATTATTCGACATTTAGTACAAAAAAAGCAGCTATTGTAGAAAGAGTAATAAGAACACTAAAGACAAAACTTTACAAACATTTTAGTTTGCATGGTAAATATCAATGGGTGGGAAAGCATCTAAAATCTATTGTGTGGGGCTATAATAACAGTATTCACCGCACTACAAAATATAAACCTTTTGATGTAAATATTAATAATGAACAAATTGTAAAACAAAACATTTATAAATCAAAGATAAATAATAGTAAAACATCAGGTAATAAATACAAATTTGGTGATAAAGTACGCATCAGCAAGTACAAAACTGAATTTGCTAAGGGTTATACGCCTAATTGGTCAACAGAAATATTTAAAATAATAAAAGTTAATAAAACCAGACCTGTTACATACCTAATTGAAGATATGCATAAAGAAAAAATTCTTGGGTCATTTTACGAACATGAGTTACAGAAAACGAAATATCCTGATATTTATCTTGTAGAAAAAGTTATTAAAAGGAAAAATGACAAGATATTTGTAAAGTGGTTAGGACTTGCTGAGAAGGAAAATAGTTGGGTTGATATAAAAAATCTGGTTCAATGAAGTATAAATTGAGATGTCCTTTATTAATTAATCATTAAACTGCTATCAATGAGTGGAGCAGGTCTTCTTAATAACCTTATAAATAATTTACCAATCGAGTTACATTTACCTGGTTATCAGTTTTGTGGGCCAGGAACTAAATTACGGAAACGTTTGTTAAGAGGTGACAGGGGTATTAATAAATTAGACACAGCTTGTATGTACCACGATATTGCATACACTAATAACGATATAAACGTACGCCATAAAGCAGATTTGGATTTAATCAATATGGCAAACAAGAGACTTCGAGCTAAAGATGCAGGGAAAAGAGAAAAAATTGATTCTTGGTTAATAAAAAATATAATGAAAGCAAAATTAAAAGCTGGATCAGGTGTTCGTACTTTTAAGAGCATTATTAGTAAAATTCGATCGGAGCTAAAAAACTTTAAATGTAAAGATAAAAATAAAGCTATTCAAATCGCCTTTGCTGCAGCAAAGAAGATATTCAAGAAAAATAAGAATGTCAAATTACCACGCATCATTTCTATTCCAAAAACTGGTGGCATATTACCCTTAATTCCTATATTTGCTGGGTTGTCAGCATTAGGATCATTAGCTGGAGGAGCTGCAGGAATTGCAAAAGCAGTAAATGATTCTAAAACTGCACAAAAAAATCTTATTGAATCTGAACGACACAATAAAATGATGGAGGCAATTGCTATTGGCAATGGCAAAGGATTGTACATAAAACCATACAAAAATGGTGCAGGGCTATTTTTAAATAACACTTCAAAAAACTAAGAAAGCGGCTACCCAAACGCGCACTGACCAATATCGATATACTAAATCATACTTATGATATTCCTTATTTTAGAGGCGTATACATGAGAGACACTTTACCAAGAAAAACAAAAAAAAAAGAATGTGCTATATTAAATTTAGATAACTCTAATAATGAAGGCACACATTGGGTAGCTTATGCGAAAATTAACAAGTATTGTGAATATTTTGACAGTTTCGGCAATTTGAAACCTCCTTTAGAATTAATAAAGTATATGAAAGGTGTTACGATTAGTTATAATCACGATCAGTATCAAAGTTTTGATACTGTTAATTGTGGACATTTATGTATACATTTTCTTAGAAAATTTTGGAAAATTCATAAATAAAAAGCTTATGTTAACATTGAAAACTATCATTTCAAACATGGGTTTCACTCTGTCTATAACAGGACAAAATTCTGTGTTATCAACACATTATTCGCCTCCTCTGGAGCTTAATACTGGATATGAGTGTGCATTGATATACTTCTCTACTTTTAATTCAATACCGAACATTGATACCAAAAATAATAAATTTCATTATAATGATCACGAAATTCTTGAGATACCAGAAGGCTCATATGAGCTACAAGATATCAGTGATTTTTTAAGAACGAATGTAAAAAACTGTTCACTAAAATTATCAACAAATAATAATACGCTAAAGGTTACGCTACAATGTTCGAAAGACATTCATTTTGAAAGGGAAAACTCATGCGCAAGTTTATTTGGTTTTGGTAAGGAGGTATTAAAAGCGAATATAACACACGAGTCTCGCTATCCAGTAAGCATTTTGTCTACAACCATTGTACGAATAGAATGTGATATTGTGAGTGGTTCATTTGTAAACGGTATACCAAGACACATCATATACGAATTTGTACCCAATGTGCCACCGGGGTACCGAATAGTGGAAATACCAAAAAATTTGATCTACTTTCCTGTTAATCAAGAATCAATAAGTGAAATAAATATTCGATTATTAGACTCTAATAATAATCTTATAAATCTACGTGGAGAAGAAATACAGCTGTACCTTCATCTGAGAAAGAATGATAGACTTCAATAAAACTGGAAACAAATCTCAAAAAAGTGCCAGTATAAAAGTTGCTACTGTAAAACAAGCACACATCAAAAATATTAAAAAATTAACTAAAGCAAATAAAGAATTCCTTAAATTAATAGGCCTGTTAAAATGAGTATTTTAAACGTTTTGGAGCCACCAGTGTCTGATAACAGCATAGAGAGCTTCGAATTGCATTCCTACAAACCGTATGTGACAAGTTTCAACAAGAATGATGAAATTCGAATACCTATTAACCAACAAGATTTATACATCCTACCTTCTGCTAGTACTTTATACCTAGAAGGAAGGGTGAAAATTTACAACAGTGAAACTAAAACATATGTAGAAACGACTAATTTTGTTAACAATCCTATTTTATTCCTTTTTCAAGAAATTCGTTATGAATTAAATGGAATCGAAATAGATAAGATAAAAAACGCTGGTATTACAACGACAATGAAATCATATTTGTCAATGACAGAGAGTGAATCAAAACCTGCAAATGTTTGGGGTTGGTCTTTAAATGGTAGTTCTATAAAGAACAACGGCATATTTTCTGTATCTATACCACTGGATAAAATTCTAGGTTTTGCTGAAGATTATAGAAAAATAATTATGAACTGCAAGCATGAATTAGTTTTATTAAGAAGTAATACGAACTTAAATGCTTTGATACTAGGTGAAAAAGAAGTACTAGAAGATATAACTATAAACAAAATTGTTTGGCGAGTACCACACATCAAAGTATCAGACCGTGAAAAGGTTGGTCTTCTAAAAAATTTAGAAAGAGATCGAGCTATAACTTTAGCGTTCAGAAATTGGGATTTATATGAATATCCTTTACTTCCAAAAACAAGAAAACATACTTGGTCTATTAAGACATCTTCTCAGATAGAAAAACCTCGTTTTATTATTGTAGGTTTGCAAACTGATCGAAAACAAAATGCAAAGAGCTCTATGTCTGTATTTGATCATTGCAGTTTAACAGAAGTAAAAGTATTTCTAAATTCTGTGTACTTTCCTTATGAAAATTTGAACGTTAGTTTCTCAGACCAAAAAATTTCCTTATTATATGAACAATACTGTAGATTTCAACAGTCTTATTACGGACGCCGAGCAGCACCGTTGTTGAGTTTAAAGGAATTTAAAGATATAGCGCCTTTGTTTGTTATTGATTGCTGTCGTCAACAAGAATCTCTTAAGGGTTCGGTCGACGTGAGGCTAGAAATTGAAGCAGATCGAGACATACCTGACAAAACTTCAGCTTATTGTCTTATACTTAATGATTGCATTTTTGAGTACAGACCTTTAAGCAATATTATAAGGAAAATATCATAATGAAACCTCAAACTATATTTGTTGATGTACAAGGATTCAAAAATTCCAAAAATGATTTTATCGTTAAAGAGTTTGCCATAGCTACTATTGACTGGACACAAGTGTTTATTGTAAAACCACCTTATGCGTACTCTACGTTAACAAAGGAAGAGAAAAAGCAAGTGAATTGGTTAGAAAGAAACAGAGGAATACTTTGGAGTGATGGCTTCATTGACTACAGAGAATTTAAACGATTAATTCCGTTTTATTTACAAAATAAGAGTATTTTCGTAAAAGGAAGTGAAAAAGAAAAATGGGTTAAAAAAATATGTGAAAATTGTGATATTGTAGATCTTGGAGAAAAGGGCTGTCCAAATTTGAAAACTTTACAAGAAAAATATAAAACTTGTGAATTGAACTGTTTTATTCATAAAAATCAATGTGCTCTTAAAAATTGTATTTGCTTACAAAAATGGTTTTTTGATAATCATATGTATCAGTTCAAATTTTTTAGTAAAAGTGATAAGCTTGCAAATGTAGATTTTTTTTAAGAATTTAGTAATTAATTGTTACTTTTTTGTTTAACTCAGTGTAAAAATGTTATTATTATTTAAATATAATAAAAGACAAAAATATTGTTTGTTGTTTATTTTTATAAAATAATTTCATTATATAATAAATTCTTAAACTAATGTTCATTGCGTTCGGTTCGCTGCTCTTCCGCTGCTGCTAGCGCAGCCGTCATCTTCGTCGAAGGCGGCCGCATCGTCGCGTGAGTCTGACGTTCCGAACACTCCCTCCACCTTTCAATCACACCTGTCTATAACAAAATAATACTTACATTAGCCAAAACTATACAAGGAACTGTTTAAAAATAAGTATGACTTATTTTTATCACCTAAAACATACCTTGTTATATCTATATTGCACGATCTCTCGTTCCGTAGACCAAGCTCCGCACCGATCTGCCACAGTAACTGTGTTGTCTTATACAGTATATTATCTTCGTCTCTATACACAACATATTGAGCTTTTGAATTTGCTACCACATTCACATCTATTTCACTTTCTATACACTTTAAAAGTTCGATGCGCACTATGTATTTAGGAATTTCATCGTCACTCATAGACTACAGGCCCGTGTTAAAAAAATGATGGGTCATTTGAACCACCAGATGACCTATGTAGAACGATATAAGAGCATAAAATAATAAGATTCAGCATTATGCCGTCACTTGTAAGCTGTCCAACTGAGTGCAGGTGAGAATTCAAAAGTACAGGTAGAGTGAGTACATTTTGGTCATATATTTTTGTACGGCATTCTTACCATCGATAGATTCATGAAAAATAATAAGAAAACGCGTAGTGCCGTACAAAAATATATGACCAAAATGTACTCACTCTACCTGTACTTTTGAATTCTCACCTGCACTCAGTTGGACAGCTTACAATTGACGGCATAATGCTGAATCTTATTATTTTATGCTCTTATATCGTTCTACATAGGTCATCTGGTGGTTCAAATGACCCATCATTTTTTTAGCACGGGCCTGTAGTCTATCACAGCAAGGTAACTAGTTTGCATGTTACTTGTTCGAGATTCTGACATTTTAGGAATTGTAGTGAACCGAACGCAATGATTGCAAGGAAACAAATGAAGAACGTCTGGTGACTATATCACAACTCAATAGATTTACGTATGTATGTAATGATAATAAGACACCATCCACGTGATCCACCTGACCCCGCACCGCCCCGCGCTGCAAATCATTTCGACCGACAAGTCTTAACATGCCTTTCTTCCTATTGCGGATATACAACATCAGCATATTATGACACTGGTACGGTCAAAAGCAAGCTAAGCAGAACACTTTGGACTTTACATCGTTTTTATATTCATTGAATGAATATAAGATAGATCAGCGGTGTGCGTGTTCAGCTAACCTTGCCTTTGACTGTACATGTCATAACTTGATTTTGTGCCAACACTTTATAAGTTTTATTAAAATTGGTATTGTACAGGAACTATAAAGTAATTAAAAATGAAACAAAATATTTATTTAAGTACATGTAGTAGGTATCATATTTTTATTTCTTAGATTTAATTTAAAATTACAATGATTCTTACATTATTTACTTTCTTATTTTACTAGATACAATTTCTTAAATTGATAGGTTTCATTTAAAATTTATTACATTCGCATATGATTTTTTTTTACATTACTTATTTATTTTATTACAACAAAGTTACATTTATCTACAAATTAAGACATTTCAAAAAATATGCACTACCTAAATTAATAACTTCTAATTCTGTTATAGAACAAGGATTTGCAAATTTGATTAAATTATTTGGTAGGTTTTGGAAACATGATAGACTTTTTAATGAAGAATAATCTAATATTTTATTAACAATTAGCATAACAGATTTATATTCAATTTTAAGTTCTTCAAATCTTAAATTTATACAAATACCATAAGTGACGATAGCGTCCAATATTAAATTTATAAACTCCACTGTACATCGTTTATCACAATAAATGAGCTTATATAAATACATATCGTCGATATTTTTCTTGTTGTTAGGTACTGAATGTTTAAAATCTTGATATATATTTTCCCATTCGTCCAAAGATAAAAAAACTGTTTCTTGTGAATTATTAATCTCTAATTGAGGCAGAAAGTCATTTTCAACCCAAAGACCAGTTTTTATATGTATACCATTTGAATGTTTATATATTCTCATGGATACAACACAATCAAATAAGTAACCTTCGCACATGGTTAGACCAATATCAACGACAGACTAAAAGAAACTATCGCAGTGACCCCAAGATATAGTAGAAATTTTATCTTTTTGAATGATACGTTTGTCGTCATTAGCGGAAAATGCGACTTTGTTTTGCTCCTGTGTAAAAATTTCATGTTTAAGAGATTTAAAAATTATGTTCTTTTTGCGTATTATTTTATTTTCCATTAATACTTTGTAATAATCCTTCAATCCAATTTTTTTTATTTCACGTTTTTGTACGCCTTTTGCTTTTTTAAACTCTTGTCCTTCCGTTTTAATACAATAAAGCTTCGACCTAAGTCCTACAAACTCCGTAATAATTTGTCCTCCCATCTCGTCTTTAAAAAAGCCAGGTACCTTTTTATTCCGAATTAAAATATCATGCTGGTTGTCTTCGGAATAATTACTTGTATCAAAATATGACTGAAAATTTAATTTCAAATCATTGTAAAAATCTTTCGTTTGAATAGAGTAAAGAAAACTGTCGGTGTCTGTATAACAAAGCCTTAGTTTATCATGATAATAAGGTTTCATTACGGAATAATGGAAATTGAACATATGACTCTTTGACAGTTCTAAAACCGAAAATCCAATATAAATAGGTTTGTCAAGAATAACAGATTCAGGTTTCATTTGAACTCCAACAAAATTTTCTGTAAATATCGTTGCACTATGAAAATTCGGTCTTGCTATAAGTTGTTCTGCAGACATTTTTTTCTTCGTTTTATTTTTATCATCTCTCCATACGTTTACCATTTTGACATCAATTCTTTTTTCATTATCTTCTAAAGTTTTACCGAATACACTATTATTAAATAATTTAAATAAATCTTGTTCGAACTCAGACTTAGCCTTTTTTCTAAGCTCAGTGTTCATGTCAATATACTGTTTCAAAAAAGGCTTTTGTTTAAATTGTAAAACTCGGTGTATTTTTCTGAGTTTTAATCCATGTCTTAAGCAAGTCTGAAGATGAACGAAATGAATAACGTAATAGTATTTGTCATATAAATTTGGTATTAATTTAGGATATTTAGAACCAGGAGGTGCAAATTTCTCAGCACAGAATGGTAAATCATTATGAAGACTATGTAAGTCTTCTGGATATTCAAGATCTACTTCCAAAATATATCCATAGTCACCATCCGAGGGTAAACTATTAAAGTCTATATGTTCAATGTCATGTTGCTTTAGTAATTTAAAATTAGAGTATGGTAAAAAACCACACATAGCGTAACCATATAAATTAACACAATCTATGTATATCAAAAAGTTTTCTTTCAGGTTTGGATTATAGTTATTTAAGTATTTATTATTAGCTTTTGAATATCTACAAGAACATAAACATATACCACCACGTATACCTTTTTGAATCATTCTTATGATTTCCAATTCATTTATTAATTCTAATTTAATACCCGTTTTCAATAACATCGCATCCCAACTTAAGCTTGGAGCTGTTAAGTAAAAGGCTGGATCTAACTTGTAATACAGTAAACAGGTCTTTCGGAAATTCTCAAAAACATCCGCTAGTAGTAAAACATCTGTTTTTAAATATAAATCAGTATAATCCCCGAGATTTTTTAAACCAAAAGCATCCCAAACTTTAAGCGCGTGCCTGTAATCTAATTCTGAAATGATAGAACCAGTCAATTTGCTATAAAAACAATCTATGGGTGGTAGTTCAGTTTCATTATATTTGTTCCAATTAGTCATGTATTCATAAGGATAGACTCCTTTTCGTCTTAACAAGTTTAATTGATCTACAGCATGGAAAAAACGAGATAAGTGCATAAATTCGTTATTATTTAGGCCTGCTACTAGTTTTTCTAAACTTGTTCCTAAAAATTTAAAAGAATCCACGAAACGAACAGGCAAACAGTCTTTATCATCAATATTGAAAAACTTGGTAAATGAAATGTAATTTTCTTTATTCTTCGCTATTACTTTTATTCCACCAGGCATTTCACCTAAATGCCGAATAAAAAGATGACTATCATAACCAGATAGATTATGGAAAAATACGGGCACAAAATTTGGCAACCGAAACTTAAGATTGCAATAAGAATGAGCTGCTCCTCGATAGACTCCTGTGAGATGGCAATGATCTCGAACTTTATCATCAAACAACGGATTCTTACAAAGAAAACATAATTTTGCATCCAAAAAGTTTTTTTTATCCTCAGTTGTCAGTTTAATTGGCACAGGTGAATTAAATACTGAAGTTATTTGTATTATATCACGTAGAAGATATTTTAAAAACTTTTCTACACAATCCAGACCGCGATACGAAATATATTTGTTCAGGGAACTATCATACGAACATACTACGTAGTAAGCAAATGCAGCTGGCACGTGTTGTTGTAAAGTCAAAGTGTTGGTATCAACACTATCACATTTTGTGGTAACAGGTTTCAATAAAGATTCAAAGTCAGCGTAAATAACGAAAGGCATGTTTTGCATTCTTTCGTAATGATCAAATTGAATTGTAGTGCCTTCATTAGGTAAAATAGTTTTAACACCGCTGCAAATGTGCGACTGGAGTTTATCTTCACTATCAAAAAATATCATACACTCTTCACATAGGAAGATTTTCGAATGATGTTTAGTTAACTGTTGGCGAAGTAATTTTGATAAATTTTTAATTAGACAATAGTGCGATTTATCATTATTTTCCAAAAATAGTAAATTCGCGTGATGCTTCTTACGACATTCACTCTTATACAATGGCCCAACAACTTTTGATTTGTTTTGAAGTCCATATACGTTAACGCTAATGTTTGGGTTATTTTTTTCAAAAACCTTGATGTCTGTTAGTCCTACTGGAAATGTCATGTCTTTTGTATTAAGTATAGTTTTAAAATGGGGATAAGCAGATGTTCGCTGGGCATTATTTTTTGCTGGAAACAAAGCTGCCATTATACACCACAAAAAACAAAAATTATCATTGTTTTGAATATTGATGCAGGCGCGTTTGTATTTAATACACTTTGGTAGATCAATATAACTTGAAGCTCTCATAGGATTATACTTGTTTATATTTACTTCAAGATACAGGTTTCGCATAAATGCCCACCCGCTATCTTTTTGCTCAAATTCTTCAATTTTTTTATTTATTATCTGAAGAACTCTAGAAAATACGTCTTCAAAGTTATAACTCTGATGAAGAACAATATTTTCTGTAGAAAAAGATTTAATAGACATAGAATTATCTTTTGGCAAAAAAAACTCTGAAAACAATTCGAAATTGACCTTCACACTATCATGAGCTAGCATACGCGCAGAGAGTAAGGCGCGGACGCGTGATCGCAGCCGCGCTAGGAACTGCGAAGGGGGAAGTGCCTCAGCCGAGACGCTGCCATCATCGCTCCCGCTCGCGGCTGCCTCACACGACACGCGATAAGATGCAATGCGACTTCGGAATGCGCTATTGATTTTTTCAATGCCATCACATTCGGTAACTGCAGTATTGTTTTTGTGTAAGATAGACTTCAAATGAGCTGAAAAGGCGTTACTTTTAACTGATATATCGCAAACTGTGCAAAATATTGATCGAACCATGTTTTATACACGCTTTACTAAGTACTTTTAGGTAAATTATTAAGATATTAATGTGAAATATTAATCAAGTAATAAGTATTCAATATTACCTATAAGGAATTAAATCAAAAGTACAAGTTTATTAGTTTTAACTTTTATTATAGGTAATAATAATATTTTAATTATTTTAGTGGAATGTTTACTCTATAAAATAAGAAAAAAATATATTAGTTTTTACTTATATCAAAATATAGGTATTTTCTATCTTACTCGTATTCCATGTAAGCAAACTACCTAGTAAAAATAT